>CM076573.1:514074935-514543873 GCA_034641835.2 Pinus albicaulis | reverse complement strand
CTGTTGGGAAAAATACTGAGAGGGGGGGTGAATCAGTATTTACTGCATAATCAAATCTTTTTACTTTTTCATTCCTTAAAACCCATACGCTACTTTACTTCAGTAAACTAGCGTATATACGCGGATCCCCTTTATGAAACTAGCGTATACACAGAGATCTAGATATGTCATTAAATCTTCACTTCTATTGTTCCATCATTCATTCATCAGATGTTTAATAAATAGTAAACATGTGCAGTAAGAACAGAATAAACCATCACACAAAGCATCACACATGAACACCAGGATTTTTAGGTGGAAACCCAAATCGGGAGAAAACCACCGCTGCAGTTGCTCACCCTTCAATATTTTATTATAGAGAAAACATCTTACAACATATGTGCTGGCGCAGACTTGACCAGCACGCAGGCACCCACCTGCGCTCGTTTACCAGCCTCTCCTGGAAGGGAGCTCCAACCCCCCGACTCGTTTACCAGCCTCTCCTGGAAGGGAGCTACGACCCCCCGATCTCGTTTACCAGCCTCACCTGGAAGGGAGCTACAACCCCCTGACTGAAGGCTACAACCTTCAACACCACCTTGGACCACGTTTCATCAATTTTCACACTGGATCCAACAACTTCAATAGAACACCACTTGCAGGCCACATTTCATCATATTTTCATACTGGACCCTTTCCATACTTTTAAGCACAAACATACATCACCAACAAATACATATCAACACAGATCAGATAGCAGAAACACAGCAGAACAGATCAGATATTTCATACCCCTTGCTTCAGCAAACCCTAGTTTGCATACGCGCTTTTACTTCACTGATATCGTGTATATACGCGCTTCCGTCCACACAAACCAGCGTATACCTCAGTGTATATTTTATTGCGCATACGCGCTTTTACTTCAGAGAAGCCGCGTGTATACGCGCTTCCACCGCGGCGAAGTAGCGTATAGATCTTCAATTATTACAGAGCAGCATACTTCATCAGATCAGATATTCAGTTCAGATCTATACATTTGCTTCAGACAGATGTTCGCCTAGACGCTCGCCTCATCACAGATCTAAGCCTTCCATAATCAGATCTAGCAAATACAAGAGCAATTCAGATCTAGATCCCCTTCTTCATCATTGGTGCATCATACATTCAGATTTATCATTCAAGTGTAACCCTTTTCATTCAGATATACTTCAGAGAGAAGTATTCATTCAAGCTCAGACATCTTGCACCACACTCATGATTTGCACAATGAATTTCTTCTCCTTATATAGGTTTATCCTTTTCAATACCATGAGCCCCTTTTTCAATACCATGGGCCAAAACAATACTATGAGCCCAAAACTACCTGGACGGGGTTAATTAGGCGGATCATTACCCAATACAATGGGTTAATACCATGGTGGTTACCCCTGGTTTTGCACTTTTTGAGCGCTTTTGCCCATACGCGACTTGGAACGTTCCTTTCCGCGTGCATACGCGACTTCCCTTAGACAGATCCGCGTATACATAGAGACATACTCTTTTCATCATACTTTGAGCACTTTCTGAATTCCTTTCTTCATTGCCTTCTGTTCACACTGTAGATACATAAGATTTTCTTTATCAAGGACATATTCTATCAAGCACAACTTCATCAAGTAAGTTGTCATCATCTTCATCAAGTGGGTTGCCTTTCAAGGACAACACTCAGCATCATATTGTCAACAAACATTAGATCATATCAGATTTACATCATTTACTAAGTCCATCAAGTCAAGCATAACTTCATGTGATGGTTTGCCATCAAGGACAACACATGTCATTAGTCGCATGTCTTCATCTTCATTCAGAGGGTTGCCATCAAGGACAACATCCTGCATCATATTTCCAACAATCTCCCCCTTTGGACTTGATGGCAACCATGATGGTGTTTGGTTACCACAGCAGATAGATACCATGTCACTCTCCCAAATATGTCACTCTCCCAAATATTTGACATCATTATCTTCTCTTCATTCAAACACCATGTCACTCTCCCCCTTTGACATCAAGGGCAAAGGGAAAATCAAAAACCAACACTCTCCCCTTTTCTCCTCATGTGGAAGAAACATTCTGCAGATCTGATATGTGCTGAAGTGGCCAAGCTCCCCCTGAGTTCATGCTAAATCTTCAAACATATTTGTCAATGAAGTACATGACTCTATGAACTTCCTATCACCAAAGACTCATACTTACATCAATTATCCATCCAAGTGGATTTACATATGAGACTCAAGTACCCAACCAAGTGGGTTTACATATTTCAATTCAGCTACCCAACCAAGCGGGTTTACAAAAATTGACTCAGCTACCCAACCAAGTGGGTTTACAAATTTGACAAGTTCATACATGACTGAATATTACATATTTTACATCAAGGGTCTCAACATGACCTTTTCATCAAAAATACAAATATGACTTTTCATGACCAAAACCAAGAAGACCTCGAGAGAGATCATATAACCGAACCATCATAATGCCAACAATGCATTATACTCAGCAAAGCCAATGCTCCCCCTGAATCTGTGCATCCAAACATCCTTTCCATATGACTAAGGCTCCCCCTTAGTTTGTGCATCCTGAACATTTTCACTAACAAATCATCAAGGCATCTTCATAAAAACATTAGAAACAGAATTATGAGAACTGGAACACCACCAGAGATACCAAACAGCACTGCAGCTGTGCTGAAGAGAGCTGAACCAACCAAAAAAAAATTCCAGCAACCAACCATACGCGGTTTTCTGTGCAGGAACTCGCGTACATACGCGACTGTGTTTTAGGAAACCCGCGTATTCCAAGCCATCTTCTAAAATTTATACAGAATTGTACTTTTAGTAGCGAGAGACCACTCTCAACCATCTTAGATACTCGAACGCTTCACACAGGCGAGAGGTTTGGTAAAGATATCGACAACTTGTTCTTTGGAGGAACATACTCCAACTTCACCTTTTGTTCAAGTACTTGTTCACGTAAATGATACTTGATGGGAATGTGCTTGGTTTTTGAATGCATGACAGGATTCTTTGAGATACTGATGGCACTTGTATTATCACACATAATGGAGATAGGAGTTGCACATTTGATTTGAAAATCTTGCAAGGGTTGCATCATCCATAGGAGTTGAGTGCAACAAGATGCGGCAGCTACATACTCTGCTTCAGCTGTTGATAAGGCAATAGAATTTTGCTTCTTGCTGAACCAAGATACTAACCGGGGTCCCATATAGAATGCACCACCACTAGTGCTTTTTCGGTCATCTACACTTCCAGCCCAATCTGCATCAGTGTAAGCATGAAGAGTAAGATCAACATTCTTTGGATACCATAGACCATAGTCTTGAGTTCCTTGTAGATATTTGAAAATTCTTTTCACAGCCTGAAGGTGAGACTCTTTTGGATTGGCTTGGAATCGTCCAACAATCCCAACTGCATTCATAATGTCTGGTCTAGTCCCAGTGAGATAAAGTAGACTTCCTATCATTGATCTGTAATCTGGTTGATTCACCGTGGGAGAATCATCATGAGAGCTGAGAGTGCATCCGGTTATCATTGGAGTGCTTACGGGTTTGCATTCTTCCATGCCATACTTCTTCAGAATTTGCTTAAGATATTTTTCTTGTGATAGGAATATACCATCTGTAGATTGATGCACTTGCAAGCCAAGAAAGAAAGTTAGTTCCCCAAGCAAAGACATTTCAAATTCTTGTTGCATGACAGAAGAAAATTTCTGACTCATAGATTCTTCGTTACTCCCAAAAATGATATCATCAACATATACAACAACAATCAATAGTTTATCATTTTCAACTTTTGTGTATAAGTTGCTATCAGCAGACCCCTTTGAAAATCCTTGTTGATGAAGATATTTGTCGAGACGATAGTACCAAGCCCTTGGAGCTTGTTTGAGACCATATAGAGCCTTTTTAAGTCTACAAACAAGATTTGCATCATTTCCCAAAATGAATCCTTCTGGTTGTTCTATATATACTTCTTCTTCTAGATCACCATTAAGAAAAGCAGATTTGACATCCAATTGATAAACTTTGATTTGTTGATAACTTGAAAAAGCAAGGAACATTCTGATGGCTTCAAGTCTAGCTACAGGAGCAAAAGTTTCTTCAAAGTCTATACCTTCTTGTTGAGTATACCCTTTGCAAACCAGTCTAGCTTTGTTTCTTACAACATCGCCATTCTCATTTAACTTGTTCTTGAAAATCCATTTAGTTCCAATGACATTTTTATCATGAGGTCTTGGAACCAAATCCCAAGTGTCGTTCTTCTCAATTTGAACAAGTTCTTCATCCATGGCTTGCCTCCAACATTCATATTTTCTAGCTTCATTGACATTGTGTGGTTCAATTGTGGATAGAAGTGCCAAATGATTAGAAGATCCCATAAGAGTTCTCCTTGTTCGTACACCAGATTCTTTGTCACCCAAAATTTGAGTTTCAGGATGATTCTTTTGAACATATCTGGATGGAGCTTTTTCAGATAGATCATCTTCAGGTTCTTCATTGGATCCACTGTCTACATCATTGCTATCTGATGTAGAAGGCCATATGTCGCTATCATCTTCATTTGCTGTTTGTTTTTCTTCTTTAGGAGCTGCAGGAGACTCATCAATAACAACATCAATACATTCAACAACCTTTCGAAGCCTTTTATTGTAACATGTGAAAGCTTTGCTTGATGATGAGTAACCAAGAAAGATCCCTTCATCTGATCTAGGTTCAAACTTGCCAAGCTTTTCATCATTATTTTTGATAAAGCATTTACTTCCAAAAACCTTAAAATGCTTCACAGTGGGAGACTTACCATACCAGAGTTCATAAGGAGTTTTGTCGCTATTTACCCGAACATGAGCTTTATTGAGAATGTTAACTGCCGTATGTGCTGCTTCACTCCAGAACATGTCAGGAACATCAGAATCAGCAAGCATAGCTCTAGCCATTTGAACAATTGTTCTATTCATTCTTTCTGCTACACCATTTTGTTGAGGAGTGCCTGCTACAGAGAACTGTCATTTAATGCCATGTTGTTCACAAAATTCAAAGAATTCATTTGATGAATATTCTCCTCCTCGATCAGATCTAAGACACTTGATTTTTAGATCTGATTCATTTTCCGCCAAAGCTTTGAAGCTCTGAAATTTTTCAAGTGCTTGATCTTTGTGTTTAATGAACCCGATCCAACACATTCTAGAGTAGTCATCAATAAATAAGAGATAGTATTCTTCCCCACGTAATGACTTTTTCCTCATAGGTCCACAGATATCAGTATGAATGAGTTCAAGAGGCTTACTTGATGATCCTTCTTTGGCATTAAATCGTACTCTGGTCTGCTCACCAAATTGACAAGATTTGCATATGGTACTTTCTGGAAGATTGATCTTGGGAAGATTACGAACAGCTTGAAGTCTTCTTGCTTTGTTGATTTGAGAGAAACTCAGATGCCCCAGCCTTCTATGCCATAGCCAATTTTCTGAAGACTTGCTCAAGTAACATTGATCTATGCCGTTTAGTACATACAGGTTGCTTGGATTTCTTTTTCCTTTTAGAATGATTTTACCTGTATCAAAATCACGAACCACACATTCTTTGGAACTGAAGACCACTTCTGCTCCTTGATCACACATTTGACTAACACTTAACAGGTTATGCCTTAATCCATCCACATACATGACATCTTTAGCCTTCACCTTTTCTTTTAGAAATACTGACCCTTTTCCTTTAATTATAGCAGGAGTATCATTTCCAAATGTAACTTTGTTTTCCTTTTCTAGAGCATTATAGGTATGAAGTTTGCTTTTGTCACCTGTCATGTGTCTTGAGCACCCGCTATCGATGTACCATTGATTTTCTTCACCTTCTGCAAATAATGCTATCCCACAATTTTCGACCGGCGGTTCTTTATTCTTCCACACTTTAGAGCTTGAGGGAACATGTTCTTTAGGCTGGATCTTGTTCCTGCATTCAGATTCTTCATGGCCAAAGTTATTGCAATAAGTACATTCAACTTCACTTTGTAGAGGAGAAAAATTGTTATAGGTATTCTTCTTTGGTTCAGTGTCCAACCTTTTCTTTCTTACTTCTCTTGTCATGATGGTTTTATATGCCACACATTGAATAGCTTTATGACCAAAATTGTGACAAGTGAAACATTGCCCATTGAAGTAGAAATTTCTGCGATCATGGAATCTTCTATTTGAGTTTACCTGTTGGTTGTAGTGTTTTTGAAAGCTGTCCCTGTTAGAGTTCCTTGAATTGAGATGTTCCTGCTTTCCCTGTAGAGATCCTCTATTCCCTTGCTGAGTGGCTGAATGTAGTAAACCACCTGTAACTGCTTTTAGATAGTTTGGTGCTGAAGTTTGAGAAGATTCTCCGGTATATCCCAGACCTGTCTTTATAAGAGGAGAACGTTGTACCTTGATAATCTCATCTAAGGTTTCGGATCCTTTAGCAAATTTAAGATTCAAGGTCTTTGCTTTCTCTACTTCTTTTCTTTGAATTACCACTTCACATTCTAGCTTTTCAATATGTTTCTTTGCTTCTTCAAGCTGCTTTTCAACAGTCTCTCTGATCACCTTTTGTTCTTCTAAGAGAATTTTGCAATATTCTAAGCGAAGTTTGAGTTGATTATTTTCTTCAAGAAAATCATTTTCCTCTAGAGCATCCATAAACATATCCTTTTCTTCCTTTTGTTCAAAGGCCATGAGAAGTCTAAGATCTTCTTCACTATCTTCCTCACTATTAGATGACCCATCACTATCTTCATTGGTATAGTAACTTTTCTTAGAGCTAGATATGTTCTTATTCCTTCTTACAACTTCCTTTCCTTTATAAGGACATTTTGCAGCATAATGACCAACTTTTCCACATTCAAAACATTTGAAAGGAAGCTTACCTTTGAATCTTCCAGTTCCTAGTTGGAGTTTTCTTACGAAATTTGCTTCTTCTTCATCGGAAATATAGTTGGATTCTTTGACAACTTCCTTTTCTTTTCCTTTTGTAGAAGCCTTAAACGCAGCTTCTCTTACTTGAGAAGGACCTCCTTGTCTCATTTCAAAAGCAGTCAGAGTCCCATGTAATTGAACAATAGTAAGAGTTTGCGGATCTTGCCTTTCTTCAATAGCGGAGACTTTAGAGTCAAATTTTGGAGTCAAGGATCTTAAGAATTTTTCAACCAGAGTAGTATCAGTTTTAGTTTCACCCAAATTTCTCATTCGATTGACAACATCATCTAGACGAAGGAAGAAACTGGCAACACTTTCATCACTATGCATCTTCAAATTTTCGTATTCAATTCTAAGAGTTTGGAGTTTTGCATTTTTTACCTTTGTATCTCCTTTATAGCTCAGAATGATTTTGTCCCATATGTCTTTTGCTGAATGTAGCTGCATCACTTTAGCAAATTCTGATTCAGACATGCTTCCCAGCAAAACATTTACTGCTTTGGCATTGGTTTCATACTTCTTTCTTTCTGCTGCATCAGTAGGAATACTTGTCGGGTATTGATAACCTTCTTCTACGATTGCCCATACATCTGCACCAAGACTTTGCAGATATGCTTTTGTACGTACCTTCCAGAATATCAGATTGCTTCCATTGAATATAGGTGGCTTTATAGACATTATTCCTTCTTGACTTCCCATTGCGACGGATCTCCTTTAAGCGATCAAGCTTCTCCACAAGGACCCGCTCTGATACCAATTGTTGGGAAAAATACTGAGAGGGGGGGGTGAATCAGTATTTACTGCATAATCAAATCTTTTTACTTTTCATTCCTTAAAACCCATACGCTACTTTCCTTCAGTAAACTAGCGTATATACGCGGATCCCCTTTATGAAACTAGCGTATACACAGAGATCTAGATATGTCATTAAATCTTCACTTCTATTATTCCATCATTCATTCATCAGATGTTCAATAAACAGTAAACATGTGCAGTAAGAATAGAATAAACCATCACAGAAAGCATCACACATGAACACCAGGATTTTTAGGTGGAAACCCAAATCGGGAGAAAACCACCACTGCAGTTGCTCAGCCTTCAATATTTTATTATAGAGAAAACATCTTACAACATATGTGCTGGCGCAGACTTGACCAGCACGCAGGCACCCACCTGTGCTCGTTTACCAGCCTCTCCTGGAAGGGAGCTACGACCCCCCGACTCGTTTACCAGCCTCTCCTGGAAGGGAGCTACGACCCCCCGATCTCGTTTACCAGCCTCACCTGGAAGGGAGCTACAACCCCCTGACTGAAGGCTACAACCTTCAGCACCACCTTGGACCACGTTTCATCAATTTTCACACTGGATCCAACCACTTCAAAAGAACACAACTTGCAGGCCACAATTCATCATATTTCCAGATTGAACCCTTTCCATACTTTTAAGCACGAACATACATCACCAACAGATACTTATTAATAAAGATCAGATAGCAGAAACACAGCAGAACAGATCAGGTATTTCATACCCCTTGCTTCAGCAAACCCTAGTTTGCATACGCGCTTTTACTTCACTGATATCGTGTATATACGCGCTTCCGTCCACACAAACCAGCGTATACCTCAGTGTATATTTTATTGCGCATACGCGCTTTTACTTCAGAGAAGCCGCGTGTATACGCGCTTCCACCGCGGTGAAGTAGCGTATTGATCTTCAATTATTACAGAGCAGCATACTTCATCAGATCAGATATTCAGTTCAGAGTTATACTTTTGCTTCAGACAGATGTTCGCCTAGATTCTCGCCTCATCACAGATCTAAGCCTTCCATAATCAGATCTAGCAAATACAAGAGCAATTCAGATCTAGATCCCCTTCTTCATCATTGGTGCATCATACATTCAGATTTATCATTCAAGTGTAACCCTTTCCATTCAGATATACTTCAGAGAGAAGTATTCATTCAAGCTCAGACATCTTGCACCACACTCATCATTTGCACAATGAATTTCTTCTCCTTATATAGGTTTATCCTTTTCAATACCATGAGCCCCCTTTTTCAATACCATGGACCAAAACAATACCATAAGCCCAAAACTACCTGGACGGGGTCAAATAGGCGGATCATTACCTAATACAATGGGTTAATACCATGGTGGTTACCCTTGGGTTTGCACTTTTTGAGCGCTTTTGCCCATACGCGACTTGGAACGTTCCTTTCCGCGTGCATACGCGACTTCCCTTAGACAGATCCGCGTATATATAGAGACATACTCTTTTTCTCATACTTTGAGCACTTTCTGAATTCCTTTCTTCATTGTCTTCTGTTCACATTGTAGATACATCAGATTTTCTTCATCAAGGACATATTCTATCAAGCACAACTTCATCAAGTAAGTTGTCATCATCTTCATCAAGTGGGTTGCCTTTCAAGGACAATGCTCAACATCATATTACATCATATCACATCAGATTTACATCATTTACCAAGTCCATCAAGTCAAGAATAACTTCATCAGGTGATTTTCCATCAAGGACAACACATGTCAACAGTCGCATGTCTTCATCTTCATTTAGTGGGTTGCCATCAAGGACAACACTCTGCATCATATTTCCAACATGTTCATCTTCTTCAGTTTAGAAAGAATTCATGTTTATCCTTTCTCTTTCTAGCTCCTCACCTATCTTATCCATCCCACCCAAGAAACCGTAAAGTTTTAGGTTTTCCACCTACCTTGCCCCATTGATTCTCTACAACCCTAATCGTATTTGCCCTGACCTAGCCTCTTTGACCTAATTCACCCATCCAACAACCCAATTCAGTCAAACAAACCCTTGTACTCATACCTAGCCTAAAACTCGAATTCATCCATCCCTCTTAGATGTGACTTTGTGGAGAGATCCCTTTCCAGTTTGGTAGGGCTAGATACCAAGCCAAAATATTGGTTTGTGGTTACCTCTGTTTGGACTCTTTTTCAGCCTTAGAGATCTGGTGGAGTGATAACATACTAGCGCCGTTGCCGAGGTATGAAAGTTTTATTTTCCCTAGGTGTACGAAAAGAAGCATTGAAATTTGATCCTTTGGATGATAGGTTTAAGATTCAGAAAGGCTAATTCAATAATTGTAGTGCTAATTTGTAGAAATGGCTTCGAGAAGATATACCAGAGAAAATCCTGATCCTGATCCAGTTGATCTAGTAGATGATTGATCTGAAAATGGTCTGGATAACTTGTATGTATTTCAAGAACCTACCACTCAGTTTAAATTAAATGATCTAGCTTGTACTTGACAATTTTGCGGAATTATTTACTTGAAAGTGGTGTATGAATTTTTACTGTTTATGTGTCTTAACTTCATTTGTTCTTGCTGTAATTTAACATGTATGACAGCAACATAATGCATCAAATAATCATTCAAACACAATAGCAATTTTAATCTAGGAGTTCACTCGAATGCTCGTGGGCTACATCTCCTTTGAGCTTTGTCATCATGACTCAGCTCTTTGGGATTATGGTAAGTTTATTTTTACATGTAAATACTTAATTCCAATGAATACAACAATGATCCAAAGGATTGAAAAATACCATTTAAATCCATCTAATGGCTGTTCAAATTCCGCAAACAGCTTTAGGCTCTTGTTGACACGATTCCTTCTATCGGTTCACTAAGCTACTATGAGCTTCTAAATGGCACAAACTCCCTCAAAATTATGTTTCTGTCACTGAAACCACTACTGACGTATCTAATACACATTAGACACCAATTACCAACTGATAAATTTCTCAAATTGAGCACTGCATCCCCAAAATAGGCTATCCTCCACGGTTTCCCAGGGATGCCCAAACTTCAAATAAACTTCTCAAGCTGTAGAGGTTCTCAAAATGTTCTAAAACCACTTCCATTGGTTCCAAAATTTCTAAAATAGTCAATTTATACTATTGATTTATCATAAATGGCCTCCGGATGCTCCGGTTTCGCCTCAATCACCAATCGGCACCCCCTGGCACTAGGGTCAAGGAAAACTTTGCTGCTGAGTTTTCAACCTCTAGAAGTCTTAAAAACTTGATGAAACCCCTGCCATTAGATTCATAATGATGTTTTCAGCCAATAATGACCACTCTTTCACTGCTTATGGTCTCAAGCAGCTTTGGCTAAGCCCTGCACTGCTACTAGAAAAAGATGGCACTAATGACCCCTGGAACTTTACTGAAGCTTTTCAGCCTTCAAAATTTCTCTACAGGATCTGAAAACCATCTCATCAGATTCAGAACATCTGAATTATCTAATTTAGACTATTGGATCTCTGGAATAGGCCTCTAGCTCCCTTGGCTAGGCCTCTAACTGAATTTGTCTCATGGTGGCCCGGATGGCTCCTTCATCTTCCCTAAAGAAACATATGCTGAAGATCACCTCCATTCAACTTGAAACCTGTCCCAAAGTGCTCAGGAGGTCACAGAGACCCAAAATTGACTAAAATTTCATCCAATTTCATTCAATATTGAGGGAGTTATGGTCAAAACCAATTTTTCCCAATATCCCTAAACAAACTCCATCAAATGTGGAGCAACTAGAGTTAGCTGGAGTTAATTTTGGTGAAAACCGCCAAATTTGGGCGCGCCCTCCAGATTCAGTGGAACCGCTAACCGCTGGAATTAAATGTCAGGATGGGCGCATTTATGTGGTCACATGACCTCCGCCTAACCATCTTAACTGACCACATATTAAACGGTTAACACCAAACGTTGCATTAAAAATTAATACGTGGCCACATGGACTAACCGTCAGCATTAAATGTCATGACGTCTAAGGTAATGAAGGCCTTTAGGCCTGGTTTTATGGCATGGACGCATGGTGTATGGGGGCTGGCCCCCTTTGCCACCCAACTCATATTAATTCAAACTTTAAATACGACTTTTGCACATGATATGTTAAGTAACAACCCACAAGCGGGTTGGTAGGGCACTGGCTTTGTTTACGGGAGGTCAGGGGTTCGAAACCTCGGGCCTCCAGAAAAATTTTGAACTATAGTTCATGGGCCACGTGGCGGCCTGCTATTGGTCCGTCTACATAAAAGTCAAGCCATAAACCAATCCTCCCATGCCACTTGTCAGCATGTCATTAACCCGCTTGGAATATTTCAGGGAATATTTCGAGGACTATTCCCGGAATATTCCTTGGAATTTTATTTTTTTTAATTTTTTTCAAATTCAAAATTCAACTTTGGTCAACTAAAAAATGGAGTTTACTGGAGACTTCAAACCTTAATAACTTTCGCATACGACCTCCATTTTGCGAACCATTCACGTCGCCAGAATTGTAGTGACAAGAACTTTCCGGTCATTCATATTACAAGTGATTTTGAACACTTTCTTTTTTGAGCAATTTGCATATCTTGGATATGATCTCCTAATCACACCTCCCAAATGAGAAGCTTTTGGACCCCAAAAGATATATAGAATACTGAAACTGATCTATACAGTGAATAAGAATACTGCACCCTCTTCTCTTCAGCCTCCAAACACTTGCCTTGCATGGCTAGTGACTTTGAACCACAACTAGAAAGAAATTCACACTTCCCTTCCTAAATGCACTTGTCCTCCTATCAAGAGCTATCTTTCTTGCACTTCACTCAAAAAATTTCTGGCGAGAAATTTGCAGAAGTAAACTGTACATCGCTACCTTGATCAATGATCCAAGGTGGCTCAAACAAATGAGAGATTATAGTATAAAATACATGCATACAACCAAAATTTGCATATGTACAAAATGAGTACGGCTTATTGTGTTAAGAAGTCATCCACTTCTTACCAAGCCACTTCCATGGATACTTTTGCTGCTACAACTTCTTCTTCATGTGAATCTTCCATTTTCACATCAATAATGGAATCCTTGGTTCCACCTTCGCCAATATTTTTGTCCTCTTGCTGCATGTGCTTGGGACGACTAGTTGGATGCAAAGTCCAACAATGAGACATATCATGTCCCTTCTTTTGGCAATAAGTGCAAAACTTATGCACATTCTTTGAAAGTTGTCTTTGCCTTATCTGCTTCATGTATGCTTTCTTCCTCATCCAGCATCTCGGAACATCATGATTAAATCAACCACAATATGTACAAAAAATATTTCTTCCATTTAAGCATGTAAAATTATCATGCCTTGCAGAAACACAATCAAATTGATCATGAGAATATTTAGACCTCTTGTGTTTCTTTGAATGTTCATCCTTTTTGTCTCATGAGAAGATGAACTAGTAGAGGCTACAACTTTCATTTGTAGACTAACATCTTCGTTCTTGTCTTGAAAACTGTTTGAACTTGCATGCTCACCATAAGCTGCATGTCTACCATCTTCTTGTTGCAACAAAGGCTTAAAGCAATGGAAATCATCTTTGAAACAAATTTGACATATTTGCATCTTAGAACTTGGAATAAAGGTTCTCTTTAAATTTGTCTCACACGCTTTCATGTTTTTGGAGTCTTCGCCATTAAACTTCACATAACTAAGACCAAGATTCTTGGATCGTTCCTTAGCTGAAATGAGATCAACCATGCCTTGTGCATGCTTGCTTAATCCATTGCTTCATAGCCCATTTTAATCATTAATTTGGACCCTATACCCCTCATATGTTTTTCGAAAGAACCAACACATCTTTCTAAAGAGGAAACTGAAGACAAATTAGAACGGATTACCTCTTCCTCACGCATTTTCTTGGTCAAAGCCTCTTGGGCTTCATGGAGCTGTATCTCCATATCATGAAATTTTTGAAGAATTTCTTCCTTCTCTTCCTTCATGGAAAACAATTGTTCACGAATTTAAGTGATTTCTCTTTTATCCTCAAACAAAATCTGCACCATGTCCTTCAATATAATAAAGTCAAGCTTCATATCATCATCGAAGAATATTGTGAAGGATTAAAATTCACTTGTAGAAGATGTCATTATGATTTCAATGAACAAATTAACTTCAAAAAAGTTCTCAAATATTTCAAAACAAATGGAAAACTTTTTAATTAAATGGTTGTAAAGAAAAACTCTTATTCAAGCAGCCAAACAACAAACAAACTCCAAGAGCTTCTTAACAAACAATCGTCAAGAGGGTTTGTTTTCCAAGGGTGACTTTGAGGTCCTTTGAGGTAAGGAATATGCCTTCAAATATTTCTTCCTTTTTTTCTCTTTGAGACTTAGCTGATCAGTAGCTATCCCCAAATATCAAGAAAACCCAAACAACAATCAATTTTCAAACAGTAAAACAGTCAATCTTTTACACTGTTTAAACACCTTTCAAGCTATACAATCAAGAAACCAAGTGCTTTGTCAAGCAAGAAACTATTCTTTGATACCAACCTGATCTGAAAATGGTCTGGATAACTTATATGTATTTCAAGAACCTACCACTCAGTTTAAATTAAATGATCTAGCTTGTACTTGAAAAATTTGTAGAATTATTTACTTGAAAGTGGTGTATGAATTTTTACTGTTTATGTGTCTTAACTTCATTGTTCTTGATGTAATTTAACATGTATGACAACAACATAATGCAGCAAATAATCATTCAAACACAACAACAATTTTAATCTAGGAGTTCAACTGAATGCTCGTGGGCTACGTCTCCTTTGATCTTTGTCATCATGACTTAGCTCTTTGGGATTATGGTAAGTTTTTTTTGACAAGTAAATACTTAATTCCAATGAATACAATGATGATCCAAAGGACTGAAAAGACCATTTAAATCCCTCTAATGGCTATCCAAATTCTGCAAACAAATTTAGGTTCTTGTTGACACGATTCCTTCTGTCGGTGCACTAAGCTACTTTGAGATTATAAATGGCACAAACTCCCTCAGAATTATGTTTCTGTCACTGATACCACTACTTATATATCCAATACACATCATACACCAATTACCAACTGATAAATTTCTCAAATCGAGCACTACATCCCCAAAATAGGCTATCCTCCATGGTTTGCCCAAAGCTGCCCAAAACTTCAAATTAACTTCTCGAGCTGTATAATTTCTCAAAATGTTCTAAAACCACTTCCATTGGTTCCAAAATGTCTTAATTAGTCAATTTAGACTATTCATTCATCAGAAATGGCCTCCGAATGCTCCGGTTTCACCTCAATCACCAATCGTCACCCCCTGGCACTAGGGTCAAGGAAAACTTATTTGCTGGGTTTTAGACCTCTAGAAGTATTCAACACTTGCTGAAACCCCTATCATTATATTCATAATGATTTTTTCAGCCAAGAATGACCACTGGTTCACTGCTTATGGTCTCAAGCAGCTCTGGCTAAGCCCTGCACTACTACTGGCAAAAGATGGCACTAATGGCCCCTAGAACTTTACTAAAGCTTTTCAACCTTCAAAAGTTCTCTACAGGCTCTAAAAACCATCTCATAAGATTCATAA
Source organism: Pinus albicaulis (assembly GCA_034641835.2). NCBI lineage: Eukaryota > Viridiplantae > Streptophyta > Pinopsida > Pinales > Pinaceae > Pinus > Pinus albicaulis. Next base: position 514,528,494 of record CM076573.1, on the reverse strand, counting down.
CATCTTAATTATCCAATTTAGACTATTGGATCTCTGGAATAGGCCTCTAACTGAATTTGTCTCATGGTGGCCCTGATGGCTCCTTCATCTTCCCTGAAGAAAAATTTGCTAAATATCACCTCCATTCGACTTGAAACCTGTCCCAAAGTGCTCAAGAGGTCAAAGAGACCAAAAATTGACTAAAATTTCATCCGATTTCATTCAATATTGAGGGAGTTATGGCCAAAACCAATTTTTTCTAATATCCCTAAACAAACTCCACCAAATGTGGATCAACTGGAGTTAGATGGAGTTAATTTTGGTGAAAAGCGCCAAATTTGGGTGTGCCTTCCAGATTAGGCGGAACCACTAACCACTAGCATTAAATGTCAGGATAGGCGCATTTATGTGGTCACATGACCTCCGCCTAACCGTCTTAACTGACCACGTATTAAACGGTTAACACCAACCATTGCATTAAAATTTAAGACGTGGCCACATGGACTAACCGCTGACATTAAATGTCATGACATCTGCGGTAATGAAGGCCTTTAGGCCTGGTTTTATGGCACAGACGCATGGTGTATGGGGGCTGGCCCCCTTTGCCGCCCAACCTGTATTAATTCAAACTTTGAATACGACTTTTGCACATGATATGTTAAGTAACAACCTATAGGCAGGCCAGTAGAGAGTTGGCTTTGTTCACGGAAGGTTGAGTGTTCAAAACCTTGGGCCTCCAGAAAATTTTTGAATTACAGTTCATGGGCCATGTGGCGGCCTCTGGGCCTGCCACGTGGGGGCCTGCTATTGGTCCGTCCACATAAAAGTCAAGCCATAAACCAATCCTTCCATGCCACTTGTCAGCATGTCATTAGCCTGCTTGGAATATTCTAGGGAATATTCTGGGGAATATTTCGAGGAATATGCCCAAAATATTCCTTGGAATATTCTTTTTTAAATTTTTTTCAAATTCAAAAGTCAACTTTGGTCAACTGAAAAATGAAGTTTACTGGAGACTTCAAACCTTAATAAATTTCGCATACGACCTCCGTTTTGCAAACCGTTCATGGTGCCAGAATCGCAGTGACGAGACCTTTCTGGTTGTTTAGATTGAAAGTGATTTTAAACACTTTCATATTTGAAAAATTTGCATATCTTGGATATGATCTCCTGATCAATGATCCAGAGAATATTTTCTGGAGGCATAGATATCAAACTACACAGATTCAGTAAAGACCAGTTCCATTGGTAAGATCAACTTCACTGCCCGCTAAACTACTATCTCTTGAAGATATATCGTATGATATTAAATTTGAATTGTCATTGTTTAAATCTAAATATGAAACCTATTTATCTGACAATCTTCGATCCTTTAAGATTATCCAAGGCCAAGTCATTATCTGAATTAGATCTAAGTCCTCTAAAAGATTGGTTCTTTGAAGAGATTAAACCTGCATCAGACCTTTATATCAAATATTGGATCCGATTCTACCAGCAAGAGGAAATACCTGTCTCAACTCAACATCAACCTCAATCAATTGTAGTTTTTTCATATGCTCCTTCGACCTCATAATTTATACCTACTTCTATAGTACCTACAACTGTTGTTACACAGCAATTTGTCACCGTCCCTGCAATCTCCATCCCACACATTGGAGGGCTCATTCCGTGACCTGTGAGCAGAGACAAGGCTTGAAAATACTATCATTGCATCCCTTTGAAGATGAGCTTTAATTGCCCTGAAAACATCTCCTTGCAGAAAACCCTAAAAATAGCTCTTTTTTCATTGGCGCAGTTCCACAGTTCAGCCCTCGCGCCAAGGGGGTAAATCCTCCAAAGAGGGCGTGCCAATTGGCGCTCTGTCATAGAGCCGCACCCGCGCCAACCATATTAAGAGGTGTTTTTTAAAAATAAAAGGCGGAAGTTTCATCCTAACAGATCCCTGGACTGATATCTATCTTGAGTTGGGAGGTTTGGCTAAGGATTTCCATAGAGAGGAAGTGGTTTGCCACCTCTCATGGAAGCTTCCTTGATGATAGGGCCAATCCCATAATTATAGGGATCCCAACTCCCCTTCCTCCTTCTATAAAAGCTTGTTCTTCTCCATGGCAAGCTAATCTCCAAGTTCCCAAGAGCTTTCACATCCTTATGCTGCAAGAGCCTTCTTGATTACCTTAAGGCCAAATCCAAGCAAGAAGACTATTGCCAAGTATCCAGAGAGAGAGGCATGTCCCATCCTTGACAGGCTTTATCGAGACATGTTTTGCTGACGACCCACCCAAGGAGAATGTTGCGTCAAAGCTATGGTTGTATTCTTCTTTTGACTCTTTAATGATAAGCGACTATTGGTTATGGTTCCACTCTTGTTCTTGATTATGTTCATGAGTTATGTCCTCTTCGACTGACATATAGTTGTATATACTGGATTTTATTCTTGTGTTTGTGTTGTTTCTTGCATGTGCAGGTGTCCGACCATGGAGATCGTGAGGATTGTGATCTGCCAGGGCAAAGGAACGGGAGCACCACCTCTTCTACAAACAACAGCGTTGGATTCTAGGTAAGCCTTCCTCGCAAGTCGGTTTATTTATGATTAGGAACCTACACTGTAGCGTGTTTGATTGTTACTAGACCCAATCTGGGCTAGTAGGGATCGCCTCTATCCGCAGAGGGGATTTACCTCCTCAACAATTTGGCAACTCTGCTAGGGACTCAGCTTGTTGTTTGATTTGTAAGCTATAGACGGAGCCTGAAGTACGGCCAGATAGCCTTCGAAATGCTTTTGCTCTGCATTAGTGGAGTAGATCAACGCTACTTCAGTCAATCTCCAGTTTAGTTTACGGACTGAACAACTTGGAGTTCTGTCTTCTCTTTTCGGTCAACTTCTTGGTCTTGCTTGCTTGGTCAGCTCTTTAGACTGGTTTTTCCTGTTTCTTTGGCTTTGTTTTAGCCTTGTCATCACTTGTCTGTGTCTGAGATTGCTTGTTTTTCATTTTTTCATAGTAAACTCGGCTAGCGCGCTTTTCAGTGTGACAGTCGCGCCCATTGGCGCAGGTTGCTTGTGTATCACCCGCACCATTTCCTTTCTGGCGCTAATTTCAAGCTCACAGTCACGCCAATCCTGTGAGCTATTAGGGTTTGCTATGTTTCATGCTTTCTGGGACTGAATTGTGATTTGGATCTTGTTTTTTCGGCTGTTTGAGTGCACTGGAGCCTAGTTTCACTGGTTGTAACCTCCATCCTTTGGTTGTTTGCCTATTTCTTTCGATTTTGCATTTGAGCCCTAGGGCATCTAGGTGCTTTTGTGAGTCGAGCCTCCCTTGGGAGTTTTTGGTTTTCATTCATTCAGTCAACTTTTGGATTGCTTCCTTGCATTCGTTTGACAGTTGTCTATCATTTCATTGCGTTTTTTGAGTGACTGATTTCGTTTTCATTCGAATTTCGCTTTGCTCCATTTTGGGCCTAGATTACACGGCTCATTGGTGTCTTTGGGACTTTTCTTGTTTTTGAGAGACTTTTGGTCGATTTGAGATCTGATTGTTTGTGCCATTGAGTGAAATTTTCTTGTTTTACTCTCTTAATATCATTTCTCGAATTGCTTTTCATTTGTTTTCGGTTTGTTTAGTGCATCTAGCTATCAAACATTGAAAATAAAAAAAATCTCTTTTGCTTTTGATTGATTAGTGAAAATTAAAATCTTTTCAGTAATTAGTGAATTTGAAAGAAATTTTTTTGATTTCATTAGTTGCATTAGAGATATAATTGATTGTCTTCCGATCATTTTGTTTGTGTAAAAATATCTCAACTCTTCTGTAGCTAGCTTTCATCGAATGAAATGGTATACTGTGGCATATAGTTTTGCATTTAGGAGATTTTTGAGACGACACATTCGTTAGGGCCTGAAAACTGAAATGTAACTGAAGATAAACTTTAAAATCTACTCAATTTACAGTAAGGCAGCATTGAAATCTAACGAAGCACATTTAGAGGTCTAGGCTAGAGACGTGTTCCGGCGTCTTAAAACCTAGTAGTTGTCGTTCGCCTCTTGGCTTTAGACAGCACTAGTACAAACTTGTGCTCCCCATACTGTCGCGTATATAAAGGGAGACCCCAATAGGTTTCAATCCTTTATCCATAGGAAGCCGAGTCTACCGCCCTATACCCGTGATACACCGAACACAGCATTCGGGGAGATTGCCTGCACGTACGGAAAGTCCTTGGTTGATTTCTTTTTCATTATTGAAACCAAGGTGTATATTGCAGTTCACGGTTATTTGGTACACCCTTTTTGCCTAGTATTCCTGAGTAGTCATTTTGATCCTATCTGACTCCCTAAATTTGAAAGGATCACCAAGCGCTTGTCCTTTCACGCTTGTGTCAAATCTGAAAGAGATAGAGTCACCTTTTTCGACCGTTTCTCGACTCTTAAAACATGAAACGGTGAAGTTTCTTATTTTTCAATGTGGTAAAAATTAATCACCCACGATCACATGCCTTGTTAGTTTCTGCTTGTTGACCATTTGATTGTGTGTCTTGACTCTTTTTCAGCCCGTGTGTGTGCTTGATCTTTTTCTCTTGTCATTACTACCACAGTGGCGGAACCCTCGGTTTCGTCTACTGGTAGTCCTTATATGGACGATTCATCAGAGGTTTCCCAATCCTCTACTGAACCACAGCAGCCCATTGTTTCCGAGTTTCCTGACGGGGGACCAGTTCTTTCTGAGCAACCCTTTGGGGGACCAGTTGAGTTCAATTGGCCCTTTTCTGACCCTGTGTCAGAATTGAGATTAGGAGCTGATTTCCTTTCTCTTACATCGGGTTCGCCCTTTATAGCTACTGTCTTTCCTCCTAGTCCTCGCCGTCTATTGCAAGATCTAGCGGCAGGCTCAAACATGAGTGATTTTGGTGAGGAAATCCCAACGTCTGGTGAAGACAATCAGCTCTTCCCACGAAGATTATTTTCGGGAGACAGCTCTGAAACAGCTGTCATGTCAACGTCCAGTCCCTCATTACCACTGGGGTACAGGTCCTTGGGTCAGATCATTTAAGCCGCTGCCTCTATGGGAGTGTCAGCTCCTTCTCCGAGGCCAGTTGCTCCTTCACCGGGGGTGTCTCCTCAGACGCCCGTTACTTCTGTACCCGTTCGACCCACTGTCTGTGTGGCCGTCTCTACACCCGTTGTCATGGCACCCTCCGCCAGGGCTATGCCATATCCTGAAGACGTTTATTTAGCGACTGCTATACCGGAGAACATCTCTCCGGAGGAGTATCGGTTGTCCCTGCAACAGTCGAACCCCGAGGTTGGACTATCCTCCCAAGATCCCAACCGCTCTTAATTTTCGCACTATGCACAGGATGGTACACCCGTGTATGCTTTCCCAGGTCAGTATGATGAGCACGGGGAAATTTTGCGTCTACCTGCTCCTGAGGCTTACCTCCATGCTCAAGGTTTACCTTATAACCTGGCTTATAACCCGCAAGGGCAACCTTTCCAAGGCCAACCTTCGGGCCAACCTGGCTATCCTTATGACCCACAGGGGTATCCCATGCAAGGCTATCCTGCGGGCCAGAAAGGGCCATCATACGGTCCGGAAGGACAGCATTACAGCCCTTCCGGTAAACCTGTGCAGCCTCAGCCGGGGTACCAACCGGGATCGGTCTATGGTCCTGGGGGGAAAATCCAGCCTTATTAGCCTATGCAACCGCAGTATCCTGTTGTTTCTAACGTTGCATATCAGTCAGGACCACCCTATGGTCCTGCTCCAGGTCAAACCAGTTACCAGCAACCACCTGGCCCTATTCCTCCACCAGGCCAACTGGCCCATCCAGTACAACTTTGTGTTCCGCCTCCAGGCCAACCGACCCATCCGATACAACTTGGGGATCCTTTACAGCCAGGTCAACCTGCCCAACCGGCGCAACCTGTCTATCCGGGTCAACCCGTTCACCCAGGGCAGCCCTCTCAGCTGGGTCAACCTGTTCACTCAGGGCAGCCCGCTCATTCCATTAACCCTGCCCAGCAGCCGATTCATTTGATGCCGCAGCCAAATCAACAATTGCGCCCTAGTTATCAGGCTCCGCAGGGTTCCACCTATCAGCAGCCGACTCATCCTCAGGGCGGTTATTATCCTCATGGTCAATATCAACCGAATTATAACCAGCCCTGAGGCTCTCAGTATTATCCTCCTCCGCTCGGTTCTACCTATACTTAGCAGCCAAATCCAAATGCTGCTTACACTGGGCCGACACATAATCAGGGTCTGTACTTTGGTTATCAAGCCCCACACACTGGCTACCAGTAGCCAAATCAATCTTTTTATACGACCTACACCCCCTACGGTCAGAATCCTACGGGATAGAACCCATGGGGGCAAGGATATTCACAACGAGAGTGGAGTACAAGTACCGGTCCTCATCCCGGGCCCGGCATGCCGGTCAATCCGCCATTGCTGTTCCTGGCCACCTTGGAGTTGTCGGATGTTTCAAAATTGACCAATGATCCAATTTTGCATAATCTGTATTGGCCTCCGATTCCTACCAAGATACTAGGTGATTGCCCCAAGTTTGAGGGTAAAGCTAGGGAGGACCCCCAAGCGCATGTAATGACGTATCATCTTTGGTGTTCGTCTAACTCTTGGGTCGATGATTCAATTCGTCTGCGCCTCTTCCAGCGCACTTTGACTGGAGCTGCTGCTAAGTGGTACATCGAGTTATCCCATGGCATCTTCCAAGATTTCAATTCCTTAGCCATGGCTTTTCTGACGCACTTTCAGTTACCGATTCGTTATGAAGCCGGGACGCACCTCCTGACTTCTCTGAAGTAGGATAAAGCCACTCACATTTCTGATCACATTCATGAGTGGCGGCGCCGTCGTAGACTGATCAAGTTTCATATACCTGATCAGATACTAACTCACTGGTTCACCACCTCCTTCGTGAATAAAATCGCCCAAGATATTGCTATGGGAGCATGTGTGATGGAGGAACAAGCCATTGCACGTGCCCAATATCTGGATCTTGTATATTCTCAGTCCGGCACACTTTATGACATCTTGCCTGATGCCCCACGGTATGGAACCTCTAAGGCTCCACCTACCCCTGCAGTGGATGGTGTCATTGGTTCTGTATCTCAGAATTCAAAGAAATCTTCAAATGGGAAGCAGAAGTATAATTCTTCCAACAATACTCCTGCTCATCCCGCCTCATCAGATTCTAGCAAAACAGCGGAGGTGAACGCCGTTCAGGCCAATCCTACGGAAAAATCCTCCAAAGGGAAAAAGAAGGGAAAAGGTAAATCTAAATATGATGCCCCAAAGCCAGAATCCCAATCTCGTACTGAGGATGGTTCTCAACGTAAACCGAAGTACCCCTGCCTCATTTGTGAAGGAGACCATTATACTAAGGATTGTCCACGATGATCCGAAGTTAGTCAACTTCTCAAAGGCTCAAAAGGGACTCCGTCAGTTCTTAAAGAGCCATTCCCATCTCAGCAGACCAAGATGGTTGAACAGCCTTCACCATCTGCACCATTTGGGTCCCAAGTTCTTATGATGAATGGTGCTGCACCCATCTCTGTTGCCACTCGTTCAAAGGATTACAACGAATCGCAGCAGGCACCTGGGAAGGCAGTTGCGGATGGACCACCTCCCCCACCTGTCTCCAATTCGTTGGAAATTGAGAAGCCTACCCCTGAACCTGTTGTGAAGCCACCTTCTAAAGGTGTTCTTCAAAGATATTCTTATAATCCGAATGCTTGTGCCGCTCAGCACTACAATATTGTTGAAGATCTGGCACAGGCACCTTCTGCTATGTCTGCACTAGAGGTTCTTCAAAGTTGTCCTTCACAACAGAAGGCTTTATTGTCTGCAATCAGTGGCATTGATCCCGCTGATTCGAGTCTTCTCACCTTCGACTTAGAGAATTTCACCCCCCGACTTCCACATCAGATCGCTCTTGTTATCCAAGTCAGGATCAACGGTCTGAACATCCATAGGGCTGTTGTGGATGAAGGTGCTTCTACCTGCGTCATGTCATCCGCTTGCTGGAAGGCCATTGGCTCTCCAGCCCTTTCGTCCTCTCCCAATGCCCTCGAGGCATTTGATGGTCGGGAATCCAAACCCCTGGGTGTTCTCGAGAGTTTAGCGATCACTTTACAGGGGAAGACTGTCAATGTAGAAGTAGAAGTATTCGACGCCAAGCTCAACTACAATATACTTCTCGGTTGCAGCTGGACCCATGCCATGCTATGCGTGTCGTCCACCGTCTTTTGACTTCTTAAGTTTCCTCACGAGGGCAAAATCGTCACGGTGGATCAGTTTTCCTTCTTCACCTCCACCTCCGAGAACAACGTACCATACGTGGATCGAATCCCAAATCCCCCTGACAGTGTAGGACCCAGTCTCTTCAAAGACCCCGTCCTCATGGGTATCTTTCCTGCACCACCGCCGCACACCGCTCAAGTTAACATTATTTCCAGGTCCGATGACCCCTGGCTCATCCCTACGCCTGAGCAGGTGTTTGAGTTTGGAGAATTAATGCCCTTGACTCCAGTAGAGATTAGCTACTGTGAAATTGTTGCAGCATCTGATCCTCCACCTCCTCAGCATGCTCCTTTGAGCATGACTCTAGATGTCTACTCTCAATCCCCCTGGCTTGGTCAGGCCAATTCACCTGATCCTCTAAAAGAGACTTTTCCTTCCGATGAAGCCATCATTGAAACTATGTCTCTTGAGGATCTGCCTTGGGGCAATGGACATCATCGCTCCTCTTCATGCCTAGCTTGGGGGCAATGTCAAATTGTCTAGAGCATTATGCATCTCAGGTTCCTACTCCTCCTCTCCAAACGCCCATCTTGACGCACGAGGTTCTTTCGGAGGGAAACCTGAGTAATATCACTCAAACCATCCCAATCAATATCTCCGTTAAACCAGGGATCGTTGAGAATATACACGTGGGAGTGACTTGTTCTCCTGATGAGATTCAAGTCTATACTGATCTTTTTAAAGAATTCAAAGATGTGTTCGCCTGGTCCTACGAGGAAATGTCGGGGATTGATCCCAATATCGTAGTGCATGAGATTCCAACCTACCCTGGTGCGAAACCCATGCGCCGACGCTTACGCCCCATGCATCCTCGTAAAGCCGCTACAATTAAGGCAGAAGTTGAAAAACTTCTGAACGCGGGCTTTATTTATCCCATCCCCCTCACAGAATGGGTTTCCAACATTGTCCCTGTCGATAAAAAGCAGGGAAATATTAGGGTCTGTGTTGATTACCGCAACATCAATCGTGCCTGTCCAAAAGATAACTATCCCACTCCGTTCATAGACCAGATCATTGACAAATGTGCCGGAAGTGAGATTTATTCCTTGATGGATGGTTTCTCAGGGTATAATCAGATCAATATTGCACCTGAGGATCAACACAAGACTACATTCATCTGTCCGTGGGGTAATTTCGCGTATAAAAAGCTCCCGTTCGGCTTGAAGAACGCTGGAGCCACTTTCCAGCGTGCGATGTCTTACACTTTCCATGACATTCACCATATCGTTCAGCCTTATCTGGACGACTTGCCAGCTCATTCCGCTAGGCGAGAGGACCACCCTGAACACCTCTGCCATATTTTTCTTCGTTGTAGGCGCTACAATATTAGGCTTAATCCTCATAAATGTGTCTTCTGCATGGATTCTGGCCATCTTTTGGGATTCATAGTCTCCAAAGACGGAATTCGCCTTGACCCTTTAAAGGTCGAGGCTATCATCAACCTCCCATCACCCTCCTCGTTATATCAGTTGCAGAGTCTGCAAGGAAAAGCGAACTTCCTTCGACGCTTTATCCCAAACTACGCCGAGGTGGCCAAAGGATTCACGCGCCTATTAAAGCAGAATGTTCCCTTCCATTGGGACGAAATTTCTCAACAATCCTTTGAGAAGTTGAAGACGTTACTCGTTAATGCTCCTTTGCTTCGTCCTCCGGACTATCGTCGTGATTTCACTTTGTATCTCGCCGCCGCACTTAGCACCATAGCTATGGTTCTGGTGCAGGATGATGATGATGGTAATGAACATGTTGTTTATTATCTATCACGAAACCTTCTCGATACAGAAACGCATTATGCTCATGTCGAGAAGTTGGCGTTAGCCGCAGTACACGCTGTTCAGCGTTTTCGCCACTACATCCTGTTGCGTACGATAACAGTGGTTTCGGATTGCAACCCCATGACATATATTCTCTCTCGATAGTTACTGGCGGGGAAAATACTCCAAATGGATTTTCATCCTGCAGGAGTTTGACTTAGATTTCACCAATGCTAAGTCAACCAAATCACTTGTTTTCGCGGATCTTATATGCTCACTCCTGACAGACTCCACTCCTTCACACTCCAAGGATCATATCCCGAACGAAACTCTTTTCCTCATCAGTACTTGCGACCCTTGGTATGGCGACATAATCGTGTATCTTCAGACCTCCACATTTCGGTCTGAGTTGACTAAAGATTCCCGACGTCGAATTCGGCATTAGTCTCAACCCTATCGCATCATAGGAGATACCTTATACCGTGTTGGAGTAGATTCGGTGCTCTGTCGGTGCCTAACCTTGGAAGAGGCTGAAAGGGTCCTAAATGTCTGCCACAGTGGCACCTGTGGTGGACATATGTCCGGATATGCTACTGCCCAGAAAATTTTGCGAGCAGGTTACTTCTGGCCGTCCATATTCAAAGACTGTATTGTTGCAGTCCGTAAATGTCACGCGTGCTAGGTGTTTCAGTGCAAGATGCGCGCGCCACCTCTCCCTTTGCATCCTGTTATTACCACTGGCCCTTTTGCGAAGTGGGGCGTGGATTTTATGATGTGTAACCCTCACTTGGCCGAGGGGCATGCGTATATCATTGTCGCTATCGACTACTTCACCAAGTGGGCCGAAGCGATGCCTACACTAGCTGCCGACGGTAAGACAGCTGCCCAGTTCATATTCAACCACATTATTGCACGTTTCGGGGTCCCTCAAGCCATCGTTACTGACCATGGTAATCATTTCCGAGATTATATGATGGTTGAGCTGACTTCAAGGTTGGGCTTATGCCACGATAGCTCAACGCCATATTACCCTCAGAAAAATGGCCAGGTTGAAGCAGTGAACAAGGTTCTGGTCACTATGCTTCAACGAACAGTTGGTATTCACAAATCTAATTGGCACCTCCAACTGTTCTCAGCTCTATGGGCATACCGAACGTCTGCAAAGAGTGCAACTGGATTCACACCATTTCAATTGGTGTATGGTCTGGAAGCAACTCTTCTGGTTGAATGCGAGATTCCTTATTTGAAATTAGCTGTGGAACTTCTACCCGATACTTCTGCTGAGGAAGAGCGTCTTTTGTATCTGGAATGGTTAGATGAAACCCGTCGTTTAGCTGCTTTAGTCATTGAAGCACAAAAGAAGCGGGTCAAAGCTCACTTTGATCAATCAGTTTATCTGCATTCCTTTATTGAAGGAGACCTCGTCCTCCTGTACGATCAAGCACATGACAAGCTTGGGGCCGGTAAGTTCCAACCTATGTGGCATGGGCCCTACAAATAAAACGCATCTTGAAGAACGGGGCTTATGAGCTTATAGATTATGAAGGAGTTCCGCTGGCGCAGCCCAGAAATGGGCTATACCTCAAAAAATACTACGCCTGAAGTGATTTTTGGTGTGGTGTGTGTACATAGGTGTGTGTTTTTCATTTGTGTGCATGTGTGGTGTGGTTTGCGATGTAAACATATTTCTACTGATTGGGTCTTCTTGATTGTGCAGATGTCCATCAATCCGTTTATTGGTTTCGCGGATGGTGCCTCCCGCAGTACCAGGAATCTGTCTTCGGCAGCCTGGGTAATCTATGATCCTGCTAGTGAGTTGGTCAACCTGTAAGGTGTGTGTCTGGGACGTACTACAAATAACATCGTGGAATATAGTGTTGTATTAGAATTATTAACCGAGGCTGTAAACCTTGGTATCCGTGAATTACTTGTGTATCTAGACTCGCAACTTGTAGTATTACAATTGAATGGTCATTATTCCGTCAGAAACCCATCCATTTTATGTTTGTATCTGCGTATTCGTTTACTGGAAATAAATTTTGACTATATTACATATCAACATATACCCAGGCAGATGAATACGTTAACTGATGCAGTAGCTAATTTGATTCTAGATAGACATTTGCGCAATTTGTAAATCATCATCATATGTAAAAGGAAAATCCATCCAGAAATAAATATGTATATATATAGATATCGAATGTTTGCATAGTGTGCATCACATTAAATCAAACTATACATGTTCGCCTTAATACATCCGGAGACGGCATGTCTCTCAAAAAATATGCATGATAAAAGCCCTAAGAGTCTAATCCGCATGGTGCTCATGATAACAAGTGACTGCACGCACTAAGCTTCTCAAAATTTAGTGGAGGTGACTAGGCACTCCCACCGTATGTCTCTGGTACGCCATCGGTACATCCGCCAGCCAGGCATAGTCTAGGATCCCTCAGGCAATGCCCTCGAGATTCTGGATTAACTCCCCCCCCCCCCCCCTCTGCACCCTCTTCCTGGGGATCAGGTGCGGGAAGAGTCCTCCGCGCGATAGGAGACATACCGGCTGGTCTTTCTGGGCCCACGTCTGCATACATATAAAATGTGTCAGGAAGAACATGTATCACCAAAAAATTATAAAACATAAAAAATCAAAAAGAGAAGAGGTCATACCCAACTCCTCGTCCCAATCATCTCCCTCCGGCAGTGGGAGATCTGGGTCTCCAGTGAAATCGGTTCCTGCATATGGCCAGTCTTCCACTACGATCAACTGACGCCGCAACCACCCAAAAAACTCCGACCTCCAGGACATCTATTGGCCTCCTCCAGCTCTGGGCATTAGTGCTGCCCAGCGAGCTATTCTTGGCTCTCGTGGAATCGGCTCAGCTACTATGGCCTCTTGGCCCTGGAAGATTGGTAATCGTTCCAGAATGAACGATACCCAAATGGAACCGTAGCCAAACTGTTTCATCTTGGCTTGCTTGTATTTCGTAAGCTGTATTTTCATGTTTATCGTCACTGTTGTGGCCCAGTCAAACAATAGGGGAGTCATACACTCTGAGGCTAGCAAAAGTTGGGCCTTTGTTTCCTCGTGCAGTGCCTGCGACCCCGCAGCCCGCATGATGGTATGCAACACCACTCTTAGTGCCATATTAGGAATGGTGTGAATGTCTACTTTCCCACTTCCAGATCCCAGTCGTGCCCTCGGGCACACTCGTGCCATCACTTGCTCCATCTTCTCACCAGACGGTCTGCTCCCTGTCAATATGGGCACCGGACCTCTGCGTGATAATCCGGTTATGAAGTATATGTCAGATACCTCCAGTTCTAATACCTGGTCCCGCAACTTGAACACTTCTTCCTGTTCGTCCCATATGCTGATCAGGTACTGTAAGAGCTTGGGCTGAGCTCGTAAACAAGGTGTCAGGAAGAACTTTTTTAGCCCACAGTTCTTGAGGGCATTCATGCAAGTTTCATTCTCCATGGCTTGTTCATCCTCTTCACCGTGCTCCCTCTCTTTCCACTCAATGACCATTTTGATCGGTTGCCTGCATTTACATGGTCAAAAAACTTCAATTAGACCTCTGCCATCTTTAAAAATTCATTCAATTCATTCATTGTATGAAAATTTCAAGCGGAAAATTGTATTGCGCCGCTGGCGTGACTATTTTCCTAACAGTCGCGCCAAACAGTCATGCCAGCTGGCGTGGGCCCTTTGGAAATAAAACTCCATTGGCGCGGGTCCGTGCCGGATACCCACGCCAATGGGCAGAGCCCTAAAATTCAAAAATTCCTCATAAGAAGTCTAATATACAATAAAAATCTATGAAAAATGGATTGAAATGGAGCACAAAGAAGCGCCTCTTACCTGGAACTGACGGGAATCTGAATGGTAGCCCGGATCGGTCGCAATCGCTATCATAAGTTCGCACAAAAAATGGACCACTGCTGCTCTTCGGTGAGGTAAATAGTAAAAATTAATTTTATTTTTACCATTTGACATATTTATAACTTTTTGAACTCAAATAGGTTTTGAAAGTTATTTTTGTCAAAAATGGGTTTTACACTTGCCTTTTTGTGCAGCAACAGGTCTTTTACACAACTTAAACGGTGAAACGAGTAGTATTTTATACTTTTTCGAACTCGGTAAATACACGAAAAAGTCACTCTGGAGTCAAATTTAGCTCTTTTCTGACTCTCTAAACATGAAAAGATTGCCGAGGCCCTTGTCGTTTCGATCTCGTTAAAGTGGACACGAATCGACATCTACCCAGTATATGTTTACCCCTTTTTCGGGCTGGGATGGATTATTTATGAAAAAGGAATACCCTAGCCTATCAAGACTAGGAGGTTTTCTCAGATATTGTTTTCTACCTTTTTGGGTCCGAGGAACTATCTACGAAAAGGGACCGCTGGATTTTACTTTTCTGTTGTCTTTTCAAACTCTCTAAATATGAAAAGACACCGAGTTCTTCCTTTGTCAGACTTGTTAAACCTTGATGACATTGGATTTAGTCGAAATGACGTTCTCCGAGTTCCTCCTTCCTAGGGCTCATTAAATGTACTCGGATGGATTCGCCCGAAGGGTGGACTTACATTCCAAGCATATGCTATCCCCTTCAAGCTTGTTATCAAAAATAATTGGGGTACTCGCCAGAAATGGTGGGGGAAAATGGAACCAGCATCATTGTCGTGTCGGCAGTATGTCTCTCTTGAACATGGCACTTGTCTGCATTCGTGTCGGGTTGGGGACATCTCATCTCGTTCTTCACTTGCCTCCGTGGGTTTGGATAATCCCTTTTGACCTCTCATTTTCTCATTGCCTAGTCACCATGACCTCTGATCCGTTGATGTCAAATACTGCCAAATCCACTATTGTGCCGTTATATGTTCAAGAGAAGTTGACCTCTGCAAAGTATCAACCTTCCTCTGATTTTCATTTGATCCTGATTCACAAAAAAACATCATTTTCCTCTGTCTCATGTCGCTGATGTGGGAAACACTATGGCCCACCTTCGATCGAGGTCACTTCCTGTCGACTTCAGCTCATTATCCAGGAAGATGATCTAGAGACTCCCTTGTGGTACCTTGGAGCCTGCATGCCTCAATGGCAGGTTCGCCGCATTCGACGTGAGGTTTTCGTCATTGGCCTCCAATCGAGTGATTCTACGGGTGTTCGACGCCAGCTCATTGATTCACATGCCGTAGATTGTACCTATAGTACCTTGAGGGCCATTGTCATTATTGGTGGTTCCTCTCGCCTCTGTTAACATCTTTCATCATTGGCTGGTAATCAGACGATGTTCTTGCATGTTTGACTTCAGCTCACATATTCGCATGCTTGAACTTGTACTTTTTTCGGGTCGAGATGGAGCGCAAGACCCTAGATTGTGTCTGTTGTAATCCAGGCTGCGATATTGTGGATTATTATTTACATGACCTATTTAATGGATGGTTGTGACCATACCTGAGTCTATTTATCGATCCCCTCTGGATGGCTGCGTCCATGCCTTGGATCTCTATTATGGTATACTCTGTTATGGATGGATGTGCCCATACCACGCATATATTTCATGTATCTGAGACATCAGTTGTACTTCGCTCCGCAGGTTTTCCGATGGTGGTGTTTTCAGTCGGCATGTTCTCATAAAGAATTTCACCCCTCTCTCTCTCAGGCCTCATGCTTTAGGGGGCATCTGTTACACAGCAATTTTTCACCGTCCCTGCAATCCCCATCCCGCACATTGGAGGGCTCATTCCGTGACCTGTGAGCAAAGACAAGACTTGAAAATACTTTCATTGCATCCCTCTAAAGATGAGCTTTCATTGCCCTGAAGACATCTCCCTGCAAAAAACCCTAAAAATAGCTCTTTTTCCATTGGCGCGGTTCCACAGTTCAGCCCTCGCGCCAAGGGGGCAAATCCTCCAAAGAGGGTGCGCCAATTGGCGCTCTGTCATAGAGCCGCACCCGCGCCAACCATATTAAGAGGTGTTTTTAAAAAATAAATGGCGGAAGTTTCGTCCTAACAAATTCCTGGACTGATATCTATCTTGAGTTGGGAGGTTTGGCTACGGATTTCCATAGAGAGGAAGTGGTTTGCCACCTCTCATGGAAGCTTCCTTGATGATAGGGCTAATCCCATAATTATAGGGATCCCAACTCCCCTTCCTCCTTCTATAAAAGCTTGCTCTTCTCCATGGCAAGCTAATCTCCAAGTTCCCAAGAGCTTTTACATCCTTATGCTGCAAGAGCCTTCTTGATTCCCTTAAGGCCAAATCCAAGCAAGGAGACTATTGCCAAGTATCTAGAGAGAGAGGCTTGTCCCATCCTTGACAGGCTTTATCGAGACATGTTCTGCTGACGACCCGCCAAAGGAGAATTCGACGTCGAAGCTTTGGTTGTATTCTTCTTTTTGACTCATTAATGTTAAGCGACTATTGGTTATGGTTCCACTCTTGTTCTTGATCATGTTCATGAGTTATGTCCTCTTCGACTGACATATAGTTGTATATATTGGATTTTATGCTTGCGTTTGTGTTGTTTCTTGCATGTGCAGGTGTCCAACCATGGAGATCGTGCGGATTGTGATATGCCAGGGCAAAGGAACGAGAGCACCACCTCTTCTACAAACAACAGCGTTGGATTCTAGGTAAGCCTTCCTCGCAAGTCGGTTTATTTACGATTAGGAACCTGCACTGTAGCGTGTTTGATTGTTGCTAGACCCGATTTGGGCTAGTAGGGATCGCCTATGTCCGCAGAGGGGATTTACCTCCTCAACACAACTCTTAATAATTCTTGATAGGAAACCTTCGATGCATATCTTCTGATATTCATTCTCAGTCGTTTTCCGATAAAATTACTTTCTCAAAATTGTAATGTTCATATAACCCGGACTCGATATGACATTTAAATCCTCTTTATATACAAATATTGCGTCCGTTTATAAATTGCAAATTTGGTAGGGGCATATATTTAAAAGTTCCGATGTCCTGGATTCGATATGAAATTACAATTCATATAATAAAAATATCGGGTCCATTCTTCATGGCACATCGGCGCATCAACGAAATTTTATTTCGCATATCGGCAATTTTAGCGGTTATTGTTAAAACCTCACTCGCTAAGTTATATTAGTTGTGATGCGATAAAAGGTAGGGTAAGAATATTCCGATGCGATGCTACGCATATTGCATATCGCACAAGATAAGTAATATGCTAAAAGATAAAATTTGCAACGAACGATATGGAGTTCGCTGCGAATTGCGAAATCGCAAAATCGCAAAATTGAAAAAGAGTTAAGCTTTGAAATCTGTGGGAAGGTAAATTATAAAATATGCGAAGTGCAACCATGCGTGATTGGTCACCATTTGTGTGGGTCGCAATATCAAAGTTCCGCGCATATATTTTAATTTTTGCAGTCACATTGCATTAGTCATTTACCACATTTTCATTATTGCAAGAATAATATCGGCGTTTCATTTTATTCACAAGCTTTAATCATCTGATATGATTATTCTTCGATATCACATTCATCCGTTCATAGTTTCCCATCGCACATGCTCATCTCGTGACATTGCTATCACAATAATTATATCGCATTACTAAACTCAAATGAAGCTTTGTCTTCAAGATCTTTTGATGTGATAAACTTCGATTTTTGAATTTCCACCATTGTCTTTTAATTATTATAAAAATTCAATCGCATATTGACAAAGATGGAAGTCACAATTTTTAAGTTATGTATGACAAAGAATCTCGCGATGCGAAAAAATCAATATGGTAATGTGCCGATGATTAAATTCATATTTTTAAATTTTCCTTTTATTCTGAATTTTTCTTCATACTTATCATATAGAGATTCAAATCCTCTTTATATACTGTTACATTATTCAGGATTTTGAATCAACTTTAATACTTTGGGGCTGATATAAATTCAGAGTGGAAGAATAAAAAAGAACATTGATCATTTCAATTCATAAAGAAGCACATATTCACCCTCATTTCTGATGGATTCGATTTATTTCTGATTCCTTGAACATAAAACATTGCTTTATTTTAGTTTACTGCTTGTTTTACTTTAGGTTTAATAAATAATGATTTTGAGTAAATAAAACTTCTTCATGATTTTAATTCTAATTCAAGAAAGAAGTTAACTTACATTGGAAAAAATAATTTTTCTCAGGTAAGATTAAATGTAGTTCTCCAATTGTAAGTTTCATATGCCCACTTTCATTTATTCAAATTTCTTCATTTTTGTTGTAGTTTTTGCTGATCTATAACTCTGTTTTCAGGTCTTCATAAACCTTTCACACCTCTACGAGATCAGTTTTCGAAGTTCATTTTCTTTTGCCCTATGATATTATTGAAATAAGCAGTAATGATCCTCATCAAATCAACTAAACTAGGGAGTTTTTGAACCTTTAGTTTGTATCTTTAAAGCATTAATTTTATTAAAAAATAGTTAAGATGCTTTAATGCAGGTTTTGTCTCGAAAACGAAAATTTGCAATAGACAAAAACTTCTCATTCAACATATTATCTATCATAACTGCTATTCACCTTCTACATTTTGAGAGTCTCGTTTTTATATAACTCTGCAAGATTAAAGTTTTTTTTAAAAATCTCCACATAGGAATGAACGTACATATGCTTATTTTATTTTATAATCATTTGTTGAGAAATTCATATAAGTGATCTTGTTAGAGTTTAGCTTTTAAATTTTGTTTTTCTTTCAATTTTTTCTTTATTTACTTTTTATTTGCTGATTTCTTTTCTTACTTTAGTTTATGAATTATTTACCTTTTGTTTTCAGTTTTGATTTGATTTTGGTGACTTTGTCGTGGTTTATGTGAAATAAATTTTTCTTACCTTACAATTGTCGACATACATGGGAAATCTTTTACTCTATCCATTTAAGTGAATTTCATTTATCATTAAAGGCATATCTTTATGGAACTATAAAGCCATCTTGCTTTAAATATTTTTCGTGGAGAAACACATATCCTTTCTAAGTGATTGAGTTTAATTTTTCAAGGAAAGAACTGATTTAAGTTTAATACAATGAATCCCTCCCACCCCTCCACATAAAATGCCTCTAATTGATAGTTGCAGGGAAAGAATTTGGAGCAAACATTATGAAAGTACTATGTCCATTAAACATAAAATATCTATTACCATCCCACCTCTTTCACTCAAATACATCATAAATAAAAAGCTTACAAATGCACTTATCAAAAGAGTGATAAAAAGAGGAAGCATGAGAAATATAAGTAAACCCGTCGGGGCTATGGACGCTCGCTGACAGCGGGACTAGGCTTGTATGGTATAAAAGACAACTTCGTCGGGGTACTGTTCAGGCTCGTTGGAAGCGAAGCAATGTCAGAGACAATCATAAAAGGGATATATGCTTTATCAAAAACTCCTATCTCTACCTTCTCCTATTTTTCACATGAAAAAAATTAAAAAAAAACAAATTTCCCCTAATTTGGATTCATCACTTTTACTCAAGTCTGTTTTAAGTACTTATCTTTACAAACTCATATTGCTTAATATATTTTATGTGGAACGTATGGAAATGTTTTACTATTAGACGATTTCATGATTTCCATTATTTTTAACCTTTGGGTAAATTCAAGTTCATTATCTTTAATCAGAGATAACTGGTTCTTCTCCCGTATGTCGCCATTGTTGTGGTAAAACACAACCCCCCCATTTTTGACTTATGTACTTCAAATAATGGGGACACTTTCTACAAATTTTTTGGCTAAACACCTTTTAGGATTTTCATTAAGTCAATTATCCTGCATTTTTTGTCATTTTTTCATTTTCCTCGAAATTTTGTTTTGATTGATCTATTGAATTTGTTTTTTCATAAGCTTTCCAATGATACTTGTTTCATTTCATTTGGTCAAACGGTTTGTAAATGGCACTCCTATGAATTTTTGATTATTTTCTCGCTTGGGTTAAAAATGTATAAATGTACCAATATTTCAATTCTCATAGTTAAAATAGTCATTCATAGTAAATATTAAACTTTTAGTTCGTTTTTACTATTTTCACCTTTTTTTTCCCCAATATCCAAACTTTTTATTTTTTAATTAACTTATTTATTTTAATGATTATAGCTTCGCCCACCCACCGAACAGTTGTGTTACATAACATTAACCTTACCACATTATACATTACAAACTGCCACTTAAAACCTATTGGTAGAACCCCTTACCTTTTCGCATATCGGCCATCGCATAAATCTTCACCACATTCATATGCTATCTTTCCAAAAAGCCGATGCGATATTATATGGGACCCGCCATATCACTCACATCGCATATCTTATTGTTTTATTGCGAAAACATTTACTACTAACCGTATCTAACTGCAATTTGCGATGAACCTTTAACTTTGCGATTTGCGATTTGGTCCCTGCCTGCCACGTTACCTGCCTACCACTCCTTTACTCCTAACGCGCATCGCATATCTAACTTTTGATTGATGAACATTCATCATTACCCATCTCCAAATGCTGTTTGCGATAAGTTTTGACTTTGCGATTGCGATTTGCCTCACCTCTACCAACCACATCACTTTCTTTTACCGACAGTCCCTCCTCTATTATTCCCTTATCACTCCATACTCTCCCTGCACTCCTCCTCTCTCTCTCATGTGGTGTGAATTTTTATATTTTTTGAAATATTAATTAAAATAAATTATATTATATGATATTATAATTAGTATTATATTTAAAATATAATATTATAATATTTTAATTAATGAATAAATCATTTTTTTTATCAATTAGTTTATTTGTATTTTTCAATTAATTTTTATTAAAATTAATAATGTAAATATAAATTAATTAATAGATAATTATAACTTAATTTAGAAATAGATTATAACTAAATTAGATGGATAATGTAATTGCAATTAATTATAATTAATTAATTAAATATCATAATGTAATTTAGGATTAGAATTTAATTTAAAATTTTGATTTTTTTAGCCCAAGCAACAAAAATTCCATATTTTTGGCAATTTTAATATACCGACTTTAGAGGCTCATAAATGGAGTTTTACTTGGCCAAATGAGGCCCAGGACAGTTAATTGGAAATATAAAATGATGGACATTATTCCTGAAGAGATTTCATTTCCATATTTGATCATTTATTGGGTCTAAAATTCAGCAAAAGATCAAGCTATGAATTTTTCAACAAAACTAATTTTCTGAGTTTTATTTTTTGCATTTTAATTTTCCACAACTTCTTATGAGTGCAGATCCATTCATCTATGTTATCTTTGGCCAATTAGATTAGCACATACATCAAAATAAAGATTATATTTCCTTTCAATTATTTATTTAATTAAATTTTAATTAGATTTATTTTAATTTCTAGATTTAACATTTTGATTTGATTTCTGCATTTTAATTTTGTTTTTGATTTGTTTTGCAGGAAAACAGTTGAGGAGATGAGAAGAAGAAGATCTCAATCAATGAGAAGGCTCCAAAAATTGAAGAATATGATTTTGAACCAATGAAAATTGATGGAGCAAAACCAATCTTCAAACAAACTTTCCTATGAAGAAATCCTTTTGTAAAAATTATAAATAGCAGATTGCAAATTATAATAGGGGCTTCTCCTCTGCAATTCTGGAATTATTGATGGCACTATTGTCTAGAGGATTTAGAGATGTAGGATGAGAGGAGAGGAATCTCAGATTTGGAGATTATTGAGGTTTTTCTTTTACATTCTGAGTTATGTATAATGAACAGAGTCTTGCACTACTGTAGCTCTGATTTTGAAAGCAGAAGTTTAGACATTGTAAAAGGTTGTCAGAGACCGAAGCTGGATAAATGGAATTAATAAATTGCTATTTATAATACTATTATTTTAAATGCTGGTTTCATTTTATGATAATATGAATGTGTCAATTTACTCGCATACTTGTGCACTTCTGTTGATATGAGTAATTTGCCTCAATTTATGTTATTATTTGTCTCTACTCTTATGGGTTGAATTCTAATTTCTGAGTAGCTATTTACTCAGAAATCTGTCTTTTTAAACTGATTTATTGAATAGTGATATGTTGTGAACTATTTCTGCATGTTATTGTTTAATTATTCAAGTTACTGATTAAATGATCAATATCATTTTAAGAACTACTTCCTGAGTGTTGTTGACTGATTATTTCAGTTAATAAGTCTCTAGATAGAATGTGTTTGGTATTAAAAATACCAGTTAATTGAACTACTTCGTTAGCGTGATATTAATTTAAAACAAACACATTTAAATCTCAATTATTTTAAAACATCTTGCTCTTTGTTGGGATAGATCTATATCTGCCTAATTGAGATAGGATTAAAATAGTTTCTTTTTCCTGCATCTTAGAATAATATTGCATTTAGATTAAATTTTACATCCCTAAAAAGTCCTCTTCCCAAAGAGGCAAAACTTTAGTTGTGGCTTGGCTAAGCCCAAACTAGCTTAAGGATCACTTTATTATCTGCTCGACAAGAGCAATGATTTGATGTCTCTTTCCCATTGGTAGATAAAAGTCATATTTTAAACCAATGGAGATTGAGAGAAGGTAACTGGACCTAGTTAAACCAGTTGGAGCCACCATTCCAAACGGAAAAGGAACTACTTTAAGGTCTGGACCGGGTGGTCATCCCCCATGTTGTTGCAGTGAATTTTGAAGCCTCAACACAGCCTGACAGAAGAACTTGATTTGTAAAATAATTTGGCAGAAAAATGTCTGGAGGTTCCTGATAATTAAGGAGTCAAACATAATACTTAATAAATTAGGTAGAATTGGATGCGTGTAGAAAGCTTCTACATCGAAACAAAGCACATCCAGGAGAATATAGAAGTGGAAAACAATAACCAGTTCAAAGAGGAGCTAACTAAAAAAAAAGGTCTGAAATACTAATCTCTTTAAAAAATTATAAATTCGCTGGGGATTCCAGAGAGACCGAAACTCAATCTATTCTGACCCAACTCTTCTATGTAACTCTGAACATGTGCGGAAATAGATTACAAAAATACTTGAAAAACATACAAGAAACACAATTTCTGTCAAAGGTAGAGTTGAAATACTTCAATTATAATTTTTGGAAAAAGAGTTTTACAAAACTAAAGTGATCTTGACTTCAAAAGCCCACCCTTTCTAATTACAAATGATAAAATATATAGCAATTACAATAAGCTGGATGTTGCTAGCTTTTAGGAAAATAAAACAAAATCTTAACAATATATTAAAAATAAAATCTAATTTATTACAAACTTTCTCATAATAAAATTAAATAAGCTAAATATAAGAAATTATTTGTGAAAGAATTTGGAAATGTTGGAGCTGTCAATGCCAAATGGTCTTTCAATCCGGAATTAATCCTTTGAATATGCTGATCTTTTGCCTGAAGATATTGATTAAAAACTTTGAATGCTGAATTCTTTGCCACCTATGTTCTTCATGTGTTTTTAGACTTTTTGGAAATGTTGGTTGAATTATTGACCTACTGATCCTCCTCCTTTAAATCTGGAGCTATGGATTTCGTTCCCTGAAGATCTGTCAAATGTCCTTTAAACAAGGCAAGCTATGCCACCTATTTGCTACCAGCACAACTGCCTTCAGAATCTGGAAATGCATTTTCAGAATTTCCCTTTATGAGAAATAAAAGATATTTCTTGAGATCCTCCCTGACCTTTCAATGACTCATTTTATTTCTTCATAGTAGCTTTTATTATTTCCTCAAGAGGTAAAGCATGCTACTTAGCAAGGGATACTTGATTCCGAAAAGCTTGTGCATGTAGTTAATCTTTGACTTCATAAAACCTTGGGACGCTTACAACCCATTTATGTTTTTCAAATTTCCATTCTGGTTTCACTCTCTTTTTATTGAATGATAATTCTTCAGAGTCTGAAGAGTCTATGTCACTGACTACCACCTGTACATTTCCATTTCTAAAATCCACTCATTGGGAATTTGTCTTGGTCGCTCCTATTGTTGGACGTTTTTTCGGTCCAACCACCATTCACGAAAACTGAAGACGTGCCCTTCATAGAACCAGTAAAATCCCTCCATACATTCAAAATTTCATAGAAATTATCATGGGTTAGCTAACTGACGCTGTTCTGCACAAAACCCACGTCTTAGAATTTTGAATTTCGTCTTTGTTTGCCGAAAAAATGAGCCCGAAAATCACATACTGAAAATGTTGTGTTTTTGGTTTTCTAGTGAAATCTGGCATTTATGCATATCTGGCTATTCTTCAGCTTGATATTTTTCATAAGGTTGGAGTACACGATCTCTATTAATTTCCCGAGGAAGGCTCTAATGAAGCAGCTATTCCTCAGAGGTTATTGCTACAGTGATTTGAAATAATTGTATGCTGAAACAATTTTGCTACTGCAGATGATAGAAAAAATTGTTTGCAATTTGCCTATGGTCAATGCCTAGTGTTGGTGACCGCTGCACCAAAATCCTGCTTCTGCATCTACTTTCATGACAGGTCAATAATGAAATTCATATAAAAAACATAACTTGTTTCATATTTGTATCAAACTTCGCATATTTAACCTCTGTGTTCAACTTGAAACCACCAATGTATTTAGGAGGGGGTCCATAACGGTAAGCAGTTTTGTAGCTGAGGGGTGCAAATTGTTATGGTGGCGACACGTATGCAGTGACGACGGCCATTACAACATCTTTTTGGACCCACCTCCTCCTCTATTTGATGTTGGAAGGCTTGAAGGGGTCCGAAGTTGATCTATGCGGTTGATTTGATTTTGGCAATCTCGGCCATTCAAAAGCTGCCCAAAAGTTAGCCCTTTCAATTCGATTTTAACATAAGCTAAAAAATTAAATTAATTTTATAATTTAATTAAAATTTAAAACAAATATTTTCATAAAAATATATAATTATATATTTTATAAAAATAAAATTTTAAATCAAAATTACTATATAAAGTGAATAAACCTTACAACAACATAGAAAATAATCTCTCAACATTTTAGGTTTATGAAAAATTAACAAATTTTCACCGAAAATAAAAAATTTTATGTGTGCCAAAATATGTTACAACAGGCGGTGATAAATTGGTGACAACACATCTGTGCTAGCTTGCCAACGTCACATGCTCGTTTGCTGACATTCTCTGGGGGGAGGCTCGAGTACAATGGAGTTCCGACGGAGTCCCCCCGTAATCAATCTCCATCGTAGATCTACTGGTCAACATAATTCCAAAAAGTATTTGCGGAGGCACTACGTGGAATAATCACTGAGCATGTAGTGCCATCTGGTTTCCACCATCGTTTGGGCCCCTCATTCTTGTTGCATCGCACCCAACAACCCAAACAAAGTCTAATGCTATGTTTGACTTTAGTATAGGACCCAACAACCTTATTATTTATTGTTGTTGCACTAAACTTGATTAGTGACATTTAATCCATCATTAGAAAATAAATCAAAACCCTATCTTAACTTTGATCTTGATTTTATATATATATATTTCTCTTTCACAGATGAAGAAAATATAATGAGCTACAACATCTGGCTCCACCTGGGGATAGTGTTTTTTTTTAGAGAAACACTAAGAACTGCAGATTAGTGCCTTCACCTCGGGCATGGAGTCATAATCATAGCTTGAAACATTACAATGAAGAGCTCACCAAATATTTACAGTGATCAAACCGATATATACAATGATGAAATAAAATGAAATTAGTGTTGGATGTAGTGTTTCAGATACTGCCCATTCACAGGCAGCTGCAATAATTCACCATCTAAGTTCTCCATAATGAATGTGTTATTAGCTTTGGCTTCTGCAATTTTAAAAGGACCAAATCATAAAGGATCAAACTTTCCATGTTTTCCTTTGTCTTCCCTCCTAACATCCCATTTGAGAACCAAATATGGAGTCTGGAAAAGAATATTTTTGGATTTTATATCAAATATCAACTTCATCTTTTCTTGATAATTAATCAGATTCTCCATGACCTTCTCCATGTTTTCATTCAACCCCACTAGCTGGTTTATCCTCCTTGTTAGTAAATTTGGTTCTTGCTCAACATCTTGAATAAGTACCACCACAGGTTTTTCTAACTGTCTGGGAAATAAATTTGTTGCTCCATATACCAATTCAAAAGGGGACTTTCTAGTTGATCTCTTAGTTGTCACCTTATTTTCCAATAAGGTAAACTACATCTAAGTATCCCGGTTTTTCTTATTTTTTGCAATGGTTTTCTTTAGTAATTTAATGAGATCCTCGTTTGAATATTCTTCCAACCCATTCCCCTATGGATGATAGGTGGTAGAATGTTCTAGTATCACATTGTACTTCTCGCAAAAATCAATCAGTTTTACAGACTTGAACACCTGTGCATTACCTTCAACTAACTTCTTTGGACAGGAAAACCTAGTGAAGATATTTTCCTCCAAAAATTTAATTATCGCTGAATAAATTGTCCTTCTAGTTGAAACAACTTCCACCCATTTAGTAAAATAATTTTTACCTGTTAGGATCCACTTGTGTTTTCCACTTAAAGGTGGATTTATTTCTCCTATAAAATCGATACCTCATTGTCCAAATGGTTCTTCAATAAAAACATGAATCAATGGTAATGGCCCCAACTTCTTCTTTTCAGCAAACATTTGGCACTTCTCACAAATTTTTAAAATTTTATAAACATATGTAAACAAAGAGGGCCAAAAGAAACCATCTTTCAATATTTTATGTGACGTGAATTTCCAACTGTAATGGCCTCCACAGCGACATCCATGATATTATTTATATATTTCTAGTCTCCCCTTCTGTCAAACAGAGCAACAAAATACCAGCAAGATCCTTCTAATACAACCTACCATTTTTTATTACATATTTATGGGCTTTGACTATGAGATATTTGTACTTCATTCTATTTAGAGAAGTAGGAAAGCTAAGAAAACACAAATAATGGAAAAATATCTTTATACCACTAAGAACATAAGTACTTGTATTGAATCCTATTATGAGGTTATTTTTATTTACCTTTTTCTTCCTCATAAGTCTTTAATTCACCCACCTCAGCCAACAAATTTATCCCCATAGCTTGATAATCAACCTTTGTCAACATTTTGGCTAATCCTTGTCCTTTCACCAGCTTGGTCGGTTTGATGTCCATGTCATATTCTTGAATCTTGGCTATCCATTTTCCTCTTTTACCATCATTGTCACCCTGAGTTAATACATCCTTAATAGAAGCATTAGGAACACAAGCAACAATCTAAGACTGAAGAACATAATTTCTAAAAGCTTTTAATGCTTTTACCCAAGAATAAGTCTGCTTTTCAAGGATATCATACTTTAGGTCTGCATCCCTTAACACCCTATTGAAGAATGCCACTAGTTGTTCCTTATTATCTTGGTTTCTTTGCAAAAATACAACTGCAATAGTGGAAGGAGAAGCAAATGAAAATATTTTGAAATGTTTTTTGTAATATGGACTCACCAAGACTATAGCTTATTGAAAATATTATTTTATCCTTGCAAAAGATTCCCTAACAGCCACAATTCATCTCACTTCTGCATTCTTTTTCAATTTGTCAGTGATCTCTTTTACAATCTTTGCATAATTTGGGATATATATCCTATGGAATTTTTTTTTTCCCAAGAAGATTTGAATCTCCTTTTTACTCCTTGGTAGAGGTATATTTTCAATTGCTTCTACTCTTTTTGGATCAATCTGAACTCCTTCTTTAGATACAATATGACCAAGTAGATTTCCCTCTTTTAAAACAAAATGAGACTTTTTGGGATTGAAATATAGGCCATACCTTCTGCATTTTTCAAAATTTTGTTGTAAATGCTTCAAATTCCCCTCATCTAACTTGGAGAAAACTGTAATATCATCTAAATAAATCACCACAAATTTCTCATTTTCACCCATAAAGGCTATATCCATAGCCCTTTGGAAAGTATCACCAACATTCATTAATCCAAAAGGCATCTTTGCATACATGAAAGTGCCCCATGGGGTTGTAAATGTTGTCTTCTTCTGATCTTCTAGATGAACTGAAATCTAGTTGTAGCCTGAAAATCCATCAATCATTGATAATATAGAAGACCTAGTTACCCTTTTTAAAATATGATCCATCTTTGGGAGATGATAGTTATATTTCAATGATGCCCTGTTCAAATTCCAAAATTCAATACACAATCGAATTTCCCTATTCTTCTTCCTCACAGGTACTAAATTATTCACCTAATCAGAATATCGAAGAGGGAAAATTATTTTTTCCTGTAACAACTTTTTGACTTCCTTCTCAATTGATGGTAGCAACAAAGGATTAATCTGCCTCAATTTTTGTGTATATGGTTTAATCCTTGGCTTCAAAGGAATTTGATGTTTAATAATGCTGGTATCATAAGTATTTAGGTCTTCATAAGACCATGCAAATATATCAACATATTTCTTGAAAATATCTACATACCTATGTTTGAATGCCTTAGGAATATATTTTGCTAATCTCACCAACTTTGGCTACTGCTCTGTTCCAATGTTGCAGTCTTCAAGGTCATCTTCTAAATTTGTCTTCTTTACATCAAGAACAATAACAAAATTTGCATTAAACAAAATTTCCAATGGTACCAAACCTTTAGGGATCACATTTCTTTTAAGCCGCACTATCTTCTGATCTCCCACACAATCTTTTAAAGGTGATTTAATGCTTGGTTATTCTTTTTGAGTTTCTACACTTTCATCTTCTTGTTCAATTTTTGAATTTGAAAATTCACCTACCATTTCCAGAAATCTTTTAATATGTTCTTCATCTTTAAAAACTTGTCTGTATTTTATATTGTTTGGAATGGAAGGTCTACTTTTGATCGCAACTTCATATCTGAGCCTGGGATTTAATGGAGGTTTGAAAGTACTAGCTGCAATTGATAGTGAGTCAACTAGTCGGTTTCCTTCCCTTGGTAAAATTTGTTTATTAAAAGCAGAAAATAAATTATCTACTAAATCCCACATTTCATTTTTTTAGGATTTAAGCCTTGGATGATTTTCTTGGAATTAGTTCTTAATTTGTTTAACCACTGATTCAGACTCTCCAAAAACATAAATACATTGTATTCCCAAGTTTTTTGCAGCTTGTAAACCAAGAACCAAAGCCTCATATTTAGTGATATTATTAGTGGAGTCAAATTCCAATTTATAAGAGAAAGGACTAATATGACCTTTTGGAGAAAGCAATAGAACTCCAACTCCATTTCCCTCCTTTGAATAAGCACCATCAAAATACAACTTCCATACTTTACTGACTACTAGCTACTTGCTTTTAATTTCCGAAGGGAGCTGTATTGCTTTGTCTTCAACAACTTCTTTAGATTCTTGTAACATAAAACATGGAAAGTCATCTTTTTCCTTACCATAAACAAGAGAGTTACTAGAACCCTCCTTGGGGACGGTATTCACAAGCTGGTCTCTCAATATAATCTCCTTTATTCTCCACCAAAAACTGGAATAATAGCATATTTAAAATCCAGTTTTAGCACTCTTCCCAACTTGGCTCCCCATGATCTTGAGAGAAACATTCCAAATCGAGCTGGAATATCTGCAATAACCACATCCATGACAATAATTCTAGCTGGAATTTGAGCCAATGAAACCACCGAATATTTTATGAGCCCTACACATTTAACCTTTTTCGAATCAAAAGAGTAAAGATCTTTATAAGGTTTGGTAATTTTCAAATTCAATTGCTTCATGACTGAAAGACGCATTAAATTATGAGAGGACCCTGAATTCAACATACAACTATGCAGAATAAAAGTGTGCATGAGAAGTGAAATATAGAAAGGATGGCTATAAGAGTCATGTTCTTCTACATGAGGACCAAACATCACCTCTGGCCTCTCTTCCTACAAATGTACATCATCAACTAAGTGATTGTCTTGAGAAAAAATTATAAAATCCAAAACATGTTTCTTGTAGCTAGGATTCTTCAGTAACTCATCTAAAGGAACACGAACTTTTATTTTCTCTAGTAATTTTAATATATTAAAAGGATGACCCTCCTTTACTATTTTCAATTGTTCTTATTCATTCAACTTTTGATTTGGAAAATTCTGAGAATTGACAACAGGCTGTTGAACAACCTTGTGTGACGCCCTTGTGTCCTGCTTATTGTTGGAACTTTCTCCTTGTTGGAGAGAGACTACTAGAAAAATACTCATTGGCTTCTTTCCTTTAATAACTTGTTTTACAAATTGTTTCTTATCTTCCTAATTTGTTTGTTCCTATGTACTGTCTTGAATTCTTGATCTCTTCCTTGACGTGAGATCATATTTTTTATGCAATTATGCTTGCAAAAATTTTGTAAATTTCCTACAATACTCTTCAATTTCATCATCATCCAAAGGCACTTGATTTCCCATGTTTGAATCTTCATTTATGAGTACTTCTCCCTCCTCTTCATTTAATGTGGAAATTTGATTTTCCTGCTCCTCAATGGTTTCTTCCACTACTTCCTCTGATTCATCTTCAACATACAGAGGTTGTTGTATCTGGTCTTGATCTTTTTTGATCTCTCTACATGATTTGCAGCAGTTGTCTCCTAAACTGAGGATTGAAATTTCTGTTTTGTCGTTGTTGAATCTGTCTTGGAGGGTTCTTATTTTCCAGTTCTAATTTAAAAAGTTTCTTTGAGAGATTTATGGTGACCTTAGTCATCTCATCAAGCTTTTGTTCATGATAATATTTAGGTTGACTAGCAGCCTTCACTTCTTCTTTTCCTTTATTTTTATTGTCAATATGATCTTTGAATTTAATCTTCCCTACAACAAACAAGTTTGCTTCGATTTCTAGTGCATCATTTTGAATTTGGTCTAAAGTCGGAGAAATCCTCTCTCTCAAAGTGAAACCAAAATCATATTTGAATGCTCACGCAAACACCACTTTTGCTCTTGTAGGTGGTGGTTTTATTTCCACTCGCAAACTATTATACAATTTATTAATTTTTTTTATGAATTCAGTTACATATTCCTCTGGTTTTCTTTTAATTGCATTAAATTCAGTCAGAAAATCACTGTGATTTTTTTCTCACCCCATCTCTGTGTAGACACATTTTCTAGTTCCTCCCAAGTGTTTATAGAGTTAACAAGAAGTGTTTTGAACCACCTTCTTGTTTCTCCATCGAGTGATTTTACAAATAATCTCATTTTTTTTTCTAAGTTAAGGTATTCTATTAACAGAGGTGGTGATATACAGTGGGCCGAAGCTGGATCTTTTCCCAGTGATGTGGCAATCTTAACAAAAAAACCAGTGATAAAGACTGCCCATCAGGAGGGAAACCAACCTTGAACAATAATCTAGATAATTCCCACACAGGGGAGCCATAGAGTTTTTTTTCTGGAAACCACAGCTAGCAAAAAATGATATATGAACTGAAACTACAAAAAACTCAAAAACAAGCCTGAGAGTAAGGGCCAAAACTAAACAGGAAAACCAAACTGAGAAGGGGGTACTACTCATCAGGTGGCTCGTCCACGACTCTGCACCAGAGCTCATCCGGTTCTCCATCATCCTTGTACAGGTCCGCAATGGAAGTGACCACTCGCCTGGAGGGTGGTGGAGCCACCTGCGCCTCCCTCGCTTGCCTAGTGTCACCTTGCATCATGTCCACATCCTGAATCTCGCTTTCCTGACCCTGCAAATCCTTGCTCGCTGGGTGCATCGACCCAACAGTCGGACCCGAGGTCTGGGCCTCAGTGTTGCACAGACCCGCCGGGCTCGAACTGGGAGCATCCTCCTGAGGCTCTTCGTGGAAGACAACAGTGATGGAGGTAGTGACCCGAGGGCGATTGAGTGAACAATTGAAGGAAAAGTGTGCGGTTTGGGTCTATGTAGGGAGAATTGGAGGTTTAGGGGAGCCCAGGCATCGGCCTGAGTGGAGTAGGTGACCTCTCTGAATTCTGGTTTGGCTATCCGAATGAGAGGATGACTCAGAGGAGGTGCTGGAGGTGGAGGGAGAATGCCGAGGCTGGCGTCTGGTGGTGCCTCTTCGGCACCTCATCCTTTTCCGAAGGTGGGGCATGTTCTTAGTCGTGACAAAGGGACCAAGAAGCAAAGGAAGCACATGACTGAGAGAGGACTGAGGCGAATGAAATTGCAGGGAGATAGAAGCTAGCATACAGAATATAGAGTGAGAGAAGTGGAGATTATCTCCAAAATCCAGACAACAATTCAACTTGCTCCGCTTGATAGTAGTCGTGCGCACATTTGGGAGCCCTGCCTCCGGGGTGCACCATTGATTAATTGGCAAGGGAGCTCTAGCTGAACCAGAGCAGCTCTCCATTATATCTATCCAGACGACCGTGCAACGATAGACCCCCTGCAATAAACCTCCATTATTATGAGCCGAATGCCGAGCCATATCACCACACGCGAGATCGTATCGAGGAGCGGAGTTGGGATTGTAACCAGTGCTAAGAGTAAATGCCATTAAATAGAGAGCAACCAACGTTAAATGCCGAGTGCCAACCGCCTTGTGGGTGGGCAGGTGTCTCCCCGCCATGCCACACCCCCATCCCATCACCTTATGCTCTGTCCTCTGCAACCGCATCCGGGATACAAATAATCTCATTACTACATCTAGATATTCAACATTTAAATCCTCAGCGAAGCACAAAAGTAAGCAACATGTTTTTCTGCTGTTATCTCATCTTCCACTGTAAACCTAGGCAACAAATTGAGATAATCTTGGGGCATTGCATTCATTGGCTGAGGAAGATTTAATGGTGCATATTTGTTTAACAGGAAAGCTGGAATCATTGTATTTTTATTTGGAAGATGAACAAGAGACCCTCTTGCCTGGAATACAAATGGTTGTGGGGGAATAACAGAAATAGGAACTAGCTGACTGATAGTAGAAAATTTATGATGAAAAAATGAAAAATCAATTTTTTGGATTTCTTTAATTTCATGAAAGAAAGGACATAGACACAAAATATTCTTCTTCCAATGTTGATTCTGGAAAAATACTTCAAGGATGAAATAATATTTCTTGAGAAAAATCGAGATTACTTACAGCTTCTTTTAAATAATATGTTTTTGGAAATTGAGAAACATAGCTGGTACCATGAGCTGATAAAGTAGGGTTTGGATTAACTGGGTATTTTTCTCTCCAAAATCTCCGAGAAACTAACTTATCTGGGTCAGAAAGAATAGGAGTTTTTTTTTGGTGAGGTATCAGAACTCGTGTGAGGCCTTCTAGGAGCCATGACTGCTTTCTTGGTGAGAGACTCAGCCTAGACACTTTCTTTGCTCACCAAACAAAGAAATGACAACAAAGAACACCCATGGAAAAAAAAATTAGTACTCCATTCCTCAGCAACGATGCAAAAAAATGTTGTACCTTGGAGGACAACCTCTGACTGAAGGGAGGTCAATGCCCAAGACATTTAAATAAAACTGTGAAATAAACCATTTGTTGTCCCATCTTAAAAACCCCAGAAATTAAATTATCAAAACAATGCTCCAAAGTATTCTAATGAGTAGAACAATATTTCAAAGTGGCCTTTTGATGTTGAATATGACTTAAATGACAATGGTGTGAAGAAAAGGATGATGGAAAGCTTTTTAAACAACAAGTTATTTAACACATAATCTCTTGTTATTAGCTTTAAAAGAAAAATGGAATTATTATGGAGTGATAAATAGAAAGGAGGAGTGCATAATTAAGGTTTTATTTTATTAACTCACCTAAAAAAACTTGAAATTGTAAATCTTAAAAGGCAAGCGGCTTCAGTACTCCTTTCTATGGATGAAAACATTAAATGGAAACATAACAGAAATACATATCATACTCAACAAGTGTCTGGAATCACTTTGAAGTCTTTATTCATAACACCAATAAGATTTGAAAATTCAAAGGACTTTCTGCTTATGAGGTCCAAAATTTGGAATCTCACTTTCTCTTCTAAATTTTCCTTTATACAAATCTCAAAAGGGGACAGTTATGAAACTGTCAACTATAAAAACTGTCAATTAAATAAACCATCCTTAAAACTATTTGTCCTTCTGAGGATTACATTCTTGATGAAAAATAAAAGAAAATTACATTATTACATCATTTTTTAAAAACTTTCCCAAAAAGGTTGCTAAAAAGACAGGTGGCATTAAGTCACTGAGTGGGTTGGGACTATGTTGCAGTTGAAGTTCCAACTTCTGTACTTGTCACTGTTGGTGACTTCCATTCTCTACATCTTTCCCAAAGATTCGTATCTGGATTCAGACTCTTCACAAATCTATTATGTGTCATCCTAAAATTTATGATTCTGTTGTATGTTGGCTTCTCCATAAATAGGGTTCTCATCATCCATAGTAACTGAAAACATCTCTGTAAATATTTTACAATGGTTTCCATATTCACTACTATTGTCTTCTCATGTGTGGAACCAATATTGCTCTTAGCCTCTACCAGAATCGTCTCATGTGTCTCGCAGGGTAATAAGTTTCCCTGTTGATCTCAACAAGAAGGTAAACCTGCTCTGTTCCTCTTATCAAAGTCATTGCTGAACTTAACTACAACTTCCTTGACTTCAGAAAATTTTGTTTCTGCTGTTTTCCTGCACAAATTCTTTAGAATCATTTTATTAATTTCTAGGACATATTCTGTCATGTATTCAATATTTAATTCGTTTAGCTCTTGTGATGATCTTGAATTAATAAATTCAATCATCGTTCTGGCAAAGTTGGCATGCTGCTGAAGTTTCTGCTTACTAGTAGTAATCAAACTTTCTAGATCCCCCACTATAGTTTTGTCTTTTGCTACTATAGAAAAAGACTCCCACATATTCTACACAGTATGAATGTTGTCATTCCAAATTATCTCCCTTGCCTTGATAAGGGACATATTTCCCTTCAATTTCTCTTTCATCTCTTTGATTTCTTAAGAGGCCAACTGAAAATCATTTATATATTTGTTGGTATTTTCTTGAGACATGGCCAAATCCCTTTCAGTTGCCTTTATTAATTTTAGAGCATCATCATAATTTCTTTGAATTTTCTTCATTTCACTTTAAGAAATATTCAATTAAGTCATGACTCTGGTTAGCTTGTTTTCTGGGTCTTTAGAGTCTGCTTGCACTAGAAGAGTAAAAACATGAGATTCTATTTTCTATTGTAAAGCATAATTCATCTCCTTCAACTTAGCTTTTTCCTCATTTCTCTGCAAAATCTCTCTTGTCAGAATATCTTTCTCTTTCTCTATTCATGCAACTTCTAGGGCCATGGCATGTTCCACAAAAGACAACTTTATTTTTTTCTGAGAAATTGAATCTCTGCTTCAGCTCCTTGCAACAATTGCTGGACAACACTTCTATCTTCTGGGTTCATGCCTACTTTTACAATGATTTTCTTCAGTTTTTCATTTCGTGTATTCAAAGCCCTTGAGTTGGATTTTTATAATTTCAACTGATTTACTAATTTATCCAATAAGGCTTCAACTTTGCTAGCAGCTATAGAAGTGTTATTTAAATGAGTTGAAGCATTGATGATTGAAGGTTACAGGGTGACAGTGTGGTGTTTTTTGGTAGTTATCAACAACTGTTTCTTCATTTAGCTAGATGCCAGCTATTCCTCCACTAAACTTTGCTTAAAAATAGGTATTGCTTAGAAACATGTCTTAGAAACAAAACTTGAAAGTTTTTAAATTGAGCAACTTCCTAATTTCTGGACGAGTGCAGTCTATGTCCATCTATCTATCTATCTATCTTTTGAATGATGATCTCTTCATTCACTGTCAACACTTCAACTTTGTACATTATTTCTAGCTTTCTCTTGCATGGTTGTGGGATTTATTTGTTATATTTGTTTAGGCTTTGAGAATACAAGCCATAGGAAACTTTAGGAAAGGAGGCACTAGCCATAGATAGGTTTAAAACTTCTAAAATTCCTTGAATCAATATATAAGCATATACAAGTGATAAATAAACATATACAAGTGCTTCTAATAAGCACATACAAGTGATAAATAAACATAGACATTGGTACTTTAATTCATTTAAAAATGGCTTTAATTTACCGTGGTTTTTCAACTAAAATAATGATAAAGTACTCAATATAATAACAATATTACACAAAAGCTTGTGTGTCTCCAACAACTGATGAAGAGAATGAATGTAACACTGTGCACACACTCTGTCTGTATCTCTAGTAGCTGATGAATAGAATGAATGTAACATTGTCTGAACACTTTGATTGTATGTCTGCAACATGAATGTAACACTCTCTGAACACTTTGATTGTATCTGAACACTCTAATTGTATGTCTGCAACAATTGATGAGTAGAATGAATGTTTCAAATAAAAAATATAAAGGGTTGATGTTTTATAGTTTTATGATCTAGAATTTAATTGGTAAGGAAGATTGGCATGGATTGCCATCTCCCAAATTCAAATGTGTGTTCTGGATTGATATGTACATGATCCAATGGCTAGTAATATTTCATGGTCGATCCTTATGCTTTCTCGTGTTTAATTCCTGAATTGAAAGGGTTGTTATGTTTAATACTTGAATTAAAAGGGTTGGTGTTATTTATTGCATCCTCTGAACTAATTCCTGAATTGAATGGTGTCATTTATTGTCTTCAATAAGTTGAATGATTAAACACACATGTAGATATGGCTGACACACATTTAACCTATTCTTGTGCAAGTATTACCCAACAATTGGATGTGTTGCTCCAATGAAAAATCAGCGGGTGACTGTTTGATGGGATAGGTGTACTTTTGGATAGAAAGCAATGTAATGTTTTGTAGTGCATTTTGACTTAATTGGTAATTCAGAGTTGGAGGTAGTTAAGATAATAGTTCTTGCAAACTTTTGATGTCAAGGCTTGGTGTTTCAAAGTTGTTGGTCCAATCAGTATCTGGGCTCATTTTGGACATATTTATATAACTTATAT
This sequence comes from Pinus albicaulis, assembly GCA_034641835.2. Taxonomy (NCBI): domain Eukaryota; kingdom Viridiplantae; phylum Streptophyta; class Pinopsida; order Pinales; family Pinaceae; genus Pinus; species Pinus albicaulis. The sequence continues at coordinate 514,491,508 of CM076573.1, read as the reverse complement.
AACTTAATATAAACTATTTGTGTGCATCTTTTTGAGAGTTTATGATATTTTTTTGATGGATGTTTGGGACCAATACTATAACTAGTACTAGTCCTTTCACAACAATAGAATCATATCCCCTATAATGTCCCTCAATACATGTAATAAATTGTCGAGGCTTTACTGGAATACTACTGTGCAAAGGAATTTGGAAGTCAAAATCATGACAACAATGATGATGGAGACTTTGTTGCTCAGCTTAAAGGGGAAACATCCTAAAAATAAGATTTAGGAATTTCAATATTGAAGTGAATCAAGGCTCTCTGTTTTCTCCTAAAGAAACGTGAGCACTCATATATGTTTGTCGAACGTTTTTGCAGCACAGACCACCCATCCAAGCAACATGCAGGAGGGTAGGATGTTCAACATCTGAACTGAATCCAATGGTGGGATAGCTATGAGGGTAGCTTCATCCTTTTCGAAGCAGTCAGGTATGTGATGTTGAAGTAGAAAGGGGCTTAAACTAACATCTGTGACTGCAGGTATCCAGAATATAGGGTGAAGTTCTAGCAAAAATGTGAAGGAGCCAGAGCCATGAAGATTGTACCTGCTGGGAAGAAGATTCGTAACATTGTGTGATAAGTCAAAGTACTAAGATAATCCAACGTTTTCATGTTTCTCCCTGTCAGGATACTATCAATCTGATTGCAGTAGTTTGTTTCACTGTATTAGATAAGAGGTCGAAGAAAAAACCAGTGCCAAAGGTCTGATATTCGCTTTGACTTGTCGATTAGCTCGAATCTCGGTGACGGTTTACTCGAACTTGGAGGGTTTAGTTCTTTGATTAAGAGGGCTCTCGCTAGTCCCGATGGGGCATACGGTGATTATCATTAGATTTTTACCTTTTCGGCACCCTACCAGAGCTGGGATTATCTCTGATAGACTTAGATTCTCAATGGAAGGCTTGGTGAAGCGTTGCAGGTTGGGTTTCACTGGTATCTATGAATTGGATGTATTATCTGACTTGGAACTGATGTGGCTACATGCTTAGGTGTATTTCCTTTGTCTGGAGTTGTCATGTAAGTTGTTCTTTTTGGGTTGGGGGCGGTTGGCGTTTCTCAGGATTGATTTGGCAAGGTATTTTTATTATTTTTCTCGGTGGGATTCGAGGCATTTAATTTGCCAGGCGAGCCCCTCGCTCTTTCTGTACTTCTTCATATCTTTACTTCGGTGGGATCCATTAGCTGTGATTCCCAGTACCGAAGGCATCCAAGAAGTTTTTAAATACTTTATGTGGTGAGTGGATTTAATTACTAGTTAGGTTGGCGGTGCTCTCTATGTGGTAGGGCCATCTGTCCTTTTAGCAGTACAAAGTTAATCTTCATTACATTGGGCTACTCTTCGAGTAATGTGTTTGGTCATTAGGTATCATGTTTTTCCTTTGGTCCATATCTGGTGAAGTTAGTGGTTTTCGGGGGATTTTCCAGGTGACTGGAGGAGGGTTATTTATTTATTTATTATTATTATTATTTCCGGGTGGCGACACCTGGCCCCCATGTAGGATAGGAAGATCCCATCAGATGAGGCGCTCATTCGGGCGACCATCTATGCCAAATAGGAGGTGGGGTAATTTGGGGCTCTTTGTTAAACTTGGAGGAGAGTGTTATGTTGGGTTTGTTCTATGATGCCTTTGTGAGTATTTCGTGAGTGCAAAAGCACAAAAAAAAGCCCTTGGAGGCAACCATTGGACATTTGTTGTTGGTGCTTGGTGCTGACTCTTTTTGGCCGTCAGTGGAGTGCCTAAGAGATAGGGCCTTGGTTGGCAGGTGGCACCATTTCAAAAAGTCCAGGTTAAAGGAGAAGGTATGGGTTGAGGAGGTCTGGATGCCAAAACTTAAATATCGTCCTAAGATAAGCCATATTTTCAATGGTTCGTTCTGTTTTCATTTCCAATCAATGCAGGATTCCAAATCCATTCTAAAGGCTCTGTGGGTGAAGGGAAGGGGGTTTTAAATTTTTCAGCATTGGCTCGCTGGTTTCGATCCTTCGGTGGATGTTCCTCGATGCAATATATTTTGGGTTAAGATTCCTGGGTTTCCATTAGAGCTATGGAATGAAGTGGCTGGTTTTGAGATCACTAATAGCATTGGAACCTTTTATTTATGGGACAATGGAAGCTATGGGCAGCTTGATAAGAGTTTGGCATGGGTTTTAGTGGAGCTGGATCCAGGGAAGGCACTGTTGGCTAAATTTCAAGTTCAATGGAGTAATTTCTCGGTGAGATTGATCATTGACCACTGGGGGTTACCCTACAGGTTCCTGCGGTGTCATGATACAGGCCATTTATTCGCCAATTTCCAATCTCGCCTGCTTTAGGTTAAGAGTTGAAGGGAGACGGGGGATGTTTATCAGTTAATGGAGGAGGCTTTGGCACTAGTTTCATGACGACATAATATTCTAGCATTGTTGGAGCACGACCCCTTGGGGTACATTTTTAGGATAATTTTTTTAAAGTTTTGTTGTATGCGTTGTGCACAGATGATCAAAGGGGCTTTGGGGCGGGTAAAAGTCTCTTAATTATTGTAAAGGGTTAAACATAAAAACCATGAGTCTTAAACCTTGGTTTGAGACCATGGTATGCAGACGTTTTTGATAATATAAATATGTAAGAGTCGAGTGAGGAAAGGGAGACATGGATGAATAAAATCTTGAATAAGTTATATGTATCTTTGTTAGTCTAGGTTTTCATCTAGGTAGATAGGCTCCTGTTGGCTATGTGCGTGGCGACCTAAGTCCTAAGCTATGTGCAGACTCTGCTGCTGTGTGAGCAGAAAGATAGATTGTATTGAATTGAAAATCTCTTAAAAAAGAAGGCATTTTTGGTGAACCCAAAATATTATGTGATTTACTGTCTTAGATTATCTGCTATCTATGTAGATCTAGTTCTATTCTATTGTTGCATATTTACTTATGTAAATAGTTAATTTCATCTATGGGTGAGTATTAGTCTATGTTAGATAAGTAGATCCAAATGAAGTACAATTAGCTACTGTGCGTGAAATATATCGAAGTATGTTGTGACAATTTGTGAAAGGGTTAGATCTATTTACTATTTACTGTGCATGCACAAATACGTTATATTATCTACAGTAAGTATAATTAGATATACCACATCAGAAGCTCCCTCAGGGTGTAGAAACATGGTTCCAACACCCCCCCATACTACTTTGGGTAAGACTTTGGTCCGCGTAAGCAGATCACTGTCGAAAGGGCCAATAGTTGTAGAGTTTGGTTGGTTGCGCATATACTCTAAACCTGGGTTAGGACCCCTGAAGCAACATGCATCCTCGGAACCACGACAGGTCGCTCCTGGTGCGCTCTTTGATAAGTCTAACATGCACAAAGGTAATTCTTGCACTGTAATAACGTCTATTTATAATAATTATATAAAATACGACATGCCTTATTCTGTTGTGCATATGATTCCTATTGGGGGTTTTGGTCATGTTTTTGGTGTTGTTACGGATTTGGGAGAGGATTTGGTATCAGATGACTGTAAATAAAGGGAAACTGCTCGACCTCTTTCTGAACTTTTATATAATAAATAATCTCATCGGCCCGACTGTCGGGACCAGTGTATATTGGGTTTGATCGAACTTGGGGTTTGTTCTTTAACGCTAGGGATGGGGGTCATGGCTTATAGGGTATAGCCTGTTGGGATGACCTTAGCTGTATTTCCCTATTCTCCACTTTCTGGGGTCGGTGATGGGACTGTGCTATCGGTTGGATTGGGCTCTCAGCCTGTTATCGTGCCATTTTCACCTGATCATTTGTTTATGGTTCCTACTTGCTCTCTAGTGGAGCGAAACGATATGCTCAATCCTTTGTCTTCACCATATATAGAATTTTCCGCTTTATTTGTTGTATTAGAGTGTTTTGAACCTTTGGTCATTAAAAGGCCTTTTTTTGGGAGTGGGAGTAAGGGGAAGGGGGGGGGGGGGGGAAGCAGAAGTGCCCTATTACCTCTTAGAAAACATGAATAATACTAAATACAATAAGGTCTTTGACTATGCCAAACTGATCCCTTTATCTTCACAGGGGGGAAAAATCCTCTGACCTTTCCCTTTCCATTGACGAGGAATTTTTAGAGGGGTAGGTTTCGATCTCTGATTTTCTCGGATCATGGGTCCTTAGAGGGATGCAACCCACTTCCCATGTTCTGTCATGATAATTATATCCCTAAATATTAGGCGTTTGGGTACTGAGCCCAAAATAAACACTTTACAAGGTCTTTTCTGTCGATTTAACCCCTCGGGAATTCTATTACAAGAAACCATAATGGATTTTGAAAAGGCATGGGTGGCCATGCAACATTTTTTTCTGGGCTGGGATGTTTGTGTAATTAGTGTTGTTGGTTTATCAGGAGGATTAGCCGCTATGTGGAATCCTAGTTACTTGGCACTTAGAGCTTATCGTACATGTGCAGGGGTACTTCTGTCGAGAAATTTTACTGGATGCGAAATCTAGATTTATGTTTTGAACTCTTACGCTCCTTATTATGTCATCTAATGTTTTGGGATGAGGTTATCAAATATGGCATCCTGGGGCTTAGTTCGATTATATTATCAGGGTATTTGAATTTCACTCTGTCCAAAGAGGAGGTCGAGGGGCAGGAGGCTTGACACGATCCTTTATTTGAATATTCGAATGATTGGATTGATGACCACGTGGTTGTCGATGTTGTGCCTCAGTTGGTGGGCCCCACTTGAAGGAATGGTCGTTCAAGGATTGATGGCATCTCAAAATGTCTAGATCACTTCTTGATTAGCCAAACTCTTTTTGCTAGCTTGTGGGATTTAAAATCACAAGTGATTCTCGAGTTCATTTCAGACCATATGCCCATCATGTTTTTGTGGAGTGAATGGGGGCCCTCAAGGGAATTTCCCTTCAAATTAAATTCTTGGTGGCTGGAAATTCCCGAGTATAAATCTCTTGTTCAGAGGGTATGGGATGAATCCTTGGTGGGGATCACTTCTTCGCTTATGTTCAATTTCATTCATAAGCTACACAGTATTAAATTAGAGTCCCGTAAATGGATTGGGAAAAATAAAAAGGTGGAGTTTTAGGCCTTGACCAAGATCGACAATTTTTTGTTATTGATGTAAAAGTCCCTATTTATTTTTCAGATGGATATCGTAATAAAACTATGGAGCTAGAAGGAAAAAGGAGGGCTATCTTAAGAGGCCAAGAAGAAGATATTCACCTCAAGAGTAGGGTGTTGTGGATTGAGGATGTCGACCAAAATACTAAGTATTTTCACAAAATTTTCAATTGTAGGAAAAAGCAGAATTTCATTCAACACATCAAGGATGGTTCTAGCACCACTCATAAGGGTCAAGATTCTATCAAACTGGCAGCTATTTAACATTTAAAAGGGTTTTTCTGAGCCAAAGCTCATATACATGTCAATCAAATCGCCTTTGTTGAGGCTTTTCCTAACATGTTGACAGTGGAGGATAATGACCATTTTGGGAAACAAACCACTAAGGAGGAAATGCTTAACACATTGAAAGATTGTGCAAAGGACAAGAGTCCCAAACAAGATGGGTGGGGAGTGGAGTTATTTTTCAGCTTTAAGGAGTTGATGGTTCCTGAATTGGTTAAGGTGGCTGTGGAGATTAAACAGAAAGGTATCATTTTTGGGGCTATAAACTCTACTTTTATTGTTTTAACTCCAAAGAGAAAGGATCTGTATAAATTTTCATATTACAGACCTATTTCACTCTGCATTTATGTTTAAAAAGTCATATATAAATTAATATCCAACATGCTTGATCCCCTTATGAATAAAATCATATCCCTGGAATAATTCAGGTTCATGGCGGGTAGATAGATTTCAGATGCGGCGAGGATTGCTCAAGAGATGCTTCAGTCTATCAATACAGGTGGGAGGGACTCTTATATCCTTAAGGTCGACTTGTGTAAAGTGTATGACTGTGTGTATTGGGAATATATCTTTCTATTATTAATGAAATTGGGTATGGATCATATGAATTGCAAATGGATTATGGGATGTTTGAAATCCTCTAACTTTGTTGTGATTATTAATGGTCTCCCTACCAAGTTTTTTTCCTTCTTTTAGGGGATTAAGACAGGGATGTGCGTTGTCACCTCTTCTCTTCCTATTGGTTATAGATTCTCTGAGTAGGAATATTCAGGCAGCCAGAGATTTAGGTCTCATCATAGGGGTCAAAGTTACAAAGAACCATTCTATGTCCCAACTTATGTTTGTGAACAACCTACTCTTTGGGGTTCAATCTACTATGGAGGAATGGAACACCTTTCATCATATTCTTACTTCATTTGGAGCGACCACTAGATTTATCATTAATGGGGCTAAATCCATTCTCATTCATAAAGGTGAAATGGATGATGTTTTGCCACGTGTTAAAGTCATGCTTGGGGTTGGTTCTAAGCACATTGGTGCTGAGTTTTCTTATTTGGGGTTTACTATTAAACCCTTTGGTTATAGGATTTGCGATTGAGATTGGCTTATAGGAAAATTTAGCAAAAAACTGGATCGTTGGGCTCACAAATGGATGACTATGGGTGGGAGGCTCATTATGCTAAAGTTGGTAATGCAAAACATTTATGTCTATTGGATGCACCTTTTCCTATTGCCAAAGGAAGTTATCAGAAGGATCAAAAGGTTTATGGCCAGGTTTCTTTGGTTTGGTGCATGTCAAGGGGTTAACAAATGCAAGTTGCATCTTGTCCGATGGTCCATTATTTCCATATCTATGGAGGCTGGGGGATTATTGACCCTGGATCTTTCCGTTACACCAATTTTTGGTCATCTAACTTGTTACTATTAGATGGACCAAAGTACACCATGTAAGATCAACTTTACCCTAGCAAAATTTCTTTCACTATGAAAAATAACTTAGTCATCCATATTTTATTAAGTTGTTTATGGTCTAAATAGGAAACCCCATGAGGAATAATTGAATAAATCCTTATTTTTTTTATTTTCCTCAAGGGGTAATTAGTTAAACAACAATTTAATTAATATTCCTGGTTATATTTAACTCAAAAAAGGAAAATTAATTATATAAATCATTATTTATCTTATCATTTTCTAGGAATAATTATTTAAAACATTATTTAAATAATATTCCTTGTTAATTTTGACTAAATCATTTATAAATGATTGAATAAATCACTATTTATTTAATTATTACTCCACCACATTTTTAAAATAATAAATAAATCATTTATTTATTTATTATTTACAAATAAATGGATTTGACCAAATTCAAATTCCTTTTCCCTTCAACAAAAATAATAGAATAGTCCATAAAAGTTGGATCTAGATTTGGTTAATAATATTTTAATTATGCACCAATATCTAGACTAACTCAATATTTTGTTATAAATAGAAGGGTTTTTCCATTCATTCACTACCTTTTGTTGCCTCAATATCACTCTGGATCTATACTTTTGGTCTGACTTTGATTCTCCATCATTGTCATATTTTTCTACTTTTTTGCTTTTGAACTCCCCTTGAGTTCCATTTTTGTCTGGGTTTTCTACACCATCAAGAGAGAGAGATCTTATATCTGAAGCACTGAGGACATACAAGAACCCATCCCATTGAGGGGGACTAGTAACATCTTTCTATGTTCCCTTCCCATGTGTCATAATACAAATATTCTTTAAAAATATTCTTGTCTTGTTCATTGGATGCATGGAGAAACTCTTACTTTTATTTCCTGTTTAATATCTTTAACTACATAGATCTCAATTTCTGTAGCATTTATCTTGGTCACTAACTACAGATCTAAGGAAATTGATAGCCATATTTGATTTTAGGGTTGTTTGTTATGCACAGCTAAAATGAGCTTTTTTCGTACGCTTGCGATTAAAATTCACACTAACAATTGGAGACTCCACAAGGGTTTATGATTACGGCCATTGTTGTTTTTCAGATCCCTGCATGACCAACTGCTTCAATCCCTCGGGTTTTTCTTCAGCTTATTATTTTGCTCTTATTGATGTTTTTTTAACCTTTAAAAACCTAAAACAATAAAAATTCTTACTTTTGTGTGTTTCTAGGCCTTTTGCGTAGGTGACAGGTATCAACCACAGCTGAGGTGAATTTTTTTTCTGAAACCTGCTCTCGAGAGTGCCAAAAGTGCAGGACACACATTTTGGGCCAAAACCTGTGACCTCAACCTTCAGGGCACATAAAACAGCCAAAAAACTGCGACCTCAGTGGAAAACAGGTCAGAAACTGCGACCTGAGCTTTTTGCGGGAATGTTTCTGTGAATTTTATGGGTTTGTCTAGGCTACTTTTCAGGGTTGTTTGACCTCCCTCTCCACCCATCTTGGACCTGTACTTGCTCTATTTTACTTGTCAAAGTAGGAACCAAGCCCCTTAGGGCTTCAGTATGCTTCCACCATTTTAGGAGGAGATTTGCTGAAGTAGGTCATCTGAGATTTCAGTGTGTTCAACCATTCTTTTAGATCTGAAACTATACTTTCAGATCCATTTCAGATTAGTTATTCATCCATCCAAAACACATTTTTCAGTTTTTTTTGGTCCTCCTTTAGGGTCCCCTCCGTTTCCCTTCAGGTTGTAGCCTTTCACCACCTTTTTTGCAGCATTTTTCTCTCTGGTTTTTTGCTATTTTTTGCACCTATTTCCAGCAGATCCAACCTTTATATCCCTGTCCCTCCCAACTTTATATCCATTGGCCATTTTGTGTGTTTTGAATATATTTCACCCACCCATAGACTAGTTTTTAGGAATCCCTCCTCCTTTGGTTTAAATTGATGCATCTTTAGCTGTTTATTTCCTGTCATATTTAGTTTACTTTACTGTCATTTTCAGATTTATTTATAGTTATACAACATATTTTTTCTTTTTTCCTCTACACACGTATGGGCTTAATTAAAATTAACACACTTATCACATACGTGCACACCCTAAGTGAAGAGCGCCTGGTTTACACCACTAGGCGAAGACTATAACATTGTAATCAATTGATCCTGCACCTCCCTGCCCTTATTTCGACATTGTAATCATTTAATCCTACACCTCCTTTCCCTTGTTGGTCTCTCTTCCTTCTGTGATCCATGTCTGTTTTCCATCATTTTGCCCCCAAGGAGTTTATCACGGATAATTCTTGGCCTTCACCTCAGTTTCTGTTAGGAAGAATTACTCCTCTGCGTAGTGTTCGAGTTAGTCCTCCTCTGAGTCCCCATTCTGACTCTACTTCTGGTTCATCGGGTTCCCCTTCTAGTTCTATCCCCAGCTCTCCTCCTGTCACCTTCACCATGTATGGTTCAAGACCTAACGCTGGTGGTAGCCTCGACCCTAATGCTGGGAATACTACTAGTGGGGCCACAACAGGAACTATCTGAGCTTCTCCCTTGCTCCCTTATATGGTGGGTCTCAGTCTTCCCGATTTTAACTAGTTGTTCAATGACCCCATACACCATGATCCTAGTTGGCCTTCTATGCCAACCAAGCTCCCTTCCGACATCCCCGAGTTTGAAGATCTTGCTGGAGAGGATCCTAATAACCATGTTCGTTCCTTCCACATGTGGTGTTCGTCTAACTCCATCACCGATGACTCGACCTGTCTTCAGTTGTTCCAACGTACGCTTACTAGAGAAGCTTCTAAGTGGTATGTCGACTAGGCCTCCACCTCTCATACTACTTTTGCGACTCTTGCCCGAGCTTTTATGTCTTACTTCCATCTTCCCCTTCACTATGACATGGGTACCAAACTCTTGACCTCTTTCCGTCAATCGTCTGTGACCCACCTGTTTGATCATGTACAAGAATGGCAGAGAAGAAAGATCCTATGTCGAGCCCCTACCTTCCATTTTTCCTGCTATTGGCAAAGATGTCGCATCTCATTTCTCTCAGATCGAGGAAGCTGTCCTTCAGATTGCGTTGAAGTATGACCTGATCTACACACAGTCTGGTTATGTTTATATCATCTTACCTAATCTCCCTAGACCTGGTGGTTCCAATGCATCGGGGGCATCCCATGGCACCGATGGTATCGTTGGAGCCCTTTCTCATCTGTACACTCATCCTCCCATGGGTTATGGTTTCCCTCAGGGAGGGGCCAGCTCCTCCATCACTTTCCCCCCTCCTGGTAGCATGTATCCAGGATACGACATGCCTCCTCATTTTGCCCAACCTGTTTACCCCAATGTTGCCCAACCTCCTTATTATCAGTATCCGCGGCCTGGTGCTCTAGCTCCTCCAACATTAGCACCTCAGCCTCCCTTACCTTCTCAACCCCTGCAACAACAACCACCAGCCCCTAGGGTCAGGTGTATGCAGAACAGGGTGCGACTAATCCTTCTACTTCCAAAAATAAGAGGAAAGGCAACCAAAACCAATCTGCCCCATGTAATCCATGACCCAATCCCCAAGTGAATGAACCTAACACAACAACCCAGTAACAGGGCACTCAGCCCAGGCATGACACGCCTGTTCACATGAACAAACCTGTTCTTGTTGTGGTGTCTATGGTCAATACAGCCACGATTATCCTCTTTTACCTTAGATGCGTCAGATGTGGGAAGCTCAAGTAGCATCCCAAGGACAACAAGCCTCCCCTTCGGTTCCTCCCACTACTGCACCTATCTAATTGGCTGTGTTTATCAATCCTTTCCTCAATAAGGATTCGTGGCTATCCAACCCCTTGAAAGTTAGGCGGCCACTCAACCTCCTCCATATGGTACCTCCAATTACCAGATTCTCATGATGAACTCTGACCAACCCATTACCATTAACCTTAACCTCAGACTCGATCCCGTTAGTACAAAAATCCCCTCACTACATCTGCCCCCAAGCCCCCTTCTTCATGTCCCACAGAGCCTCTTTTGACACTGAATGGTCCTTTACTGATCCCTCAGCCTAAGGCAAAGGTTCATACCAATATCCCCAGGGGACCGTTATGCCGAAACACTGCTTCTGGTAAAGTTTCCCATTCGTATAGTATAGTAGATGACTTGACGCAATCCCTTACTGCCATGTCAATGTTGGAAGTTCTCTAGTCGTGCCCTTCATAAGGAAAATATCTACTAACTGCCATGGGTGCTCTAGATCCTTCAGATGATAGTTTGATTGTCTTCAATGTTGACGGGTCAGAGCATCCTCCCCTTCTTCTTTCGTTGCCTTCTAAATCCCTGTAAAGATCCAGAATGCCAATGTCTCCCATTGTATCATTGATGAGGGGGAATCCACCTGTGTGATGTCCACTTCAATTTGGACCAGTGTTTCACCTAGAGTCTATAAATATTCCTCTTTTCTTGGTTCATTCCCTAGTCCCTCTCCTCCTATCTCCGATCCCATTTCGTCAAATGTTTTCATGATGCAATCTTCTCAGTCCGACCTCAAACGGACCAGTTTGACTAGTCAGCAGCCCCGCCCTCTGAAACCTTCTCCTAACACCTCGAATTAGCCTTCAGGACCCCCTCCTCAAGGCCCCTCATCTGCCGCTAGTATCCATGAGCCTATCTACACTCTTGGAATGGTTCCCCCTGGCCTTAACCATCTCGTAGTTGTCCCGCCTGGCCATCACCCCTCTGGTTAGATACCGTTTCTCGCTCCCCCTCTTGGAGTATTTTTGGCACCTATCATGGCTACCTTATCTCTTCCTAACATGACCCTTGGGATCTCAGTTTAGTACATTGATTCCCCAGCCATTATCCCTCCTGGTCATCCCAAACCTTATACATATTTACCCCAGTCCAACCAGTCGCCATAACCCGTCCCTTTGCTTTTGTACCTCAACCACCTCAACATGAACCTACTCCTATTGCGAAAGCCTTGGGTGAGGGGGGAAAAGCCTGCAAGAAGGCACCTAAGGACACGACTGCCCAAACAACACCTGCTCCTCCTAAGCCTCCAAAGCGTACACCTCCGTGTACTTTGTGTGATGTTGTTGGTCATGCCACCCATAATTGTCCTGAATTGCCTCGTCTCAAGCCCATGGTCAACGAAGCATTTCCTGAGTTTGACATCCCAGAAGTCCATGTTACTTTCCCTGATTCAGCCAAGAAACTCAAGACTTTGCAGACAAATCACCCCTATGCTTTGTGTGATTTCCATGGCCAATATACTTACCTCTGTCCCCGCCTCGAAGGGTACTGCTTCTCTTTGGAAGCGGTTCGCCAATTCGAGGCCAAGCACAATGAGTCCACCGCTTCCTTATTTGTGCATTTTTCTTCATCTACTTCATTTCGGTCATCCTCTATGATGATGCATATGTGAACCTCACTTCTCATGATGATGAGTTAGGTAGCTTCACCGCGTCAGGTGTTTTTTCTTCCACCAGTCACCCCATCTTCTATTACGATGATGACATTATGGAAGCCATCACCACCCCTGAATTTATCTATCCCCCCTTACATCTAAACCATCAATTTGAACCATATACACCTTGTGGTCATTATATTGACACAAAATGTTTTGGTAAGGGGGCACCCATATTTGAGAGTCTAGGAGAAGCAATTCTCCACAACCCTCATAGTGCATCTGGTCGTGCCGACTCTAGTACCATTATTCTTCCCCATTTAGAATAACTCTAGAGTCCCATATCAATTCAGTTCACTCTAGGGATGATCCCCCTCATCATTCCTTCATCTTACATCAACAACCCAGTCCCCTAGACATTGTAGTTGACTAGCCTATGGGTTTTCTAGGTGAGCACCAGTTCGTTATATCCAAATCCACTTTTTGGGATAGTGACACCATGTATGCGACCCTAGAAATATAGTCCATTTGCTTCATATATGCAGTACCAAAAGAGATTGGTAATACTGCATTCCTTTTCTCTAACTGCATCTATCCATTCTTCCCACATAAGATAACCATAACGTAAACAAATGGCGAACCACATCGTTAAAATGTGTTTAGATTCCCCTTTTCTAAATACATTTTGCATGACCATAACATACTTGGGGGCACCTATGCCCCTCAACCATAAAAATCCCAGCTCTCAGCCAAACACAGCACTGAAACTCCTTTCTCTGAAAAGTCACATTTTTTGGTCATTTCCTGGGACAAGGCATAGTTTTCTGCCTAGTACTTGCTACCCAGGTCATAGAATGGACCCCAAAAAGTGCGACCTTGCCTATTCCTGAGCTCTGGGTGCCTAAATTAAAATTTTAGTCCATTGAATTGAAAGATTAGGGTTAGGCCTCTTACTTTCAACTGAAGGATCTCGATTCCAACGGTTGGTTTGTCTGCTATGATCGCCGCAAGATTTAGGGCATTTTCTCCTCTCTACATTCACAACAGCTACACTTGCAAATGAATCGAATTGGAGGGAAAATGCCTTATTAAAAGAGAAACCCCATATTTTTCTTTCGCCAGCTACGACTAAACTGTAGCTTGGTTTGAGAAATCGTCAACACCATTGGAAAGCTCTCACCAAGCTCTCCAATGGGTATCCTTTAGTTTTTTGTTATTTGATACTTCACCTGGACACATTTTTTCCAAGAAGGGTCATTTCACCACTCCTCAAAATCGAATTTATTCACTTGCAACACTTGTAATTGGGGCACCACCTTGCCTTCATACTTGGCCATGCTCGTGTCAATTTTCGTGAGTACCCATATTTTACTCATGTTCTTAAGGTCCCCATTGAGCCTGTTCCATGTGGAAGCATCATTGAGTCGCTCTTGTTTAGAGCATCCGAGTTGAGTCATCATCGCATCCATGGAGTCTGTCCTGAGTCCCTTTGTCTCTCACCACAATCTTCCATCCTTCATTGCTTTGTTCCTCTCTCGTGTCACACATTTTGGCCTTCATTCATACTATTCCCTATCCCCTCTGGTGTTGAGTCAATAGAAGCCAGGTCATCCATGCCGTTTATGATCTAACAAGGGAAGTCGTCATCCCACTACTCAGTACCCTCCCATTCCACCATCATCCTTGGTGTCTATCTATCAGTCACTCTACTATTATCCCTCATGCCTTAGTTGAGGATCCCTTATTGCCTCACCTATGACAGACCTCCTTCTGTCAACATCATCTTATTCATTCCAAAAGACAAGTCTAGAGGGCGGTGTACCTTGGTTCTAGCTTCCACTCGTGTTCGATGCCTCAGATCAGGAAAAGGGATTCTTTATTGCCCTTTGAATTGATTGTTTCTCAGCTCCAAATCCTTATGGCATGATCGAGATGTGTATACTTGATGGTTCAGTGATGCAACATATTGTATCGGTGATTCCCAGGTGTGTGTGAGATGTTTCAATCCTCATGAGGGGGTGGCCCTTCAGGTTACCCCCCACATACCTGGATGACTTCTCTACTACAGCCTTGGATGCAGCTCCATAGATTTAATGGTTCTAGTCTCAGGAGCTTGCAACGCCTATTTAGTTTGCATGTATCATTCAAATTTTCAGATCCCTTTCCTGTTTTACAGGGCCTCTTTGGTTGTACCTATATCTCATGTACTCAGATATTATTGTATAAGTCCTGGTTGTTGTCCCAGGCACAGTATATATGTGGGATCCATTATCATGTTTTTTTTTGTCCCATGTTTATGCCAACATGTACTATATAGTTCAGTCCCTTGTTTACTAGACACATTATTCTTTGTACTTTGTTATCTCGGCGGGTATAGGTATGCCACCCCCGCCTCATGTAGAATAGGTACTCACTCATAAAAGATACTTGTCGCACTTGTAATTCTTGCATCCTCAGGGTCTTGTCCTCTCGCACTTTAGTCTACCTTATATTTCTCTCTCTCTAACTCCCCCTTCAGTTTCTAGTGATTGAGTTCTTACAACGTACTTCGGTCATACGATTAGCTCATAACACTCGCACGCTAGGGGGAAATCTGTTACACCAATTTTTGGTCATCTAACTTGTTACTATTGGATGGACCAAAGTACACCATGTAAGACCAATTTTACCCTAGTAAAACTTCTTTCACTATGAAAAATAACTTAGTAATCTGCTGAGATTGCAACAAGATGATGAGCTTAGTGGAAAGGAGTCACCTTCACTAAGTGGGCCCGCAGGCTATTTTTGGCGCAAAGTCTATTTTTAGACTATGTCTATTTTTAGACATATGGATCATGTTCTATGAGTTGCAGGATGCTATTTATGGATGGTTGGTCAATTCGGAAAAAATAGATGGACTTCTATTTTTAGACATACTAGGCAGAATCTATTTTTAGATTGCCAATCTAAAAATATATATGTCAAATATTATTAGCTCTTAATAATATTTGGACTATAAACATTATCTTATTCTCTTGGAGCACTTTAGTTAAGTGCACAGATGTGGCACAGGAGCCGACAGAAGGAATTACGCTATTCTTGAGGGTTATGTGGAGCTATTACATGAAGACTTCAGTTAGAACTCATGTGACAAAGTTTGGTGGAGTTGATTGAGGAAGTTAGTGGAGTTGTATTCAGTTTAGCTAATCTAAACATAGTTGAGCTATTTGTATTCAGTTTAACTAATTGATACAATTAATGAGAGTGGTGTGAATTAATTATTAATTAATTCACTAATTATAAACTCATAAATCAACTAAAGAATGCATCAGTTAACTTCAGTGCATGGACAGTTTCAGTGGAGACCAATGCAGAAATAGGTGAAAGAGCAGGTTAACTATCAGTTGTGACTATACAGTTGTTATTTGCAACACACAGATAGGTGGAGAAGCCCATGAGGATTGTGCAGTACAAGCCAGGTGGTTTATCTATTTAATGAAGCCATCCCATAGCATTGAAAACGCAATAGAGGCTGGCTATCAAGTGGCAAAAGATTGGAGCATGTGTTTTGCTAGATCTAGCTTGATAGTGTGTAGCAAGAGGAGGTTGTGCTGAGAGCTTGTGAGGAGCTTTGTACAATGATTTTTACATGATCTCCATGACATATAATATACAGATAGTTGGGGGTTTTCAACTTTAATCTTTCCCATGAAATACTGTGTTAATATGTGTGATTGTTTATGGTTTTAATGTGTGCATGCAATTGATTTTATTTCCGCATGTGATGATCAATGGTAGAAGAGATTCTGTATTGTGCATGAAGATAAAATAGTGTGTGATCAGGAGAATCTTGGTGAATAATATATCAATTATTCAAATTTCTACATGGTATCGGAGCTATATTAATCATCGGGGCAATTGCAAAACATTGAAGCGGTTGAGTATTGTGCTGGTGGAATTCGAATTTGCAGGAGTGTTTTCTTGGTGTCGAAGTTGAGATGTCTTTCAATGCATTGCGATTAGAGTATGCCCTTGAGGGTAGCTCGAATTATATTTCATGGAAGGACAGGATGGAGGCGGTGCTGGATGAAAATGGGTTGAAGGAGTTCATAGATGCAGAAATTCCAAAACCTGCTTCTAGCGATGCTGCCGCACTTGACGCATGGCAAAAGAAGACAACAAAGTGTCGAAGGATTCTGTTGGAAGGTGTGAAGGATCACATAGTATCTAGCCTTCATGGTAAAGCTTCTCCATTCTTGATGTGGAAAGCTTTGACAGATTTATTCCAAAGCAAGAGCGATCAGAGGAAGTTGGCACTTAAGGATAAACTCAAAAACATAAAAATGGAGAAAGGCGACAGTATGCCCAAGTATCTCACGAAGTTCATCCAATGCAGGGATGAGATGGGAAGTGTGGGGTTGACTGTTGATGATGAGGAATTGGTGAGCTTGGCTCTCCTTGGGCTTCCGAAGAGTTGGCATTCCTATCAGGACTCTGTCAATGGTCGGGAAAAATTGCCAGGATGGAAGCGACTTTGGTCGGATCTTGTGCAAGAGGAGATAAGGTGAAGTACCAGGGACAGATATTCATCAAAGACCTATGATGAATAGAATTTCACTTTGGCCGCCAAAGCAAAGAAGGGGAAGAGCAAGAAAGCTTCTCAATCCAGTGTGAAAGGCAAGAAGCAGGACATGTCCAAGGTGAAGTGCTTTCACTGTCACCAACACAGACATTACGCCACTAGTTGTCCATAGAAGAAGAAAAATAAGTAGGCTGCTGGGACTGCATCTGGAGAGGCCTTAGCCTCACATTTTGAGCTGGATTTTTCATTGATCGCATGCTTGGTCTCAAGTGTGATGGGTTCAGTGTGGTTTCTTGACAGTGGTGCATCTTTTCACATGACAGGAGATCGAGATTTGTTTACTGATCTAGATGAGAAAGATCTTGGAGTGCACATCGAGATGGGCAATGATTGTAGATACAGTGCGACCGATATCAGTACCATTTCCTTTGAAAGGGAGTCTGGTAAACCCTTCGTATTGAAGGAAGTGATGCATGTTCCAGGATTAAAGAAGAATATTATCTCTGTGGCGATGTTAGAAGACAAGGGATATGATGTTGTCTTTAGCGAGGGAAAGGCTTTCCTGCGTAGTAAGGCAACTGGTGAGACCCGGAGGATAGGGGTTCGAGTTCAGAACCTTTATCAATTGTAGGTAGATGGCTGTGCAGCAATGGCAGGAAAGGATGGGATGATGGCGAGTTGTGGCACTAGAGATTGGGCCACCTTCACCATGGAGATTTGAAGATACTGCAACAGATTTCTACTAGGCTTCCTAAGGGTACTCTTGCGTAGTCAGATCAGTGCAAGGGATGTACCTTGGGAAAATTTGTGAAAGCCACCTTTCACGAGAAGGATAGTCACGCCATGATGATCCTTGAGAGAATTCACACAGACGTGTGTGGATCTTTCTCAGCAGCTTCGAAAACAAAGCACATGTATTATGTGATATTTGTTGATGATTTTTCTCGTAAGTGCTGGATCTTCTTCATGCAGAAGAAGAGCGAGATATACTCAATGTTCTGTGAGTTCAAGGCACTGGTTGAGAAAGAATTGGGGAAGCAGGTGAAGGCTCTTAGGAGTGACAATGGTAGTGAATTCATCTTTGGCGAATTCAAGGACTTTTGTAGCGCAGAAGGAATTAGAAAAGAGCTCATAGCACCTCATAACCCACAGCAGAATGGGGTTGCTGAGCGGAAGAACATAATGATCGTGGGTGCTGCACGGGCGATGTTGCATTATCAGGGCCTTCCCATACACTTGTAGGTTGAGGCATGCAATACTGCAGTATATGTGCAGAATCGTTGTCCTCACAGGATACTTGGCATGAGTACACCTGAGGAGGCATTTTCTGGTAAGAGGCTTGATATTTCCCATTTGAGGAATTTTGGTTCACCTGTTTACATCCATGTGACGAAGGATGCTAGGAAGAAGCTGGAGCTAACTGCAGAGGTTGGGATATTTGTGGGGTACACTGATACGCCCCACAACTATCTTGTGTATTTTCCAGACAGTCGCAAGACTGTTGTGCGATGGGATATAAAATTTCATGAGGAGAAAGCCATGAAGTGTTCGCTTGAGAGGGAGCCACACTTGCATGCAGATGAGGAGCTATTAGTTCCTAAGGATGAGCCTCAGGATGTGGATCAGCCACAAGAGGAGGTTCATGGAGTGGAAGAGACCACTCATGCAGCGCCAACCATCATAGGGCGGAAGCGCACTACAGAAGCTGAGCGACTGGCTCAAGATGTAGAGAAGGTTGTAGGAGCACCTACATCACAGCGCAGACAGAGACAGTCACCTGACCGGTATACTGGATACATGGCTCTTATGAGCAAGTGTATCGTGACAGAGCCATCCTCTTTCGAGGAAGCTATGGAGGACCCCGCATGGGTAGATGCCATGGTGGAAGAGTATGATTCGATTGTCAGAAACAGTGCATGGGAGATTGTCCCAAGGCTGGAGGGGAAATCAGTGGTGGGTTCGAGATGGATCTACAAAGTGAAGCAGGCGGCTGACGGGAGTGTGGAGAAGTACAAGGCAAGATTTGTTGCTCGAGGCTTCTCACAGATAGAGGGGATCGATTATGAGGAGACCTTTGCACCTGTCGCAAGGTATTCTTCCATACGGACGATTCTTGCTCTCTCAGCGCAGATGGGGTGGCACATTCATCAGATGGATGTGAAGACTGCGTTCCTCAATGGATTCATTGAGGAGGAGGTGTACATAGAGTAGCCCGAAGGTTTCGAGATCTTCAGCAGCGAGTCGCATGTGTGCAGACTCAAGAGAGTGTTGTATGGGTTGAAACAAGCACCTCGTGCTTGGTACACACGGATAGACAGTTATTTCACCGGACTTGGATTCTCCAAGAGTGAGGCGGATCCTAACCTATACCAGATTGTGGTGGAGGGTAAGTTGCCGATCATTGTACTTTATGTAGATGATTTGATTTTGACAGGTGATGAGCTGTTGATACTCTCATGCAAGGAGGATCTTGCAAAAGAGTTTGAGATGAAGGACTTGGGCCTCCTTCATTATTTCCTGGGATTGGAAATTTGGCAGCGCAGTGATGGAATGTTTGTTTCTCAAGGCAAGTATGCCCGGGAGATACTGGAGAAGTTCAACATGCATGGCTGCAAGCCTGTTGATACTCCTCTTCCTGGTGGTTGGAGGAAGGAGGATGCTACTTCGGCGGAGGTAGTGGATGCCACTGTTTATCGACAGTTGGTGGGGTCGCTTATGTATTTGGTCAATACACGACTCGACATATGCTATGCTGTTAACCAGCTTTCACAAGCTATGGTTAAGCCAACCAAGCTCTTTTGGAAGGCGGGGAAGCATGTATTGAGATATCTCAGAGGCACATCGGGATATGGATTATGGTACAGACAGTCGGATGAGGTGAAGCTGTGTGGCTTCACGGATGCAGATTGGGCAGGGAGCCCAACGGACAGAAAGAGCACATCTAGAGGGATTTTCAGTATCGGGTCGACAGCAGTTTCTTGGTACAGCAGGAAGCAGAGATCCGTGGCACTCAGTTCAGCAGAGGCCGAGTATATGGCAGCGAGTTTGGCTGCATGCGAGGCTATATGGATGAGGAAGATCCTGGCCGGGTTGTTCGGTTCACACTTAGAGCCTACTGTGATTTATTGTGATAATCAGAGTTGCATCAAACTCTCGGTTAATCCAGTATTTCATGATAGATCTAAACACATTGACATCCGGTATCATCATATCAGAGATTGTGTGCAATGGAAGATCATGTTACTTTCATACATTCCCACGGAGGATCAGGATGCTGATATCTTGACGAAGTCGCTCACCAGGAGCAAATTCAAATACCATAGGGGCAGGATAGGGGTGGCAGATAATCCTTATCTTGTTGAGAGGGAGTGTTGAGATTCCAACAAGATGATGAGCTTAGTGGAAAGAAGTCGCCTTCACTAAGTGGGCCCGCAGGCTATTTTTGGCGCAAAGTCTATTTTTAGACTATGTCTATTTTTAGACATATGGATCATGGTCTATGAGTTGCAGGATGCCATTTATGGATGATTGATCGAGTTGGTAAAAATAGATGGACCTCTATTTTTAGACATTGGGCGGTTTCTATTTTTAGACTGCTGAGCTAAAAATAGAACAATCAAATATTATTAACCCTTAATAATATTTAGACTATAAACATTATCTTATCCTCTCGAGCACTTTATTTCAGTGCAATGTGATGCCTCACAGAGCCGACAGAAGGAATTACGCTTATTCTCGAGGGTTAAGCTATTCTCGAGGGTTATGTGGAGCTATCGCATGAAGACTGGGTATCGCCATGTGCATGATGTTGACTATAAACATTATCTTATTCTCTTGGAGCACTTGAGTTAAGTGCACAGATGTGGCACAGGAGCTGGAAGAAGCAATTACGCTATTCCCGAGGGTTAAGTGGAGCTATTGCATGGATACTTCAATTAGAACTCATGTGAAAGAGTTTGGTGGAGTTGATTGAGGAAGTTAGTGGAGTTCTATTCAGTTTAACTAATCTAAACATAGTTGAGCTATTTGTATTTAGTTTAACTAATTGATACAATTAATGAGAGTGGTGTGAATTAATTATTAATTAATTCACTAATTATAAAACTCATAAATCAACTAAAGAATGCATCGGCTTAACTTCGGGCAGCGGACGCTGGAGACCACAGAAATAGGTGAAAGAGCAAGTTAACTATCAGTTGTGACTATACTGTTGCTATTTGCAACACATAGATAGGTGGAGAAGCCCATGAGGATTGCGTAGTACAAGCCAGGTGGTTTATCTATTTAATGAAGTTGGCTAGCTATCAAGTGGCAAAATATTGGAGCATGTGTTTTGCTAGATCTAGCTTGATAGTGTGTAGCAATTCGAGGTTGTGCTGAGAGCTTGTGAGGAGCTTTGTACAATGATTGTTACATGATCTCTATGACATATATAATATACAGATAGTTGGGGGTTTTCAGCTTTAAGCTTTCCCATTACATACCGTGTTCATATGTGTGAATTTTTATGGTTTTAATGTGTGCATGCAATTGATTTTATTTCCGCATGTGATGATCAATGGTAGAAGAGATTCTGTATTGTGCATGAAGATAAAATAGTGTGTGATCAGGAGAATCTCGGTGAATAATATATCAGTTATTCAAATTTCTACATAATCCATATTTTATTAAGTTGTTTATGGTCTAAACAGGAAACCCCATGAGGAATAATTGAATAAATCCTTATTTGTTTGATTTTCCTCAAGGGATAATTAGTTAAACAACAGTTTAATTAATATTCTTGGCCATATTTAACCCAAAATAGGAAAATTAATTAGATAAATCATTATTTATCTTATTATTTTCTAGGAATAATTATTTAAATAATATTCCTTGTTAAATTTGACTAAATCATTTATAAATAATTGAATAAATCACTATTTAATTAGTTATTATTCAACAGAATTCTTAAAATAATAAATAAATCATTCATTTATTTATTATTTACAAATAAAAGGATTTGACCAAATTCAAATTCCTTTTCCCTCCAACAAAAATAATAAAAAATATTCCATAAAAGTTGGATCTAGATTTGATTAATAATATTTTAACTATGCACCAATATCTAGACTAATTCAATATTTTGTTATAAATAGAAGGGGTTTTTCTATTTATTCACTACCTTTTTTTTCCTAAAGATCACTTTTGATCTATACTTTTGGTCTGACTTTGATCCTCCATCATTGTCATATTTTTCTACTTTTTTGCTTGTGAATTCCCCTTGAGTTCGATTTTTGTCTAGGTTTTCTACACCATCAAGAGAGAGGGATCTTAGATCTGAAGCAGTGAGGACATACAAGAACCCATCCCATTGAGGGGGTCTGGTAAAATCTTTCTATGTTCCCTTCCTAGGTGACATAATACAAAAATTCTTTAAAAATATTCTTGTCTTGTTCATTGGATGCATGGAGAAACTCTTACTTTTATTTGTTGTTTAATATCTTTAATGGCATAGATCTGAATTTATGTAGCATTTATCTTGGTCACTAACTGCATATCTAAGGAAATTGACAACCATATTTGATGTTAGTGTTGTTTTTTATGCACAACTAAAGTAAGATTTTTTCGTATGCTTGCGATTAAAATTCACACTAACACTTTCAATAAGTCTCTCCCAATAAAAAATTTATGGAGGGAAGTGGCGGGTAAAGGTATGTGGCCTAGCACTATACAGGACAAATATATGTTTGGTCTATCCTTTACCTCATGGATTTATTGTGTAGCCCGGAAAAAATATCAAATTTTTACCATCTAGAAGAGGATTTTCTCAGTCCTAGCATTACTTATGGGAAATATCAATGGAATGTGGGTGATGGGTCTAGAATCAATATTGGACTTGATGCAATGGTGGGTATGGTTGGTAATCACTTTTTATCATAGCATATTATTAAAAAATTACACAATTTGCACATTTTTTACTTAAAAAAGATATGTCGAATGAGCCTTCAGGACTTTAATGGGCAGGAATAACTGACCAATGAGGAGTTGGGCTTTCAATAATTACAGGTAGTCAAGTGGAATGAGTATGTTTCGAGTCTGAGGTAATGCAGGGATCACCCTCAATTTCAAAGAGGATCATATGTGCTACTTATGTTCCCTTCATAAAGGTTGTCTAGTGGTAAAATATATCTACGATTCTTAATCTATTGAAGGAAGGGACCTTTCCTTCTCTCTGAATTTCAAGAGGATATGGAAGTGGAAGATGCCAGATGGATCATGTTTTATAGAAATCAAACCTGTAGATATATATATGTTTCCCTAAGTGTGGTGGTTTCACTTATAACAACACATGAAAAACACTTGACCTTTTACTTAAGATAAATAAATGAGAGAAGAACACCTACTTGTGATGTTTTGCTATTCCTCGTCTCCCTTTTGTCACTTCCGTCACTTTCAATCAAACTGACCTCACTTGATTGGTACTTGTAATGGATAACATAAAAAAAATGACATAAAAACATATGATCTATTAATCTTAATCAAATTGAATCGATTGCATTTGAAAATACACATATAACAACATGAACACATGTATTAGGAAAATAAAAAATCTCTTTATTATGAAGTAGAAGGAGAAGTTACAACCAGTTGGATCGATTTGATGTCAACTCACTCCAGATTCAGTCCTATTCTCATCACATCAGAAACATCATTCCAACAGCATAACATTACATGCAGACGATACCTTGAAGAGTTGTGATCTTACCAACATAACTCTACTAATTCAAATTCTTGCTCCCTTGTGCACTATGATCAGTGCTCAATTTATAGGAAATGAAGGTGGTTTAGCATTAATTGATCATTGAATGGCTTTTCAAAAAATGGATGAAGAGGTTTCCTTGTTTAATGGAATAGGAGGAAAAGAGGTTTGGTGGCTCCATGGTGTTCATATTTGAAGTTATCAGATGGTCTGATAGCTGGAACAAACCATCTGATAACTGGAACAACTTCTAGAATCCATTAGAAGGTCACAAGATTCTTAGAATCCTATGAAAAATTTGTTTCGAGTCGACCAACGTACTGTTAAGTGGGCCTAGATGCTCTACAACTCTACTTTGCATGGGAGCAGATGAGATGCAAAGCACTTATTGCAGTCTAGGGGTGCGTTGATGGCTCAATATAACACTTCAACTGGACTTCAAGCAATGAAAGTTTCATGGATGAAAACCAGCAATGGGATGACTTGTTTAAGGCATGTAACAACTGATTTAGAGTATGATAGACCCCAATTTGTACTAATTTGGGTTTTGGGAGTGGTGCCCATATTGACCTGTAACAACTGCCCCCTAAAGCATGAAGTCAAAAATGATAATGTTGAATGATATTCTTTACGACGTGTTGAGTAGGATCTGAAGCAGATGATGAAATGCATCAATTACAATACATTACATCATGATACATTTTTCATCTTGGACATGAATTGCTAAGGGAGGTATACCCATACTCAACACATAAACTATCATAACATCAGAAAGTCATCTACAGAGATAGACCCATGATAGGATGGCCATTTGTGTAAAGAAAATCGTACGAATGATGTGGTACTACTCCTGAAATCGTAGCCCGAATGGATGAAACTAGATCCGGGGTCTTCTATCTCTTTCATTCGATCATTTAAGTACGAGTCTAACGATGCGAATATGTGATTTGAAGTTGAACATGGGAAGACACCGTCTGATTACCAACCAATAATGTAAGCTGTTAACAAACGCGAGAGAAACCACCAATGATGATAATGGCTCTCAAGGTACTACAGTACAGTATGCATGGTGTGAATAGATGATTTGATGTTGAACACCATACAAAGTATGTTGTGAAACCAGCTCCAAAAATAGAAGAATAGAGATATCAACGCCTTAGAAATAAGCCACTTCGAGGGGGAAACCTCCAATACATTACATGAATGAACAAGAATTCTTGGATGATACAAATTACAAAACCTCCTTTCTATATATAGGAGTCCATGGGGCCACAATGTAATCCTAGTGGGCCACAATGTAATCCTAGCCGACCTAACAATAATAATTTAAGGGCACAATAATAACAATATGGGGGTTACAGGGGTACAATAATAACAATAAGGGGGTTATACTAACAATAATAAGGGACTATACTAGTGATATAGGGACCTAACATGCCCCTCTCCTTCAAAAAAGTGTTGTCCTCAACGCTTGAGTAGCTCCGGGTGCTTCTGTATAAAATTCTCATCCTCCCATGTAGAATCTTCAGTGGGTAAGTTCTTCCACTCGATGAGATACTCTGAAATTGATCGATTCTGTAGCTGTCGAGTTCTTGTTTCTGTGACCGCTTTAGGTTCCAATATGATTTTTCCTTCCTCATCAAGTTCTGGAAATATTGTTTGAACTGGAATATTTTCACCTATAACCTTCTTTAAGCATGAAACATGAAAAATTGGATGCACTCGTGAAGAAGCAGGAAGCTCCAATTTGTATGCCATAGTACCAATCTTTTGCAACACCTTGTAAGGACCATAGTACTTTGGCGATAATTTATTATCCTTCTTAGCTTGCTTGAGAGACATTTGTTTGTATGGTTGTAGCCGTAAAAATACCCAATCTCCTACATCAAAACTTCTCTCGCTGCGATGTTGATCTGCCTGTTGTTTCATTCGATTTGTGCCAAATTCAGGTTATCCTTTAAGAGTTGGAGAACTTCTTGCTGATGCTCGATGTGATCTTCCACTGCTTGAACCTTCGAATTTTCCCTTAAATATGATGTGATGGATGGTGGATGATATCCATAAAGTGCCATAAATGGGGTCATTTTTGCTGCAGCATGGAAGGAAGTGTTATACCACCATTCAGCTAGAGGTAACCACTTGACCCATTGTGTTTGTTTATCAGATACAAAACAACGAAGATATCCTTCCAAAAATTTATTTACTATCTCAGTTTGACCATCAGATTGAGAATGATAAGATGAGCTATGAGCTAATTGAGTACCCAAACAAGAAAATAACTCCGTCCAAAATTTTCCAGTAAAAATGGGATCTCTGTCGCTCACAATAACCCTTGGGTTTCCATGTAGCTTTTGAATTGTGTCCATAAATGTAGTAGCAACTGTTCTTGCTTTAAATGGATGAGATAATGCACAAAAGTGTGCATACTTGGTAAGTCTATCAACTACCACCATGATGACACTCTTTCCTTCGGACTTAGGTAAACCTGTGATAAAATCCATTGAAATTTCCTCCCAATGTTGACTTGGAATGGATAAAGGTTGTAGAAGTCTCGGGGTCTTAATTGTCTCCACTTTATTCTGCTGGCAAACCAAACATTCCGCCACAAACTTTTGAATATCAGATTTAAGGCCATCCCAAAAAAATTCTTTCTTCACCCTGTGGTAAGTTTTTAAAAATCCCGAGTGTCCTCCTAAAGGAGAAGTGTGCAATTCCAGAAGAATCTTTTGTTTTAGTTGGGAATTCTTACAAAGATATAAGCGATCTTTTTACCATAAGGAATCATTTTTCCAACTAAATGTATCAGATGTACTAGGATCTTGCTGCAACTTTTGAATGAGTGTCCATACATCTTTGTCCTTCTTCCATTCATCTCTTGCTTCGGTTATCCAATCTGGTTGGATAATAGAAATGGCACAAAGCAATGCTTCCACCTCTTCATTATTTCTCGAGAGTGCATCTGCAACAACATTAAGCTTTCCTTTTTTGTAGATTATTTCAAAGTCATAACCCAACATCTTTGTGACCCATTTTTGCTGCTCTTCCGAAGATAGTCTTTGTTCCAAAAAGTGTTTAAGACTATCATGATCAGTTTTTACCTTGAAGTGTCTTCCCATTAGGTAAGTTCTCCATTTCTTTAGTGCATGCAGTATTGCTAACATTTCCTTCCCATAAATAGGTTTCTGTAAATACTTTCCTTTGATTGGACGACTTTCAAAAGCAATGGGTCTTCCTTCCTGCATTAAAACTGCACCAATTCCATTTCCTGAGGCATCACATTCCACAATAAAGGTTTTTGTGAAGTCTAGCGTAGCTAAGACTGGTGCTAGGCACATTGCCTCTTTAAGATGTTCAAAGGCCTTAGTTGCTTCAGGAGTCCATGAAAATGCATCTTTCTTCAATAATGTTGTTAGAGGTGCTGCTATTCTCCCATAATTTTTAACAAACTTGCGATAATACCCTGTTAACCCGAGAAATCCTCGCAACTGCTTTATGGTTGTGGGGACTTTCCATTCCTTAATGGCTTTAATTTTGTTAGGGTCTACTTTAACACCCTCGTGAGATACAATATGACCCAGATATTCCACCTCTCGTACTCCAAAGAAACATTTGGATTTTTTTGCATATAATTGTTTCTCCTGCAATAGTTTGAGCACCCTGTCAACATGTTCAACATGATCCTTCCAAGACCTGCCGTAGATTAGTATATCATCAAAAAATACTAGCACAAATTTTCTAAGGAAGGGTTTGAAAATGGAATTCATCAACCCTTGAAATGTAGAAGGTGCATTGGTAAGGCCAAAAGGCATGACCAAAAATTTATAATGACCCTCATGAGTTCGAAATGTTGTTTTTGGAATATCTTCAGTCTTCATTCTAATTTGATGATATCCCGAACGAAGATCCAACTTGGTAAAATAAATTGCTCCATGTAATTCATCCAATAATTCATCAATCACAGGAATGGGAAATTTGTCTTTAATGGTGAGCTTATTGAGCTCCCTATAATCCGGACACATTCGCCATGATCCATCCTTCGTGTGTACCAATACTACAGGAGCAGAGAAAGAACTTTGACTGGGTTGAATTATACCCGCCTCTAACATTTCTGCAATCATACGTTCAATTTCGCTCTTTTGGAAGTAAGGATATCTATAAGGCCTGATGTTTGGAGGAACACTTCCTGGAATCAAATGAATAGCATGATCATGATCATGAATAGGTGGGAGTCCTTTGGGAGTTCAAACACCTTGGAATGATTGTCCAAGACTTGTTGGAGATCTGCAGAAATAGATGATTTTGATGTTGGAACTTCTAGTGAGCATAATTGTGCAATTACGCATCGCTGTTCTTTCTTTAGAAGCTTTGTCATGACATTAGAGCTTATTATCCTTCCTGGCTTCCCCGTAATACCCCGTAATTCAACTTCCTTTCCTTCTGAAAAAAAATTCAAGAAAAGTTCTTGAAAATTAAAAGCTACCGTCCCCAAAGATTGTAACCATTGTACTCCTAGTACAACATCAGCACCTCCCATAGGAATGGAAAGCATTGGAATAGTCAATACATATTCCCTCATGGTTAGCTTGATATTATGGCATTTTCCAGAGCAATTTATAGTTCCTCCATTTGCAACCATCACTTGACATTCTGGTGCTGGGTATAGGAAACAATTCAATTCCTTGGCTACCTTACAATGAATAAAATTATGGGTACCACCTGAATCAATCAACACTATTACCTTTTTCTTCTTGATATGTCCTTCTATCTTAAGAGTTTGAGGAGTGGTAATTCCTGCCAATGCATTACATGATATGGTCAGACTCATTTCTTCCTCTTCTAGGGTTGGTTCCTGGTGTGTACCCTCTTCTTTTGAAAATTCTTGTTCATTTTCTTCTTCCTCTTCACAATCTATGTAAAATAATTTCTTCTCAGCACACTTATGACCTTTAGTGTATTTTCTATCACAACTGTAGCAAAGCCCTTTTGCTCTTTTTTCTTCCAATTGTTGTGGTGTCAACCTTGTAGGTTGTGGAAATCTAGGCGTAGCAACACTTCTTTATAGAAGTGAGTGGTAGGCTTCCTTGTCGCCATAATTTTACATTCAATTTTTCTTGCCAACCTGAATGCCTTCTCCAATGAATCATGTTCCAAAACACAAACTTCATGTTGGATGTTATCCTTTAAAGTACCTATGAAGAGATCAATCCTGTGTTCCTCTGGAATATCAGTTACCCTTATATTCAATTTTTGGAAGTCCCCAATGTGCTCCCCCACTAAACCCTTTTGTTTGAGATTTATCAATTGGCTAAAGAAGGTGTTTCTCTTTGTATCCTCATAATGTGCTATCATTTCCTCCGTAAAAATTAACCAAGTGACAATTTTTTTACGGGAGCAAAGCCATCGATACCATACAAATATATTTTGTTCTAAATGTAAAGTTGCAATGCATACCTTTTGTGTGTTTTGCACATTATTGAGATCAAAATATTGCTCCATCTGTAGTATCCATGTTATAGGATCCTTTCCATCAAATTTCCTCATATCCATTTTTGGAATATGGTGGTTCTTCCTTCCAACATTAGAGTTTATGAAATCATGATTAACATTTATTTTGTTCTCATCATGAGTTTCCTCTACTATCTTTTCACCATTAGGAAACATTTCTTGTATCAACTTTGTCAAACCTTCCATGTCTGCTTTTAGATCATTCTTCATGTTTTCCATTTTTTCATCAATCTTAGCTTCCATGTCATCCATCTTATATTCCATGCCAGCTTCCATGCCATCCATGTCATTCTTCAAACCATGCATCTTATATTCCACGCCTTTCTTCAAACTATCCATCTTAGCTTCCACGCTTTTTTTCAAAACTTCCATGTCATTTTTTGTTGCTCTTTGCGAGAGCGAAATTTGTTGCACTTGCTCTTGTAATTTTGATATGTCATGTTGTCATTCTTCGTCTTCATGAGTCATAGTAGAACCTTCTAAAGGCTTAATGGGTGTTGAATTATTTTTAGGGGCCATTTTAGAATCCAATACTGATATCTATTCTACAATATGCCCTTGGAATCAATTCAACTTGATTCTTAAAACAAGACTTATGCAATTTGGAAAAAACATACACACCTTTTACTTGCTTTGGAGGAGCTCAATATTGAAATTGAATTATATCTATAATTGTGGATCCTCAATATCTGAAATTTGGCCCTGTAGTAGCCCTCGAAAGATTCTTTCCAATGCCACAGGTCTGATCTGATTTGGATTCTTCAGGACAAATTTATTTCCAATATCCCACAATGAACCAATTATGGACTAGTTCAGTAGAGTGAACTTTTACGACTTGCCATGTATCACTGTTTCCTCCTTTGGATCTGAAATTGATAGAAAGAAAACTATAGTATGTGTACTTGCGATCACTGTTTACAACATTCCAATCCGATACTTAGAGAGAGAGTTATGAAGATTTTCCCATGATCACCTCTTTGAGATGAAATTCAGAAGCCTAAAAAAGCCCTAACTTCCATAGATCATATCTTCGCCAATATTGCGAACCAAGATCTAAATTTTTTTGACAATGTTCCTCAGGATTTAGGCTTCACACCCTAAAAATGTCAGCTTTTGAACCTTCGTAGAAACAAAGTTATAGCGAAAATGCCACGATGACCTGTTTAGGTTAAATTTAGGAGCCTGCAAAATGACCTACCTTCCACAGATCATATCTCCAAAAATATTTCAAACCAACATCTAAAATTTTGTGAAGATGTTCCTCATGATTTCAAATTCACACTCTAAAAATTTCAGCTTCTGAACCTTTGTAGAACAATAGTTATTATGAAAATACCGCGATGACCTGTTTAGGTTAAATTCAGGAGCCTGCAAAGTGACCTAACTTGCACAGATCATATCTCGCAAATATTGCGAACCAAGGTTTGAAATTTTGCGACAATGTTCCTCAGGATTTTGGCTTCACACTCTAAAATTTTTAGATTCTGAACCTTCGTAGAAAAAAATTTATAACGGAAATTCCATGCTGACCTGTTTGGAGCAGCGAAACCCTAGAATTTCAAAGCTCTGATACCAAATGTTGTGAAACCAGCTCCAAAAATAGAAGAATAGAGATATCAACGCCTTAGAAATAAGCCATTTCGAGGGGGAAACCTCCAATACATTACATGAATGAACAATAATTCTTGGATGATACAAATTACAAAACCTCCTTTCTATATATAGGAGTCCATGGGGCCACAATGTAATCCTAGTGGGCCACAATGTCATCCTAGCCGACCTAACAATAATAATTTAAGGGCACAATAATAAAAATATGGGGGTTACATGGGTACAATATTAACAATAATGAGGTTACACTAACAATAATAAGGGACTATACTAGTAATATAGGGACCTAACAAAGTATTTCGGTCGAAGGCTAGTGATGTCAACCTATCGTCAAAAACGAGAAACTTGCAATTGATGTATGCAAGCTCCAAGGCACTGGAAGGGTGTTTATAAGTCAACTTCCTAGATGATGAGCTATTCGACAGGAAGCTACTCATCACAGGAGGGCGTTGATGTATCCCCCATCAATGACATGAAACGGGAGTAATGATTTCAAAGACAGAATATAACCGATGAAGCAATCTTCAAGGATGGCGGTCATGAAATGAAGGTTTATGAGTATAGCAAAGGATGAGGAACTACAGAGTGACTTCTCTTGAACATATCGAAGACACTGAATGAGTTGGAAACATTGACCCAAAACCAAAGTGATGGATGGTGTGATAGACCATAGATATGATGGACCATCAAGCAAATTAGCCAACCCAAAAGCCACGAAGATGAAGTCAATGAGTATCATGTTTAAGAGCGACTTGCTACCATAAAGTGATTTATCCCTTTCCAATTTTCCCCAGTGATTGCTAACTAGTACGTCTTTTATTTTTAACAAGATTGAGGAGGATAACATATGTTTGATATATAATTCCACCCTTCGAGTGAATCCATCGCTATGTGATGTTCTAATGAGTTTAGCGAAGGTGAAACTCGATCTCGTCATGATGGACAAGTCCGTCGCTATTTGATGTTTTAACGAGTTTAAAGATAGCGAAAACTTGGTCCTTTTTCATGTTTAGAGAGTTTGAAAAATGGAAGAAAAAAACTCAAGTTCTTTTTCGTAAAATTGTCCCTCAGAAACGAAAAAAGCGTAAAATAATACCTAAGGGAACCTCCTAGCCATGTTTGACTAGGGTATTCCTTTTTCGTAAATGTTCTATTGCAGTCCAGAAAAGGGTTAAACTTATACTGAGTAGATGTCGTTTCAATTCCTTTTACGAGCTCGAAAGGAAAAGTGCTCGACAATATTTTCATGTTTTGGGAGTCTGAAAATAGCTAAAAGAGAACTCCAAGGGGGTTCCTTTTTCATGTTTAACGAAGCTCAAAAAAGAGATAAAAGTGTGCTCTGTGGTCAAAGTTCATTTTAAGATCATGCACATCGAATTCACTGTATCAGCTGTAAACCTACTTAAAGAACCACCAAATGGATTAAAAATACCTGTTTAAATAGTAAAAATGGGTAAAAACTATATTCAATTGATTAAATATGCATAAAATAATAAAAAAGTCTATTTAAATAAGAATTTACCAAATCATTTTTACCATTCAATTTTTAGTGCTCTGAGCTAGTTTTTCCCTTGAATTTTAGTAGCTGATTGCGATAGATTATGTGAACCATTTCTCGTGTCATACAAACTAGGTAGGAGATATAACATTTCTCTTTCTATTGGTAGCATTATTTTTAGTCTCATGCACACTTTTTAGGGTTTTGGGGATCCTTGGGTAAATATACAATGCCCTAGGACCAACGTACCCTTGGATGTCAAAAAGTGCATTGCAAAGGAGATGGAATGAGGCTTTGGTGCTCTGCAGAACTCTGTCTAAGGAACAGGGGTGCGTTGGGTGAAATTCAAAAATTTTCATTATGTTTTCTGCCCAAAATTTCTCCATTTTTTTACATGGAATGGATCCTAACTAAGCATATGGTTTGATTTCAGATTTTGATTGGAACAGAATGTCGAATACATGGCAAGAAAGAGAACATGAGGAACAGGATATAGTTTCCTAAATGATCCTGGCACTGTGAGAGCCCTCAGAGACTATGGGTTTCTCAAGTACTTTAGATTGTTAGAGATGAGGTAACATCTGGAACTATTGCAGTTCTTGATTCGCTCATGGGATCCGTCACTAAATGAATTTCACATTGGGGAAAAAGTGCTTCCAATATTGGTTGATGACATTTACTTTCTGACAGGTTTGTCGAGACATGGTTCCCTCATTTCCCTTACGGGTTCTGTCCATGGAGGTGAGATAGTGAAGGACTACATTTGACAGTTTTGTCAGTGAGGTATAGAGCCTAGAAAATATGGAAAGATAAAAATCAAAGATTTATGTGACATGCCTTTGTGAACACTCCTATTCACTATCGCAGAGTTAGCTAGTAGCATGACACTTGATGTCGCGAACAGATCATACATGCAGTATGTGCATGAGTGTCTCAAGCCGACCGTGTTCAACTGAGCTAAAGCAATACTCCATCAGATGAAAGAACAACTGACCAAAGTGAAAAGTGGCAAGATGAAGAATTTTAGTTATGGATCGATCTTGATCACTTTCATTTTGGAGCAAGTTCCATTGATGCAACCACAACATGTGACACTGGGTTTAGCTAGTCTTAGGGATCCACAGATGTAGTGGTGGGTCGAACTAATGGCTAGACACGTTGTTCAGTCATCGATCTCGTTCTCCATTGCATTCTTTACTTGGCTTCGAAGACAACATATTGTCATAGAGGAGCATCCATATGCAGGGATGGATTTCCGTGGAGACCCAGATTTGATTTTACCAGTTGACGCTCAATGGGGTGCTACAGGTAAAATGTTTTGACCATTTTTTTGTTGTTTTGGGTTTTTTACATATTTTTTGTTTTTGTTGTTTCCAATTCTAAACTAAATATGTTTTATGTATGCATATGTGGGTACTGTTCGACCAGTGGGTCGTGCACAGCAAACATGTGAACTAGCAGAGAGGATTGTCAGGAGAGCAGTCCTTCGGGATTTGGATTTGGCTGAGACTCTGGCTGAGTTACAACATCATGTGGAGGGGTTGACTCTCAAGATACCGGATGTCCGGATTGAGGAGTTATCGATGAGGCTGCAATGCCATACTATTGGTGTGCCTAGCCGTTGGATGAGGCTATTGCACATGATAGCCCAAGCAGTGAAATACTATCATGAGCACCACTAGATCTACATAGGATATGCTATGTCTATATACATTTTTAGGTCATATGCCCAACGTGTCTTGGACACAATTTTTTTGAAAAAAAATCGATTATATATCTATTTTACTTTCAATGTTTTCCTATGGTTATGTGCAATCCCATTCAATTGTGTGATGTGAATTGAAAATATATCTTTACATATGTTGCAAATGTCTATTTAACACATAATTTACTAAAGAATCAGTTAAAGTGTTAAAGTTTCTATAAATGTGTTGATATTGAATGTAATAAAAATTTCTTTCCAAAAGACGAACTCTAAGGAACATACGATGAATAGCTGGATTTCGAACATTATAAACACTAGTAAGCTATAGTACGACAAGTTGTGAGTCTAGCCTGATGATGATGCAGTGAATTCCAAGTGAAATGGCATTAGAGAGGAGTTCGATCAATGCGCTATAATCAACGACATTGTTGGTGGATCGACCGATACAAATCCCTTGGAAACTCACTAACTTGCCACTTGGAGCGAATATGGCCCATGCTGCAGAAGATAGAGTCTGCGTACTATGACTATCACCATCGGCATAACCAACAAATGGTTCCAAATATTTTGACATATGCAACAAAATTCAAAGAGGATTACTAACCACATGAAAAAATCTTGAGACACACACTGTGACACACATGCAATCAAAGCATATATACAGTATCATACAATGTTTACTATGCAGAATCAAGCATAGTAACGTTTAAGATACAACCCATTTTGAGACTGTGACAATGGAATCCCATCATAATCTACCAACTCATAGGCGCTCTTAGCCAGAATACACTTGACAATATAGGGGCCACGCCATAATGGTTCGAATTTTCCTATTCCTATATTATCATCTTCCTGATCATAAAGCAAGAAAAGGTTTCCATTCGAGAAGATGCGAGGCTTGACATTGCAGTCATATTGCGCCTTGATTCATCTCTTATGTGCTTCGTTGGCCAAAGCGGCTTCACGACACATTTCATCTATATGGATGAGATCTAAAAGACATGACTCTTCATCAAAAGTGTCAGGTAGCAGGTCAATCACGAGTTTCAAT
The DNA here is from genome assembly GCA_034641835.2 of Pinus albicaulis. NCBI lineage: Eukaryota > Viridiplantae > Streptophyta > Pinopsida > Pinales > Pinaceae > Pinus > Pinus albicaulis. The sequence continues at coordinate 514,456,575 of CM076573.1, read as the reverse complement.
GATGGAATTTCACATTGAATTAGTAAGATAACTTCCAGACCGTAAAATATTTGAAAGGGAGTAAATCTGCTTGCGTTTCTCACCAAGGTTCGGTAAGCCCACAAAGCTGAGTACATGATTAAATTCCAGTTTTGTTTATGAACCCAAATAATTTGTTGAAGCATACCCTTAAGAATTTTTTTGATAGCTTCAACTTGTCCATTACCTTGCAGATAATAAGGGGTAGAAATATCATGCGACAGTCCTAACTGGAAGTCAACTCAGTCATCATGTAATTACGAAAATGTTTTCCATGATTTGTGACTATGGCTTGCGGCACACCAAATCATGTAACGACATGGTTAAAGAGAAATAATGCAGTTGTCTTGCCCGTGTTGTTAAATGTAGGCATTGCCTTGGCCCACTTGGTAAAATAGTCGACGACGAAAATAATATACCCATGCCCCCCGACCGAGTGAGGGTTACATGTCACGAAGTTAATGCCCCATTTGGAAAATGGTCCAACAATGATGACATGATGCATTGGTGCTAATGGAATACATGTTTTACGATCAAATATTTGGCAAGCATGACAAATTATGATCATGAGAATGTAATTGCAAAATATGGTAGGCCAGAAGTAACCAATGCGGAGAATATTCTGCGTGGTAGCAAAACTAGACAAATGTCAACCACAGGCATTAGCGTGGAAATCATTTAAAAATTTCTTGGCCTCCTCATGAGTGAGGCACCTAATTAAAATCGTATTGAAACCACGACGATAAAGTGTATCACCTACGATGAGATAATCTTTGGCTTGGTATCGAATACATCATTATTGTGAGCGAGAGGTATTGGGTTAGAAATTTTGGGTCTGGAGATAGATGAGGAAATATCCGTACCACGGGTTAAATGACACGATCAGAAACAAAGACTCATCCAGAATGGATTTTTCCATTGTAGACTTAGTGCTACTTGAGGAAAGGTCATAGATAAGCTCAACAAAAACGAAAGACTTCTTTAACTTTGATTTGATGAATTCCAAATCAAATTACTGCAAAATGAATATCCATTTTGAATATTTCCCCCCCTGTAATCGACATGATAGAATTTATGTCATAGGGTTGCAATCCGAAATGAAAATGGTCTTCTGGAGCAGGATATAGTGGAAAAATATTTGTATAGCTTGAATAGCCGACAAAGTGAGCTTCTCAACATAAGTGTACTTAAATTCCGTATCATTGAGATTGCGACTCAAATAATAGATCGTATTTTCAATCCGATCTTCTTCTTGGAATAAAACCATTGCAATGGTTGTATCTATAGCGACGAGAAACATGAAATAATCACTCTGATAATTTGGGGGATAGATTAAGGATGCTTGGATCATGGTATCTTTAAGAACACCAAAGGAAGCTTGCACAACCTTATCCCAATGGAAGGAAGTCCCCTTTTTCAAGAGTTGAGTAAATCCTTTAGCCATTTCAACGTAGTTGGGAATGAATATCCTTATAAAGTTAGCCTTCCCTTGGAGTCTCTGTAACTGAAGTAGATTGGAAGGCATAGGAAAATCAAGAATGGCCTAGACCTTTAATGGATAAAGTAAAATTCCATATTTTGACACGACGAAACCAAGAAAATGACTAGAACCGACACCAAACACACATTTGTGTGGATTGAGGCATATTTTGTAGTGACGACATCGTAAAAATATGGCTCTCAAATGTAGCAGGTGGTCAACCCATTTCTGTGAATGTGCAGGTAAGTCATCCAGATAGGGTTGAAAAATGTGTTTGATGTCATGGTAAGCATAATTCATTTCCCTCTAGAATGTTTCCCCAGCGTTATTTAAACCAAAAGGGACATTTCGATAAGTGAATGTGCCCCAGGGACAGACAATATTGTTCCTATGGGAAAATATTGATCTGATTGTAATCGGAAAATCCATCCATGAATGAAAATATTTCACATCTCGCACATTTGTCAATGATTTGGTTGATAAAGGGAGTGGGATATTTGTCTTTTGGAAAATCATGATTAACATCTCGATAATCAACACACACTATAGTTGTCCCCTATTTCTTCATGATAGAAACAATGTTGGAAACCCAATTGTTAAGCAGGATAGGGTAAATGAAACCAGCACACAAAAATTTTTCAACCTATGATTTAATGGAAACAAATTTCTTAGGATGAACAAGATAGAGGCGCTGTCACACCGGTTTGATATCAGGTCATATTTTAATCTCGTGCTTAACAATGTTGGAATCGATGCCTGGAATTTCCTCATATGACCAAGCGAATACATCTTATAATTCACGGAAAAGAGAGTGATAAGTGTCAAGTTCAGATGCAGAACAAGACGTGTCAACATGAATGTTTTATAAAACACCAGGTTTGGTCAAAATATCGATAGAAATTGTTTCTTCGATATTTGATAAGTTTTTCTCAGAATCGACGATGTGGATAGGAAAGGAATTCATCAAGAAATAAATGACTGTAGGGTGATAAAGTTTAGTTGGAATATCTTCATTGTAATCTGGAAGATGGGATAGTTGATGAGAATCTTCCCATGGTTCTTCTTCCAACATCATGGATTCCAAAATGCTCTCATGAGTTGAGAATACATGTGAAAAAGGATCAAAAGAAGTACCATAATCCAAAGAATGATTGACCCAAATAGTCGATGACAAAGAATCAAGATTGACCGCATAAGCCAAAAATATTGATTACTATGTGAGCTCGATTGGACTTAGTAGCATGATTTTGCCCAACCTATCTATTTCAGAATCATTGGGAATCTTCCTTAAGTTAGATGAAGTGGAAGATATCATATTGCAGGTCTCTATTTTTGCGATTTTCGCCGATGTCGCAGGTGACGGTAATGAAAAGGTGCCCATTAGGGAATAATCCTTAAATAGTACTACACCAATGTTCTGAAGATATGAAGGCAGCCCGTGAACAAATATAGTGCTTCCAATTGCCTGGGAACCAGAGGCAAAGAAGGAGAGTTGATCGATTACCATGATGCCTCCACTATGGGGGAAGACGACCATACGGAAGTGAGTAGATACAACTGCAACCATAACATAAACCCATAGTCTTCCAAGTAATCTATTGTAGTCAAGTGGTCCATCAATGACCTCAACTTCAATAGTAACTGTTTTCCCCCCTAGTTCGACTTGCAGGTTACTGAGAATTCCATAAGGCTTATATGTATGATTGTTAAAATATTTGAACATCGTAGGTGATTGTGATAAAGTCATCGAGCTGAGTGACTTCTAGCAACTCATAGGCATGATACAAGTAGATGCGCCTTCATCAATAATAGTCTGATGAATGAGGTGATTTAGGACATGTACTTGAATAAAAATTGCTAATTGTTCTGGAAATTGTGGCACATAGCTCGCATTGTTAAATACTACAAGATTAGAATCCATTGGATTGATTCCACCAATCGTCGACAACAAAGACTTATTTTGGGAGGGACAATTCTGAAAGAAGCTCAAGCGTTGACATAGCAGAAGGTGATTAAGCTAGATCTTCAACTACGTTATAATTTTGAGCTGCACGAGCTCGAGGGTTGAAAGTCGATTTGTAAAACACTCCATTCAGAGACTTTATTGTTAACTCAAGAATAATAGGTAGCAGAGTTGAATCAGTTGAAGTCGAAGTCGAAGTAGCAGGTTGACCTATAGCTTGACCATTCGACAATGAAAGAGGATTAATGTAATCTTTACTTCGAGTAGACACCAAACATCATTTTTGGGCTTAGTGGTAGATAACATAAGCACTTGTGAACTAGAAGCAGGATCCGTAGCAACCATATGTGTTTCTGGGTTCGGAAAAGGATTTGTCAACACTGCAGATGCGGGAGAAGTCTTAAGAGGATTCAATAATTTTGAGCGATGAGTACAATATCACGTAAAATGATCCTTATTACATATCAAACAAGGGCAATGAGGTTTCCGAGAAGAACCAGATGAATCATATAATTTTCCTTTGGGGGGGGGTGAATTTTGTTTCTTCTTATCTTTACCCTTCTTCTTACTTCCGAGTTTCTTGTCACTTTTTCCCTTTTCAGATGATGCGACATGTATTTTGGTAGAATATGTAGGATCAGATGCAATAGGGGTTTGATTGGACAAAACAAGTGTGGAAGCAAATGGTCGACTTGCTGGTTGAGTGCTAGCATAACCAATCATACCATCACCGACATGAATGTCATTACTAGATGGATAAGGAGGAGCAATAAAATTTGGTCACTGTGCATTCAAAATATTTTCATAGAGTGTGCTAGACTGAGTATAAATCAAATCGAGATACTGGGCATGAAAAATTACTTTCTCTTAAGTGACAACACTGCCTTTGGCCACATCGTCGGTGATATATGGAAAAAAATAATTATAAAACATCAGCTAAAAATTGATCCGAAACAAAGGTTTTAACCATTCAGCGATGACGAAGCCACTCATGAATGTGATCTGATATGCGAGTAGCAGTTGCCTATTTAAAGTTGGTCAAAATTTTCGTTCCAGTTTCATATCTGATGGGTAACTGGAGGTGGTTTAAAAAAGTAGTGGCTAAAACTGTAAATTTATCAAAAGAATCTTGTGGTAATTCAATATACCACTTCGCAATCGGACCAGTCAGCGTTCACTGGAAAAGATGGAGTCTAACAAAATCATCATTCAAGGAGTTTGTTGAACACCGTAATTGATAAGTGATAACATGTGTAGACGAATCTTATCTAGATTTACCATTTAATTTCGGAATATCAGAGGGTAATTTATGAGGAATCACTGGCCACCAAGGTAAATAATGAATGGGATCATTAGTGAGCTGGTTTAAATAAGGTAACTCTAATGTTGCAACAAAAACAACTGTCGATCTAGATCAGGTTGAGCGTAACCAGGGTAAGATGGAATTACCTGGGAAATAGGCCGTTGTGCACAAAAATAAGGATTCTGCTGCTGATAACCAAGATATGGGTAAGTTTGCTGACCAAAACCTTGATAGGCATGTTGACTAGGACCTGGATAAGCTTAATACTGTTGGAATGGATGTTGTGGCTGCCATGGGATTTGATAATACTATTATTTCCCGCCAGGATAATTCGGACCAGGTTGTGAATAAATGAGACCAGTAGAAGCCTGTGACAAGGGTAAGCTAGCCTATTCTTATGAAATTCCTGATACAGATGGTTTTTGTAAACCAGCCTAGGAAGATAGAGTCTGTAAACCCAAAACTTGAGGGTTAAGGGTTAAAGGACCCGCCTGAGCAGACTGAGCAACAACCAAGGAAGTAATAATAGGCATAGTAGGTACAGATGAAACGGGTTGAACTATTGATATTGATACACAAATATTTATGGTTAAACAGGCAAAGTAAACTGCCATTAACAAAAAAACATTCCAGCATAAGATTGACCTAAAAACAAAGAAGTACTGACATATGGCGTAAACATTCTAGCATAATATTGACCTAAAAACAAAGGAGTACTTCCATATGGCATAAAAATTCCAACGTAAGATTGACCTAAAAATTAAGGAGTACTACCATATGCACATACCGAATTTCTTATGATGGGAGTCCAATAGAAACTGGATAAGATGGACGGTAATTGGATGGACCAGCCTGATATTGAGTTGATGATCTCAATAAAGGATCAGACCATTCAAAAATCATAAGAGAGTATCCAAATAAAATTCTAGATGATGGCATGGGTGAAGTCCATTGACTAGAGGAGACACCAGAGTAGGTTCCATTTAAATATCGGTAACCTAGTGGGATGGATGAACCACCATAAAGATGAGACTAGGGTGTCGTAGAAAAAATCGAAGAAGAAGCAACAGTAGATGATGTCATAGATGTAATAGATGGTACAGTCTGGGATGCTGTCTCAGCCATGGTTATATAACCCAGTAAATACTCTAAAGAATCTACGCGAACTTGAGACTACGTAGGTTCAACAGGATCAGAGTAGGTCAAACGAGGAAGAGACAGATAAAGATGAAGCTTCAACCCAAAATGAGTTGGAGTAGAAGGGGTTGTCTTTTCCTGGAGTTCTTCCTCAATTAAAATCAAACCAGGTGGAAGTACTTAACCGTCAAGCCTGAGATAAATTTTAGGTGGTAGACTCAGCGGTAAAGAGGAAGACTCAATAGTTACGGATGAATGAGGATGAGTCGGTTGATCATCTTCCAACACGGGAACAAATTATTGTTGTTCAACTTTAGGATCAAGATGTTCTGGTAAACGAACAATAGGTTCCAGATCGACTTCCAGTTGAACAATTCCGGGTTCTAGATTTACCGTTTCACTAGACTAAATTTCAGTGTCCTCAAATAACAGTGAGGGTTCCGTCTCGACAGTCGCAGATAAACTAGGATCGGTAGAAACGACTCGAGACTCAGTACTCAAAGGATCAGATGAATTTGGTAAATTAGATGAATATGTAGCACCAAAAGTTCAAGATGTACCATACTCAGTAGGACGATCTCGCCTTCATCTACTAGGTGTAGCTTCTAGCAGTAAATGTGGTTTATTCGCTGTCCTACACAAACGACGGGGAAATGGTTGATCTTCTTCCACAATTGCTGATTGATTTTAATACAAAAACAAATAAACAAAAAGAGGGTAATTATAGGCAAAAGGATTACCAAGTAACTGTGAACTGCAATATATTGCCCCATTAAAACAAGGACTTATGTACATGCAAGCAATCTCCTCGAATTCTGTATTCGGTGTATGATTTGAAAATGAAACTATTTGTATCTGCTGTTCAAAGTATCCATTTCAATTAATTAAGTGTGCAAAGTGTTTATCATGTCTTGCAATTTTAACAAAGTGTTTTTGGTAATTATTTCTGAGTTTATGTGTGAGGGAATGTTAATAAAAATTACTGTTTAACACCTTAAATAAAAAATACACAACAACACAACTTCACCATAACAACACAACAACATGATGAGGTAGTTCACCCCTCCTAGGCTACTTCTGCTAGGTTCAAGGCTACCAATGGGCATGTCCTTGCTCTATTAAGTTGCTCAAATTGGTTTTACAGTGAGAAATATGCCTAAACAGGCAGAAAAAACTGTGAAATTGAATTCATAAGACATAAATAAGCTAAGAATGGCTTTTATTTCACCTCAAACAGTGAAGTATAGCCCAATGAAGCTCCATTTCTCTCATGGCCCTTATGGCTCTCCAAGCTTCCTTGAAGAAAAAATGGCTGAAGAACACCTCTGTTAGCTCTACAACCTATCCTAAACACTCCAGAACACTCAGAATACCCAAAATTGACCAAAATTTTGTCCAAATTGGTTCAATATTGTAGAAGTTATGACCTCCACAATTTTCTCCCCAATGTCCCTTGGAAACCCCACCAAATGTGGGTGAACTCTAGTTAAAGCCACCAGAAAAGGTGGACATGTCAAACAGGTAGAACCACACTACTAATTTGGTGGAGGCATTTAATTTAACTGCTGGTTCCATTTCATGTTCACATGCGGATAAGTTAGAGAGGTTAGTGTTGGCTATTAATACCAAACCCCGTGCCCCTGGTCATAGGCTTTAGGTTATATGTGATGAGGGCTAGCACCCGAGGGCTTAGCTCCACCGGTTGTATGGGGCTTAGCCCTTGGTCCTAGCGCAAAGTCATGAAGCATTCTGACCTTAAGCCCTGAGGGCTTAACCTTAAGTTCTTCGCTCGTTCAACTGTCAAACGATGCCTGTAGCAACTGACCTAAAGCCATTCAGGTCGGGTCGACCTCCACCCAAGGTATGACCCGACTCATTCACACTTGCACGAAAACCTGACCCAAACGCGTTCAGCATGACCTGACTACATTCAGGTCGGGTTGGGTCTGCCCATAATTTTTTTTTTTATAACATATTTTTGAACCAATTTTTGAACCTTGGGTCTAGGGCCACGTGGTAGCCTCTGGGCAGGCCACATGGCACCCTATAATAGGCCCTCAAAACCTTAATAAAAAAATGAAATTTTCCACACAAATTTTCTGAAATGACAATTTTTTGTGTGTTCAAAAGTCCTATTTTGAAGGTCATTGGGCATTTTAAAACTTCAATATCTTTCTCATACGACATTAGATTTGAGTCTCATTCATGGTGCCAGAATCATAGCGATGAGGCCTATCCAGTCGTTCAAGTTGCAACCAATTAGGAGTAGTTCCAATTTGAGCATTTTTTTTTCCACTTGGACATGATCACCTCATCACACCTCCCCATTGGGAAGCTTTTGGAACCCAAAAGCCTTCAATTACTTGTTAAGAAGATGAGGGTACTGATCCCTCACCGTTTCCACCTCCATCCATTTTTCCTTACTCGGTTTGTTTCCTTTAAGACCAACCCGAACATAATCAACATTTCCCATCCTCGAAGTGCGTGTCCTTCTGTCAAGGATAGCATCCTCTTTCAGCTCATCCAAAAATTCTGGCAAGAAATCCTCTATGGATGGCAGCTGAATGTCACTTTCATAATCAAGAATTAAAGGAAGTTCATACAAACGTAAATTTTCCACATTCACAACGGAATACATTTGCATATATGAAGGAAAATCTAGTTGAAAAGCATTATTTCCAACTTTTTTAAGGATCTTGAATGGACCATAACGAGTAGGCTTCAGCTTTTTACCTTCTCCTTCCATTCTTTCCTTACTAATATGCAGCCATTCCTCATCTCCTTCTTGAAACTTATGATCAACTCTGTGTTTGTCATGCCTCTCCTTGTACTCGCCTTGAATTTTTTCAAGTTGTTCTTGAACCTGCTGATATCTGAGCTGAATTCTTTCAATGAACATGCAAGCTTTGTCAATGTCACTATGCCCATCAATGACAACATCCTTCTCAAGAATGAAATCTAAAGGTGACTTAGGAAAATACCCAAAGCAAGCTTCAAAAGGTGAAGTATTTGTAGAAGAGTGCTTGGCCCGGTTGTAAGCATGCTGAATGTAATGCAAGTGCTCATCCAAAATCTTGGGATGCTTTCTACAATAACCTCTCAAAATATGTACAATGGTTATGTTCACTACCTCTGTTTGGCCATCTTTTTGCGGATAGAAAGTAGTACTCTTCTTCAACTTGGTGTCCATCATCTTCCATAGATTGGACCAAAAATTCCCAAAAAATTTGGAATCCATGTCACTAAAAATAGAAGTAGGCAAACCATAATGAACCCATACATGTTGAAAATATAAATCAACATTTTTTTCAGCAGTTATAGATTTCTTACATGGCATAAGAATACACATCTTTTTGAATCTATCAACTACTACATAAAGATAATCATGATACTTTCTAGATAATGGTTGACCTCCAACAAAATCCATAGAAACACTTTCCCATGGTATACAAGGTACCGGAAATGGCGTATATAAAACAAGATTCCTATTGCTAGGCTTGCTTGTAGCACATAATGAACAACCTCTAATGAAACTTGAAACACTATGTACCATGCGAGGCCAATAACAATACCTCTGTAAATGTGCCACTGTTTTGATTACCCCGAAATGTACAACAATAAGAGAAGAATGAGCTTCTCTCATGATGCTTAGTCTCTCCCCCTGTGGTATACATAGCTTGCCCATATGAAACAAAAAATTATTATGCAAATGATAATCATTCTCCTCAACATGATTCCCTTCACTCAAGTTAGCATACACATCACTAAAATCAACATCTGATGCATACTATTCTATGTAGCTCTCATGTACAATAGAATCATTCTTAAGTAAAGTAGTAACACTAATAATAGGCCTTGAAAGCATATCAACAAATTTATTGAAAATACCTTTCTTGTACCTTATTACCAAGTGAAATTGTTGTAGGAAACCCATCCATTTGAAATTTCGTGACTGATGTAATTTACTTTGCGACTGCAAGTACTGTAAAGGCTGATGGTTGGTATGAACAACTGTTTCTTTTCCCATCAAATAGTGTTTCCACTTTTTGACGCTTTGTACCAATGCATACAAATCCTTATCATATGTAGGATAATTTACAAGAGCACCATTAAATGTCTCAGAATGAAATGCGATAGGCTTACCATGCTGTAGGAGAACTGCACCCATGGCGTAATCACTAGCATCGATCTGAATCTCAAATGGCTGTCTCAAGTCCAGTAATGCAAGGAATGGAGCTGAACTTATCTTCTCTTTCAAAGACTTGAAATCTTTCTATTTCTTTCCTCCCCATTGGAAAGCACACTTCACACTTGTCACTGCATGCATAGGAGCTGCTATGGCAGAGAAGTTAGAAATAAACTTCCTCCAATACTAAGTTGCACCCAAAAAGCTTCTTACCTCTGTAATGGATTTGGGAGTAGGAAAATTCACAATGGCTTCTACCTTAGAAGGATCAATTCTCAAAGCACCTCCTCCTACTATGTGTCCCAAATAAACCAAAGAAGTCTTCCCAAATTCACACTTTGACATTTTAAGAAATAACTGATTTTTCTTCAAAATATCAAGTACTTTCTTATCATGCATGACATGCTCTTCTCTAGTCTTTCTGAAAATTAAGATGTCATCTAATTAGAAAATAACGAAATCATCAAGAAAAGGATGTAAGACATCATCCATTACCCGCATGAAATTTGTAGGTGCATTGCATAAACCAAACGGCATAACAAGCCACTCAAAGAGTCCCTGTTTGGTTTTAAATACTGTCTTCCAAATGTCACTTTCTGCAATTCTAACTTGATGATAACCACTATGTAAGTCTAACTTAGTGAAATATTTAGCATCTTTCAGCTGATCTAACAAATAATCTATCCTTGGGAGTGGGTAACGGTTCTTTATTGTTATCTTGTTCAATGTCTTGAAGTACACACACATGCACCAAGTTCCATCTTTCTTTGGAATCAACACTATCGGTGACCCACATGGCAAAGTTCTTGGTCTTATGAATCCTTTATCCAACAAGTCTTTAATTTGCCTCTTTATTTCAACATTCTCCATGATAGACATGCGGTACATGCCTATGTTAGGAAGAGGAAAATATTGATGTAACTGGATTTCATGCTGAATCTCCCTTTTAGGAGGTAAAACTGTCGGTTCCTGAAACATCTCATGATGTGCATCATATACATCATATAAATATGATTTAAGCTTGGAATCACAATTTTCAAATGACTCATGATTCACATCAACCTTGGGCTTAACCATAAGAAGTACAAAACACTTACTAGAATTCACTAGCCTTTTTACCTGTCCCACATTTACCATCTCTATATTTGCCTTCTTGCGATGTGCTCTGAAAATGAACTCCTTGCCATATTTAAAGAGATGATACTTATTTTCATGGTGATGGAAGATTGATTTCATGTCAAATAAGTAAGGACTTCCAAAAACAATTCCTAATATATCAAGCGGTACTACATCAAGTTCAACTGTCAAAAAAGTGTGCAATAATCGTGAAACACAATATGCACTTTCTTGAGACTTGTAAGTTTGCATCCTTGCATATCCATCCAAGTAGATAAGGCTTTGGATGTGGAATGGTATCAAGTTTAAGCTGTTTGACCAAGTATTATGATATGAGATTTGCTTGTGACCCACTGTCAAATAGTGTGTCAATTTTTGTATGTTTTGAGACTACCCTCACATGGAACAATTCAATTCTTTCTTCCCCATTTGGAGTTTGTACATGACAATTTGAAGTACTAGTGCTTGGCTTAGTTTTGGTTTCCTTTCCCTTCATACTCATCAAACCCATGGTTGCAATTTTGGTGTTGTCACCTGAATCATCACCTAAGTCTTGTGGTGTAGTTGTAATAGCTGCAGTTTTCTTCTTTCCTTTGTCTTTTTTTAAACTGAGTTCTTTTTTCAGGATGTAGTTTCCAACAATTTTTCTCTTCATGGCCTTCTCTTGAACAGTGTTTACATATCACTTTCTCACCCTCTTGTTTTATAGATGCATTCTTTTTTCCTTTTCCCTTAGAGGTTTTATCTTTGTTTTTCCCCTTATAAGACTTGTTTCTACCCTCATCAAAAGTGTTTTTCCCTCTAGCCTCTAAATGCGTAGCTTGTACACAAAATTCATCTAGAGTAGTATGATTGAACATAAGGATAGTATGTCTAAGTTAGCTGTGCAAACCACCTATATATTTCAGCAAAGTATATTGAATTTGTAAGTCTACCCCTAATAAGAGTGCTCTTCTCCTAAACTATTGGGTGTAGTCTTGTACATTTTGTCCCTTAAGCTGTCTGAAGTTTTTCCAGTTCATGATAGTCTTTTGTAAATGAGCTAATGGATAATTTCTTTTTAATTGCAGTAATAATTCAACCCATGATAAAGTGATCTTACCATGTTTTGTTAGGTCCGTATATTACTAGTACAGTCCCTCATTGTTATTAGTGTAACCCCCTTATTGTTATTATTGTACCATTGTAACCCCCATTTTGTTATTATTGTGCCCTTAAATTATTATTGTTAGGTCGGCTAGGATTACATTGTGGCCCCATGGACTCCTATATATAGAAAGGAGGTTTTGTAAATTGTATCATCCAATAATTTTTCATTCATGTAATGTATTGGAGGTTTCCCCCTTGAAGTGGCTTATTTCTAAGGCGTTGATATCTCTTTTCTTCTATTTCTGGAGCTGGTTACACAACATTTGGTATCAGAGCTTTGGATTCAGGGTTTCGCTGCTCTAAACAGGTCATTGTGGAATTTTCGCTGTAATTTTTTTTCTACGAAGTTTCAGAAGCTGAAATTTTTAGGGTGCGAAGCTAAAATCCTGAGAAACATCGTCAAAGAATTTGAAAGCTTGTTTCACAATATTTTAGGAGATATGATCTATGGAAGTTAGGTCTTTTTTCAGGCTTCTAAACAGGCCATCGTGGAATTTGCGCTATAAATTTTTTTCTACGAAGTTTCAGAAGCTGAAATTTTTAGGGTGCAAAGCCAAAATCCTAAGGAAAATCGTCAAAAAATTTCAGAGCTTGGTTCGCAATATTTTCAGAGATATGATCTGTGGAAGGTAGTGCTTTTTTTGGCTCCTAAATTTCATCTCAAAGAGGTGAGCATGGGAAGATATTCATAACTCTCTCTCTGAGCATCAGATTGGAGTGCCGTAAAAAGTGGTCACAAGTACACGGAATGTAGGTTTTTTGCTATCAATTTCAGAACTAAAGGACGAAATAGTGACACGTGGAAAGTCGTACAAGTTCGCTCTACTGAACCAGTCCATAATTAGGTCATTGTGGGAGATTGGACACAACTTTGTCTTGGAGAATCCAAATCAGGTCAGACCTGTGGAATTTGAATGATAATTCAGAGGGATATGTCGGTACCAAAATTCAAATATTGAAGTGCTGCAATCACAGAGATAGTCCAATTTCAATATCGAGCTCCTCAAAAGCAAGAAAAAGGTGTGTATTTTTTCCAAATTGCATAAGTCTTGTTTGAAGAATCAATTTGAATTGATTCCAAGGGCATATTGTAGAATAGATATCAGTATTGGGTTCTAAAATATGCCCCGTAAAAATAATTCAACACCCATTAAGCCTTCGGAAGGCTCTACTATGACTCATGAAGATGAAGAATTGCAACATGATCTATCAAAATTACAAGAGCAAGTGCGACAAATTTCACTCTCGCAAGAAGCAAAAAAAAAATGGAAATGGAAGTTTTGAAGAAAGGCGTGGAAGCGAAGATGGATGGCATGGAAGGTAGCATGGAAGCTAAGATGGATGACATGAAAGACAACATGGAAAACATGAAGAATTATCTAAACGCACACATGGAAGGTTTGACAAAGTTGATATAAGAAATGTTTCCTAATGCCGAAAATATAGTAGAGGAAACTAATTATTAGAACAAAATAAATGTTAATCATGATTTCATAAACTCTAATTTTGGATGGAAGAACCACCATATTCCAAAGATGGATATGAGGAATTTTGATGGCAAGGATCCCGTAACATGGATACTACAGATGGAGCAATATTTTAATCTCAATAATGTGCAAAACACAAAAAAGGTACGCATAGCAACTTTACATTTAGAACAGAATACATTTGTATGGTATCGATGGTTTTGCTCCCATAAAAAAATTGTCACTTGGTCAATTTTTACGGAGGAAATGATAGCACATTGTGAGGATACAAAGAGAAACACCTTCTTTAGCTTGTTGATAAATATCAAACAAAAGGGTTCAGTGGTGGAGCACATTGAGGACTTCCAAAAAATTGAATATAAGGGTAACTGATATTCCAGAGGAACATAGGATTGATCTCTTAATAGGTACTTTAAAGCATAATATCCAACATGAAGTTTTCATTTTGGAACCTGATTCATTGGAGAAGGCATTCAGGTTGGCAAGAAAAATTGAATGTAAAATTATGGCGACAAGGAAACCTACCACTCACTTCTATAAAGAGGGAAGTGTTGCTACTCCTAGATTTCCACAACCTACAAGGTTGGCTTCTTACAAAAATTGGAAGAAAAAAGAAAAAAAGGGCTTTGCTACAGTTTTGATCGCAAATACACTAAAGGTAATAAGTGTGCTGAAAAGAGATTATTTTACATAGATTGTGAAGAAGAAGAAGAAAATGAACAAGAAGAGGATATACACCAGGAACTAGCCATAGAAGAGGAAGAAATGAATCTGACCATATCATGTAATGCACTAGCAGGAATTACCACTCCTCAAAATCTCAAGATAGAAGGACATATCAAGAAGAAAAGGTAATAGTGTTGATTGATTCAGGTAGCACCCATAATTTTATTCATTGTAAGGTAACGAAAATTCCTTTGTTCCTGTCTGACACCGAATGTCAAATGGTGGTTGCAAATGAAACTATAAATTTCTCTAGAAAATTCCATAATATCAAGCTAAGCATGGGGGAATATGTATTTACTAGTCCAATGCTTTCCATTCCTATGGGAGGTGCTGATGTTGTACTAGGAGTACAAAGGTTACAATCTTTGGGGATAGTAGCTTTTAATTTTCAAGAAATTTTCTTGAAATTTTTTTCAGAAGGAAAGGAAGTCGTATTATGAGGTATTGCAGGGAAGCTGGGAAAGATAATAAGCTCTAATGTCATGAAAAAGCTTATAAATAAAGAACAACGAGGTGTAATTGCACAATTATGCTCTCTCGAAGTTCCAACATCAAAATAATCTATTTCTGCAGATCTCCAACAAGTCTTGGACAATCATTCCAAGGTGTTTGAAACTCCCAAAGGACTCCTACCTATTCGTGATCATGATCATGCGATTCATTTGATTCCAGGAAGTGTTCCTCCAAACATCAGGCCTTGTAGATATCCTTACATCCAAAAGAGTGAAATTGAACTTGTGATTACCGAAATGTTAGGCGGTATAGTTAAACCTAGTCAGAAAATTCTTTCTGCGCTCACCCATAGTATTGGTACACGAAGGATGGATCATGGTGAATTAATAAGTTATGGGAAACTCGATAAACTGCATTAAAGATAACTTTCCCATTCTTGTTATTGATTAATTATTGGATGAATTGCATGGAGAAATTTATTTTACCAAGTTGGAATTTCGTTTAGGGATGTCATCAAATTAGAATGGAGATCGAAGATATTCTGAAAACAACAATTCGAACTCATGAGTGTCATTATGAATTTTTGGTCATGCCTTTTGGAATTACCAATGCACCTTCTACATTTTAAGGGTTGATGAATTCCATTTTCAAACCCTTCGTTAGAAAATTTGTGCTAGTATTTTTTGATGACATACTAATCTACAATAGATCTTGGAAGGATCATGTTCAACATGTTGACAAGGTGCTCAAACTATTGCGAGAGAAACAATTATATGCAAAAACATCCAAATAATGTTTCTTTGCAGTACAAGAGGTGGAATATTTAGGTGTATTGTGTCTCACGAGGGTGTTAAGGTAAACCCTAACAAAATTAAAATCCATTAAGGAATGGAAAGTCCTCACAACCATAAAGCAATTGCGAGGATTTCTCGGGTTAACAGGGTATTATCGCAAGTTTGTTAAGAATTATGGGAGAATAGCAGCACCTCTAACAACATTATTGAAGAAAGATACATTTTCATGGACTAATGAAGCAACTAAGGCCTTTGAACATCTTAAAGAGGCAATGTGCCTAGCACCGGTCTTAGCTACGCCCGACTTCGCAAAAACCTTTATTGTGGAATGTGATGCCTCAGGAAATGGAATTGGTGTTGTTTTAATGCAGGAAGGAAGACCCATTTCTTTTGAAAGTTGTCCAATCAAAGTAAAGTATTTACAAAAACCTATTTATGAGAAGGAAATGTTAGCAATACTGCATGCACTAAAGAAATGGAGAACTTACCTAATGGGAAGACACTTCAAGGTAAAAGCCAAGTCAAGATAGTCTTAAACAATTTTTTGGAACAAAGACTATCTTGAGAAGAGTAACAAAAATGGGTCACAAAGATGTTGGGTTATGACTTTGAAATAATCTACAAAAAAGGAAAAGCAATATTTATTTGCGGATGCACTCTCAAGAAAGAATGAAGAGGTGGAAGCATTGCTTTGTGTCATTTCTATTATCCAACTAGATTGGATAACCAAAGCAAGAGATGAATGGAAGAAGGACGAAGAAGTGTGGACACTCATTCAAAAGTTGCAGCAAGATCCTAGTACATCTGATACATCTAGTTGGAAAAATGACTCCTTATGGTACAAAGATCGCTTATATCTTTGTAAGAATTCCCAACTAAAACAAAATATTCTTTTGGAATTTCACACTTCTCCTTTAGGAGGACACTCCGGATTTTTAAAAACTTACCACAGGGTGAAGAAAGAAATTTTTTGGGATGGCCTTAAATCTGATATTCAAAAGCTTGTGGCAGAATGTTTGGTTTTCCAGCAGAATAGTTGAGACAATTAAGACCCCGGGTCTTCTACAACCTTTATCCATTCCAAGTCAACGTTGGGAGGAGATTTCAATGGATTTTATCCCAGGTTTACCTAAGTCCGAAGGAAAGAGTGTCATCATGGTGGTAGTTGATAGACTTACTAAATATGCACACTTTTATTGCATTATCTCATCCATTTAAAGCAAGTACGATTTTCTACGTTTGTGGACGAATTCGAAAACACGTGGAAGCCAAGGGTTATTGTGAGCGACAGAGATCCCATTTTTACTAGAAATTTTTGGACCGAGTTATTTTCTTATTTGGGTACTCAATTAGCTCATAGATCATCTTATCATCCTCAATCCGATGGTCAAACTGAGATAGTAAATAAATGTTTGGAAGGATATATTCATTCTTTTGTATCTGATAAACAAACACAATGGGTCAAGTGGTTACCTCTCGCTAAATGGTGGCATAACACTTCCTTCCATACTGCAGCAAAAATGACCCCATTTATGGCACTTTATGGATATCATCCACCATCCATCACATCATATTTAAGGGAAAATTTGAAGGTTCACACAGTGGAAGATCACATCGAGCATCGGCAAGTTCTCCAACTCTTAAAGGATAACCTGAATTTGGCACAAAATCGAATGAAACAACGGGCAGATCAAGATTGCAATGAGAGAAGTTTTGATGTAGGAGATTGGGTATTTTTACGGCTACAACCATACAAACAAATGTCCCTCAAGCAAGCAAAGAAGGATAATAAATTATCGCCAAAGTACTATGGTCCTTACGAGGTGTTGGAAAAATTGGTACTATAGCATAAAAATTCTAGACTTCACCTTTATTGTGATGCATCCAATTTTCCATGTTTCATGCTTAAAGAAGGTTATAGGTGAAAATATTCCAGTTCAAACAATATTGCTAGAACTTGATGAGGAAGGAAAAATCATATTGGAACATGAAGCGGTCACGGAAACAAGAACTCGACAGCTAAGGAATCGATCAATTTCAGAGTATCTCATCAAGTGGAAGAACTTACCCACTTAAGATTCTGCATGGGAGGATGAGAATTTTATACAGAAGCACCCAGAGCTACTCAAGCGTTGAGGAAAACAATTTTTTAAAGGAGAGGGGCATGTTAGGTCCCTATATTACCAGTATAATCCCTTATTGTTATTAGTGTAACCCCTTTATTGTTATTATTGTACCCTTGTAACCCCTATTTTGTTATTATTGTGCCCTTAAATTATTATTGTTAGGCCGGCTAGGATTACATTGTGGCCCAGTAGGATTACATTATGGCCACATGGAATCATCTATATAGAAAGGAGGTTTTGTAAATTGTGTCATCCAATAATTATTCATTTATGTAATGTATTGGAGGTTTCCCCCTCGAAGTGGCTCATTTCTAAGGCGTTGATATCTCTTTTCTTCTGTTGCAGGTACAGTTTTTTACCATTTTTTTTAATTTCATCCTTGGTCTTGGCTTCCCACCATACCAATGCTGCTCCATCCATTCTCAAAGAGGCTAACTGTATCTTGGTGTCGTCATCATGAAGGTTTTGTATCCTCAAGTAAACTTCCAACTGTCTTATCCAATTGTCAAGTTTCTCTTCATTTACTTCATCGTTAAACATAGGCAACTCAAATTTAACATCAAGCTTTAAAAATTGACTTTTACCAGTGGTTTTAGACTTGTGAGATTGATTCATCGAAGTTGAGGATGACGATGTAGAGGAAGAGGATGAAGATGGGGATGGTGGATCACCATTTCCTCCGTGTCCTTTCTTTGACTTGTCATCACTTTTCTTTCCTCCTGAAGAACCCTCTCCTTCTTTCTGGTTTTTAGACCCTTCTCCAACAAGCCTATCATTCCTTTCTTAGTAGAGTATCCTCACCATCTCCATAATGTACAAGAAAGCCTTTAGGAACACCCCCAAGACATGATAAACACTATGCACACTTAATTAATTGAAAATGGATACTTTGAACAACAACAAAAATTCACCATAACAACACAACAACATGATGAGGCAGTTCACCCCTCCTGGGCTACATCTTCTTGGTCCAAGGCTACCAATGGGCATGTCCTTGCTCTATTAAGTTGCTCAAATTGGTTTTACAATAAGAAATATGCCTAAAAAGGTAGAAATAGCTGTGAAATTGAATTCAGAACACATAAATAAGCTAAGAATGGCTTTTATTTCACCTCAAACAGTGAAGTATAGCCCAATGCAACTCCATTTACCTTATGTCCCTGATGGCTCTCCAAGCTTCGTTGAAGAAAAAATGGCTGAAGAACACCTATGTTAGCTCTGCAACCTGTCCCAAACACTCCAGAATGCTCAGAATACCCAAAAGTGACCAAAATTTCGTCCAAATTGGTTCAGTATTGGAGAAGTTATGACCTCCACAATTTTCTGCCCAATGTCCCTTGGAAACCCTGCCAAATGTGGGTGAACTCCAGTTAAAGCCACCAAAATAGGCGGACATGTAAAACAGGTAGAACTGCGCTACTAATTTGGCGAAGGCATTTAATTTAACTGCCGGTTCCACTGCATGTTCACATGCAGATAAGTAGGAGAGGTTAGTGCTGGTGGTTAATACTAAACACCGTGCCCCTGGTCATACCCTTTAGGTTATATGTGATGAGGGCTAGCACCCAGGGGATTAGCTCCACCGGTTGTATGGGGTTTAGCCCTTGGTCCTGGCATGAAGTCACGGAGCGTTTCGACCTTAAGTCCTGAGGGCTTAACCTTAAGTTCTCCGCCTGTTGAATTGTCAAATGACGCCCGTAGCAACTGACCCAAAGTCGTTCAGGTCGAGTTAACCTCCATCCGAGGTATGAACCGAATCGTTCACACCTGCACGAGGACTCGACCCAAATGTATTTAACGTGACTCGATTGCGTTCAGGTCGGGTCGGGTCTGCCCATCAATTTTTTTTTAAAAACATTTTTTTGAACCAAATTTTGAACCTTGGGTTTGGGGCCACGTGGAAACCTTCGGGCAGGCCACATGGCACCCTGTAATAGGCCCTCAAAATCTTAATACAAAAATGAAATTTTCCACAAAAAATTTATGAAATGACAATTTTTTTTGTGTTCAAAAGTCCTGTTTTTAAGGTCATTTGGCGTTTTAAAACTTCAATATCTTTCTTATAGGACAACGGATTTGAGTCCCATTTGTAGCGCTAGAATTTTAGTGATGAGGCCTATCCGGTCGTTCAGGTTGCAACTAATTCTGAGTAGTTCTAATTTTGAGCATTTTTTTCCACTTGGACATAATCACCTGATCAGTGTATCACAATGTACAAGGCGACCGACTTGGTTACCTATGGATGGTAAGAAAACTAATGTTTTCCTCCCAAATATACTCGATGGTATGTGGAGGCCCAATCCCTATTGGTGATGTCAAATGTGAAACCGCATAATGAGAGCATCCCCTTATAATTTTCATACTAGAACATTGCCCGATATATTCAAGATACGTGGATGAGATCCAATATACCTACCTACATGGAATGACGTATCACACTCGGAATGTATCGCAGACAATTAACGACAATTGATATGTTTTACGACGCTGAAACACGTTTCTAGCCTAGACCTCTAAATGTTATCGTTAAGTGACAATGATCCTTTAGGTTAATTGAAATAAATTTTAAGTTTATCTTGCTTATAATTTTTCCTTTTAGTTTCACCGCGTGATGTATTTGACATTCCTAGAATGAAATAAAGATGATAAGCATTTTTTTCGATTCAATTTCAACAATGAAAACCTTAACTTCAAGGGATGGAACAATCATATTGTAATCAATCAACAATGAGCACATATAAATGAAAATTCCTTAACTATTCCTATGCGGCACTCACAATCCTATATGGAAATGCATGTTTTTCTTTTCAATATATTTTAAGTGTGAATGAACGAAAAATAAGCTATGATGCAGAAACAATCAATCAATACTTTCCAGAGAAACGAATACTGAAACAAAAATTCCTCTTTCAAAAATAAAGAATTGATCAAATGTAAAATTTAAACTTTGGAGCTATTCGAAAATGATAAAGAAAACAAAAAAGAAACACAGAACAAATAAACATCCAAAGTGAGGCAAGATAATAGAAGCAATCTAGACTCTAGAGGCAATCAGACACTTGAAAACTCAGTAAACAAGATACTGAAATGGATGGAAAAAGACAAAAATATGATGATTTTTGGTTGGTCACTAGAGCAAGACACCCCTGAGTGGGAGACAGTGCATTGCAGAGCATTGTCTCTAAGCCAACGATGTTATGTAGAGCATTGTTTCATGACCAACAGTGTGTTCGTGCCAGAGAAAATTTAAAAATAAGCAATTAAACATAGTTATTTTACTAAAAAACATTCAAATGATTGAAATAAAGCAAGTAAATTCTACTAGAGGCTGACAAACAAGGATAAAACCACCAAGGATGATCGGTCACACCCTAGTATGGTCGCCAATTTGTTTTACGGAAATCAAACCTACAGATAGATATGTTTCCCTAAGTGTGGTGGTCGCGCTTAGAACAACAGATGAAAGAGACTTGACCTTTTCCTTAAGATAAATAAATGAGAGAAGAACACCTACTTGTGATCTTTCGCTATTCCTCGTCTCCCTTTTTTCACTTTCGTCGCTCTCAATTGAACTGAAATCGCTTGTTTGGTGCCTGCTACTAGAGTCAGTTTTTCAGTGATTAAAAATAGCTCTTTTGAGAGTTTTCCATTAGGTCATTAGTCAATTTTTTTTTCTTTTTTCAATCAGTCTTCAACAATAAATTTGATCACTGAACAAGTTTCATTAAGATATGCTACTCCTTCACTCTTTTCCATCTTTATTCAGAGGTCTAAAGTCATATCATTTCATCTTATTTAGGTCAAATTTAAGGTCAAAACTGCCATGAAAGGTTTTTTGTTTTTCATTTTAAAGAGGGAAGTTAAGTTTCCATCTCATCCATATAGGTCAAAATTGAAGGAGTAAGCTTGTTTATAGTCCAAAAATAAATTCTGTGTTATGGAGTTTCTATGCTCCATTTTGATATATTTCAAAGGGAAATGAAAATAATTTGTTGAAGAAGTTTATTTTTTAAATTACATTATATTAAAGACTAATCTTTAATATTTCGAAAATAATACTTTTGAAACCATAGGTTTAAATCCTATGAATTATATGCTATTTCCATCATACTCCACTATATATTATCCTCCATTATAGTTGTGACACGTTGCACTCATTCATTTATCCACCGTCTATATCGTATCACTCCCGTCATACCTCTACCCCACCAATAAAATCACCCAGTCGTATGTTAAACCTCCACCACTTCCTTGATCATCCATTGCATCACACTTTCATCCGATGGCCCGTGTCAGACTTCACCGCCCCCCCCCCCCAATTGTCTAAGACTTAACATCGAGGGTGGAGGGTCTGAAATAAGTGGTATTGTACAGTGCCTCTGCTGCTACGTGTTAGGCCCGTGCGATTTCGCCCACCTCCCCCAAATGAAACCACTTCCTGCTCCAACACCCCTCCGAAATCATGGTTACCACTGATAACAAAACCAGAATTCCTTCCGCCAATGAATTCATACTGACGTGGACTGGCCTGTCTAATCGGTTTAATTCCCACCTTCTCTTGACTGTTAGCCAATTAATTCAAAGGCTAACCGCTAGGCAACGTACTCACGCCCATTTTCAAATAGGAAATAATCCAAATTATCCAGAAATTCACCATTGCATGCCTGTCTAAACCTTTACCTATCTTTCTCAATCTGCTTTTCACAGGTTATCGAAATTTGCATCTATTTACAGAGTTCCAGAGATCAAAATTTATCGGTATTTGAAGCTTCCCCTTGCAGCTATTGTTTCTTTAGTTGTAGAGACCATTCAAAAAGAGTCAACAATCCCTCCCAAAAACAAAGAATGTGAGCAACTAGTAAGTCTGCTATTGAATCCTTCTGTTGATTTCCACCATATACCTTTAGCAGATAAAGATTACAAGATACATTAAACATTTACTGATATTGAGATTTTTGACCTATATTGTTGGTTAGAAGATGAGGTTTTGGATAAATCAGATTGCATAGGAATGTGGGACTCTAATCTCCCTCATTTCATCTTTCCCCATACCCATAATTGCCCAGAATTTTTCAGGAGATGTCAAGCTTGGTATATGCCATACTAGAGAGCCATCATAGCTCCTACAGGAGAAGTTTTAATGACCATTGATACCCAAACAATTGAACAAATGATGCAAGCCCCAAACACAGAAGATGCTAGCTCATTTTCTAGAGAAGCCTTGATTGAAATTTGTCAAAAACCAGACTTTCCAAATAGAGATCAAAATCTTGAGATTTTCATGAATAAAAATGACCCATTACCTAAGAAAAACCCTCCATATCCAGTATCCATATTCCCTGAAAGAACCAGACATATCATTACTGTCATTTCCTACCTTCTTGGTTATTGATAACAATGTGTAGATGAAGCCATCATAGGGTTTTTTTCCATATTTTCCATTGATTCCAAACCCTCTATCATTTTCAATTTCAGTCAGTTTATTGCAGATGCTATCCATTATCAGTTTGTGAAATTCACAACTGAAGGGGCTTTCAATTATACCTCTATGTTAGTCTATTTATTTTTGTAATCTTAGGGGGAAAAATTTAAGTTTTCTCTACAAAAATTGGATGAAGAAGGCCACCAGCAGTCAATCATCTTCTGGACTTCATTATTCATGAAGGAAGAAAAATAATATTCTTATAAATATTTTGTGGAATTGTTTCTCTAGCCAACATTCATTTTACTGAAAAACACTCCAGAGCCAAGAATTAGTGAGGAAATTAGGAAGGTATTGTAGTTATCAGATCAAGCTAGGATATGGTATTGGTATCTTTACCGAAACTATACCAAGCTCAGAGTTCATGGATGTGAAATTCCCTCTTATAAGCCGCCCAAATTCCTCCCCATGAGGATTTTTCCACTATAATATTTCAGACAAATGATTAATGCAGATGAAGTTCATTTTGTCTCTGCTAAGAAGAAGTCAGAATTTAAAATCAAAACACAGATAGGACCTTTTATCTGTAATAAAAGAACAACAGGGGAAGAGGTAGATAACTTGTTGAAGGAAATTTAGTTTATTCCAAGCTTTACTTGGTGTTATGATCTAGTTGGTGTCATCTCTAAATTGAGGGTGGAAAATAAATCAACATCAAACTTTCATACACCAAGGCCAGAGATTGAAAAGTACATGAATCAACTTGAGTGGACAGAAGGAAAGCTACAGGAGGCAGAGGAGTAGACATGATCCAGGTGGATATTGATGGCCACCCACCTATTCCATTTGGACCCACACCATCAGTTCTTTCAGTTTTTCACTTTCAACATAGCTTACTTTTTTTAGCAGGTTGTCGGTTCCTGAACTTTCAGAGCCATTTGGAGGCCCTAATGATCTAGGTGGATATTAGTGGCCACCCAACTATTTGATTTGAAATGCCACCATCAGTTCTTTCATTTTTTCAGTTGCAGCACAACTTACTGTTTTTAGCAGTTTTTCGGGTCCTAAACTTCCAGAGCCGTTTTGAGGCCCTAAACGACATTTTTTGGGGAAACTAGGAGCAACATGGGTCCATGGACCATGTTTCTCACACCAAAATTTGTACTCCTCAGATGGATATTTCTAAAGAGGTATGATTCACGTCAAATGGAGATCGTATGCCAAATTTACGTCCCGGGGAAGTTGAAACACCAATTTACCCAAACGAGGCCCATAGTTTTGGTGCTTCATCTCCTACTGTTAGGTTTTTGGATGTTTAGGGATTTTTATTGTTTATCAACAGTAAATAGGCCTTCTAGCCTCATTGTAACACAGTTCAGAGGCATGTAGCCGCAACATCTCTTCTTAGAGATAAGCTACCATCGCCCTAGCTAATTTGTTTCTATTATGTCTGTAAACGTATTTCAGTTATTTGATATGTTAATGAAATGAAGTATTATTTCCACTGCATCTCTGTGTTTATGTCTATTTCTGTATTTTATTGCATCCGTGCATAAATATGGATCAGTGGTATCAGATCGGGTTTGATATTTCTATGTTTTTCTTTGCATGTCCCCAACGCGGTCAGGGTATAAGGAGTTAGGGCCCGATCTGGTTGAACCCTTGCAAGATCAATCTCACAAACCTCGATGACCTCCCATGGCAGAAGAAAAGAAAGACAAGGGAGCAGGAGATCCTATCAAAATATTTCTCAAGGAGGCCCTCGAGAAACAAAGGAACACGATGAAGGATAACTTTGATCAGATCCTTCAACAACTGTCGACCTATGACACATCTGCATCCAACAACCACTCTTGAGGTGCCACTCCCTTCAAGGTACATGTAAAATTTTTCATTCATATATTTGAAGGCCAGATAGATGCATACGCTATAGATATATGGTTGAATTTTCTAGAAGGGTATTTCTTGGTCCATTATTTCTCCGACCGAGAAAAGATTATTTTTTCACTCCTCAAAGCCGCCCCCCATGTCAAAGACTGGTGGGAAACCTAATGTGAGAAAAAGGATGAGGGGGAACCCTCTCTGTTCTAGGCCACACCCACTTGGAATTCATTCTGAGACAGCATCAAGGAACAATATTATCCCGTGGGGAGCTATGAGGACAAGTATATCCAATGGACCACACTGTGGCAGCAAAGGGATCAAGATGTGCACAAACTGATGAATTTGTTCCATACCCTGTGCACAAAGTTGGGTATTAAATATTCGGAGAGACATTTGGTGCTCAAGTATTGCAACTATCTACACAGACATATTCAAGAGGAAATGGAGTTCCTTGACCTTACCTCACTTGGCACGGCATATCGCTATGCCACCAAGATCGAGCATAAATTTAAGCAGAAGAAGTGAGACTTTGGATCCGTGAATCCGAAGCCAAGGAAAGGCGCCCTCGAACCACAGAACAGGGGGCAGAGATGTGGGTGAAGATTTTCCATTGCAATTTCTTATCGATAGTGGAAGATAAAAGAACCTCATTTCAGTAGAGGTAGTGAAGCAGCTTGGCCTACGGACCATAGCACACCCACAACCATATACCATCAGGTGGCTTCACCCAGGGAGAGATCTCCGCGTCCGCCAACAGTTCCGCCTTCCATACAACATCAAGCCATTCACGGATGAGGTATTGTGTGATGTTGCTCCTCTTGATGTAGCTGATGTAATATTGAGCCAACCATACTTGTGGAGGTGACATGCTGTGTATCAATCTAGGCCTCGTGCTTTCATTATTACTTTAGGAATTATATTGTATAGGATACCGGAGGTAGTACTGCTTCCTGCCATCTCTTTGACTACTACAAAACAACGCTGTTGGAGCAGGGTTTCCCAAAGGCTATGAATTTTTTCCATTTTTGTATAATTTTGTATTTTTATTCTAACACAAGGGTTTTGGGGTGGGTCAAAGCCCCTAACGCATTGTAAATGGGTCAAGGGTAGACCAACAGTCCGCAAACCACAGTTTGCAGACCATTGGATGCATAGGCTAAATCACTATAAATAGATGAACCTTTTTTGAGTCATAGGTAGGAATGAATAGAGATTGATGCAAAGTATGAACTGTTAAGTCTGTGGTAGGGTTGTTTGGGTTAGGACTCGTGCTGGCTGTGTGTGCGAAGGTCCTCTGTCCTACTGTGTGTGGACCCTGATGGCTGTGTGCGCAGGTGGTAATTTGGGAATGTAAGAGGATTTTTGGGTAATAGTATAGATGTACGAAAGTATTGCGGATATTTGATGTTATCTGGACCTGATCTATTATGGTTGATGCGGACTTGGGTTATATGATATGTTTGTGTTGGCAATATGATGCTGAGTGTTGTCCTTGATGGCAACCCACTTGATGAAGATGATGGCAACCTACTTGATGAAGTTGTGCTTGATAGAATATGTCTTGATGAACTTGTCAAATGATGTATCTACAGTGAGTACAGAAGGTCAGTGAGTACAGAAGGTAATGAAGAAAGGAATTCAGTATGTGCTAGATCTATGATGAAAATAGTATGTCTCAAGGCATATGCAGATTTGTCTAGGATACGTCACGTATGCACGCGGGAAATAACGTTCCAAGTCGCGTATGGGCAAAAGCGCTAATAAAGTGCAAAACCAGGGGTAACCACCATGGTATTGACCCATTGTATTGAGTAATGATTCGTCTATGAGACCCCACCCAGGAATACCATCGAAAGTAATGTGGTTTTGACCCATGGTATTGATAAAGGGTAAACCTATATAAGGAGAAGAAATTCATTGTGCAAAGGGTGTGCACAAGTCTGGGCTTTAATGAATATTTCACTCTGAAGTATATCTGCATGGTTGAACTCTGCTCTTAATTGATAGATCTGAATCTATGATGTATCTATGAACATGATGAAGGATCAAGATCTCTAGATCTTGAAATGGTGAAACTCTTGGATGATCTGAAAAGAAGTGATGAAGACCTGGCGCAAATCTGTTGAAGAAGTTGAAGAAATCTGGGTAAGTTCATAGATCTGGTCTATTCTGCAAAGTTGATCTTTTATAGATCAGTACGTAGGTTCACTTCACTAAAGGTGCGTATATACGCAGATCTATTTCAACAAAGGCGCGTATGACCTGTTAGGGTTTTTCTAAAAGGTTGCACGAATGTATACGCGGGTTGTCTTCAGTGAAAGCGCGTATATACGCGGATCCATCTAAAGAAAAGCACGTATGATATCTGAACTGATGGTTGCTCATGGTTGAATGTGTTTCTGCATGCTTATTCTGAAGTTTGGGTTATCTCTGATATACTAATTACAGTGGTTTCACTGTTCGGTTTGGAAGCATTGGGCAAAGTATATTTGTTGATAAGTGAAGGGTTGTGTTGGAGCTGTTTGATCCAGTTTGAAAATTGATGAAACGTGGTCTGCAGTGGATCTGAGGGTTGAAGCCTTCAGTCTGATAATAGAAGCTTTTTGTCAGCAGAGACTGGTGCTAATATCAGGGGGTAGTAGCTCCCTTCCAGGTGAGACTGGTAAACAAGAGCAGGGGGTTGAAGCTCCCTTCTAGGTGAGGCTGGTAAACGAGAGAAGGTTGTAGCC
This sequence comes from Pinus albicaulis, assembly GCA_034641835.2. Taxonomy (NCBI): domain Eukaryota; kingdom Viridiplantae; phylum Streptophyta; class Pinopsida; order Pinales; family Pinaceae; genus Pinus; species Pinus albicaulis. The sequence goes on along the minus strand of CM076573.1, from coordinate 514,428,602 downwards.
TTCTGCAGGTGGGTGCCTGCGTACTGGTATAAGTCTGCACCAGTACATGATTGTAAGAAGTTTTTCTCTATAATAAAATATTGAAGACTGAGACAACGACAGCGGTGGTTTTCTCCCGACTTGGGTTTCCACCTAAAAATCATGGTGTTCATGTGTGATGTGTTTGTGTGATGTTTCATTATGTTATTACTGCACATGTCTACTGCTACATAAACATCTAATGAATGAATACATGCAAGGATCTAAGTGAATAATTGATTATTTATTAATATCTCTGTGAATACGCGAGTTCAGTAAAGGGTATCCACGTATATACGCGAGTCTGGTTCAGTAAAGTAGCGTATGGGTTATTAAAGAATGAAAAAGTAAAAAGATTTGAGTAAATCCTAAATACTGATTCACCCCCCCTCTCAGTATTTTTCCAACAATTGGTATCAGAGCGGGTCCTTTTGAAAAGGCTTAACCGCTAGAAGGAAGATCAAGCAGGATGAGAAATCACAAGGGAACAACATCTATCAAACCTCCGCTCTTCAACGGAAGAAATTTAATCTTTTGGAAAATAAGGATGAGATCCTATCTTCAGTCTATGGGAGCAGATATATGGGCCATTGTTGAACAAGGATATCAATATCCAGCTACTACACCAACAGATCCAACTGAAAGCAAGAATTATGAATCAAATGCAAAAGCGGTCAATGCTATAACTAGAAGTCTAACTGAAGCAGAATTTGTCAAAGTCATGTAGCTAAATACAACAAAGGAGATATGGGACAAAATCATCCTAAGCTATGAAGGTGATGCAAAGGTAAAAAGTGCAAAACTTCAATCTCTCAGAATTGAGTATGAAAATTTAAAAATGCATAGTGATGAGAATATTGCTGGTTTCTTTTTACGTGTTGATGATGTTGTAAACCGTATGATAAATCTGGGAGAAACAATAACCGAATCCACTTTGGTTGAGAAAATTTTGAGATCACTAACGACCAAGTTTGAGTCAAAATTTTCTGCTCTTGAAGAAAAACAGGACCTTCAAAATCTTACTATGGTGCAACTTCATGGTATATTGACTGCATACGAAATGAGGAGAGGAGGACCATCTAAAGTCAAAGAAGATGTTTTTAAAGCTTCTACAAAAGGGAAAGAATTTCAAAAACCGGAAGGGTCAGGATATATCTCAGAAGAAGATGAGGCAAACTTTGTGAGAAGACTCCAACTAGGAACCGGAAGATTCAAAGGTAAGCTTCCTTTCAAATGTTTTAATTATGGAAGAGTTGGTCATTATGCTGCAAAATGTCCTTATAAAGAAACATCTGCTAAAGAGAAAGAAGTAGCAAGAAGAAATAAGAACCGGTCTAGCACTAAGAAAAGCTACTATACAAATGAAGACAGTGATGGGTTATCTGACAATGAGGAAGAATGTGAACAAGATCTTAGACTTCTCATGGCATTTGAAAATAATTATAGAGACGATAAGGATGCTTTTATGGATGCTCTAGATGACAATGATTTTCTTGATCAAAACAATCAACTCAAAATATGCTTGGAAGAAAGTAAAATAATCATAGAGACTCTGAAAAGGCAGAATGAAGAAGCAAAGAAACATAATGAAAAATTAGAATGTGAAGTAGTAAGTATAAGAAAAGAACTTGAGAAAGTAAAGACTATGAATCTTAGATTTGCTAAAGGATCTGAAACCTTAGATGAGATTATCAAGGTTCAACGATCTCCTCTGATTAAGACAGGTCTTGGATATATCGGAGAATCCTCTCAGGCTTCAGCACCAAATTATCTAAAAGCAGCTACAACTGGTTTACTACATTCAGCCACTCAACAAGGGAATAAAGAATCTTTACATGTAAAGCATGATCATCACAATACAAGGAACACTAACAGGGATATCTCTCAAAGAAGCAACAATCAACAGGTAAATTCAAATAGAAGATTTCATGATCGCAGAAATTTCTACTTCAATGGACAATGTTTCTCATGTCACAATTTTGGTCATAAAGCTGTTCAATGTGTTGCATATAAAACCATCATGACAAGAGAAGCAAGAAAGAAAAGGATGGATATTGAACCAAAAAAGAACACCTATAACAACTTTTCTCCTCTTCAAAATGAAGTTGAATGTGCTTATTTCAATAACTTTGGCCATGAAGAATCTAAATGCAGGAGCAAAGTCCAGCCAAAACAACATTTTCCTTCAAGTTCCAAAGTATGGAAAAAGAAGGAATTACAGGTTGAAAATTGTGGGATAGTGTTATTTGCAGAATGTGAAGAAAATCAATGGTACATTGATAGTGGGTGCTCAAGACACATGACAGGTGACAAAAGCAAACTTGTTTCATATAATGCTCTAGAAAAGGAAAAGAAAGTTACATTTGGAAATGATAATCCTGCTGTAATTAAAGGAAAAGGGTCTGTATTTCTAAAAGAAAAGGTGAAGGCTAATGATGTCATGTATGTGGATGGATTAAGGCATAACCTGTTAAGCGTAAGTCAAATGTGTGATCAAGGTACAGAAGTTGTCTTCAGTTCAAAAGAATGTGTGGTTCGTGATCTGGATACAGGAAGAACTATTATAAAAGGGAAAAGAACTCCAAGCAACCTATATGTATTAAAGAATTGCAAAGATCAATGTTACCTGAGCAAATATTCAGAAAATTGGCTGTGGTATAGAAGGCTGGGGCATCTAAGCTTCTCTCAAATCAACAAAACAAGCAGACTTCAAGCTGTTCGTGGTCTTCCCAATATTACTCTACCAGAAAGTATCATATGCAAATCCTGCCAATTTGGTAAGAAGACCAGAGTACAATTTAATGCCAAAGAAGGATCATCAAGTAGGCCTCTTGAACTTGTTCATACTGAAATTTGTGGACCTATGAGCAAAAAATCACCACGTGGAGAAGAATACTATATCTTATTTATTGATGATTTCTCTAGAATGTGTTGGATTGGGTTGCTTAAACACAAAGATGAAGCATTTGAGAAATTTCAAATCTTCAAAGCACTGGTGGAAAATGAATTGGATCTAAAAATCAAATGTCTTAGATCTGATCGAGGAGGAGAATATACATCAAATGAATTCTTTGAATTTTGTGAACAACATGGCATAAAGAGACAGTTCTCTGTAGCAGGCACTCCACAACAAAATGGCGTAGCAGAAAGAATGAATAGAACAATTCAACAAATGGATAGAGCTATGCTTGATGATTTTGGAACTCCTGACATGTTCTGGGGAGAAGCAGCACATACAACAACAAATATTCTCAACAAGGCACATGTTCGGGTAAATAGTGACAAAACTCCATATGAACTCTAGTATGGTAATTCTCCCTCTGTAAAGAATTTTAGAATTTTTGGAAGTAAATATTGCTTTATCAAAAATAATGATGAAAATCTTGGCAAGTTTGAACCTAGATCAGATGAAGGGATACTTCTTGGTTACTCATCTACAAGCAGAGCATACGAATGTTACAATAAAAGGCTTCGAAAGATTGTTGAATGTATTGATGTTGTCATTGATGAGTCTCCTACAGCTCCTAAAGAAGAAAAAAAAGAAACATAAGAAGATGATGGTGATTTTTGTCCTTCTACATCAAATGGAAATAATATAGACAGTGGATCTAATGAAGAACCTGAAGATGATTTATCAGAGAAAGCTCCATCCAGATATGTTCAAAAGAATCATCCTGAATCTCAAATTTTGGGAAACAAGGAATCAGGTGTACAAACAAGGAGGACTCTTGTGGGATCTTCTAGCTATTTGGCATTCCTATCCACAATTGAACCCCAAAATGTCAATCAAGCTAGCAAAGATGAATTTTGGATTCAAGCCATGAATGAAGAGCTTGATCAAATTGAAAAAAACCACACTTGGGAATTGGTACCAAGACCACATGATAAAAATTTCATTGGAACCAAATGGATATTCAAGAACAAGTTAAATGAAAATGGGGATGTTATAAGAAACAAAGCCAGATTGGTTTGCAAAGGGTACACTCAACAAGAAGGTATAGACTTTGAAGAAACTTTTGCTCCTGTAGCTAGACGTGAAGCTATAAGAATGTTTCTTGATTTTTCAAGTTCTCAACAAATCAAAGTCTATCAAATGGATGTCAAATCTACTTTCCTCAATGGTGATCTTGAAGAAGAAGTTTATATAGAACAACCAGAGGGATTCATTTTGGGAAATGATAAGAATCTTGTTTGTAAACTTAAAAAGGCTCTATATGGTCTCAAACAAGCTCCAAGGGCATGGTACTCTCGTCTTGACAAATATCTCCATCAACAAGGTTTTTCAAAAGGGTCTGCTGATAGCAACTTATACACAAAAATTGAACATGACAAACTTTTGATTGTGATTGTATATGTTGATGATATCATTTTTGGGAGTAATGAAGAATCCTTGAGTCAAAAATTTGCTTCTGTTATGCAGCAAGAATTTGAGATGTCTTTACTTGGGGAACTAACATTCTTTCTTGGCTTGCAAGTGCATCAAACTACAGATGGTATATTCCTATCACAAGCAAAATATCTTAGAAATTTTTTTGAAGAAGTATGGCATGGAAGAATGCAAGCCTGTAAGTACACCAATGATAACCAGATGCAATCTCAGTTCTCATGATGATTCTCCCATGGTGAATCAACCAGAATACAGATCAATGATAGGAAGTCTACTTTATCTCACCGGGACTAGACCGGACATTATGCATGCTATTGGGATTGTTGGATGATTCCAAGCTAATCCGAAAGAGTCTCATCTTCAGGCTATCAAAAGAATATTCAAATATCTGCAAGGAACTCAAGACTTTGGACTATGGTATCCAAAGAATGCTGATCTTACTCTTCATGCTTACTTTGATGCAAATTGGGCTGGAAATGTTGATGATCGAAAAAGCACAAGTGGTGGTGCATTCTATATGGGGCCTCAGTTGGTATCTTGGTTCAGTAAGAAGAAAAGTTCTATTGCCTTATCTACTGTTGAAGCAGAATATGTGGCTGCCGCATCTTGTTGCACTCAACTCCTTTGGATGATGCAAACCTTGAGAGATTTTCAAATCAAATGTACTTCTCCTATCTCCATTATGTGTGATAATACAAGTGCCATCAGTATCTCAAAGAATCCTGTTATGCATTCAAAGACCAAGCACATTCCCATCAAGTATCACTTCTTACGTGAACAAGTGCTTGAACAAAAGGTGAAGTTGGAGTATGTTCCCTCCAAAGAACAAGTTGCTGATATCTTTACCAAACCTCTACCTAGGGAAGCATTCGAGTATCTAAGACAGAAGCTGGGAGTATTCTCTGCCAGTCAAAAGAACAAATCTGCATAAATTCAGAAGATTAAATTGGATACGCGTTTTTCCTGAAACACAGTAGCGTATATACGCAAGTATATGAACAGAAAGTCGCGTATGGATAGCTGCTGAATATTTTTGCAGTACTTTTTGATTTTCTGGATATGACAGAGCATTTGAAGACAGGCACAGGAAGGAAAAAATTTAGGGGGAGATGAAGGAATGTGAAGTTTTCCATGTTTTACTTTCCATACGCGAGTTATGTGAATAAAAGCCGTGTATACACGCGATTTCCTGCAAACACAGTTGCGTATGCATTGATGCTGAAGAAATTTTTACAGCAGCTGAAGATCAGGAGTACCGGTTCAGGGGGAGCATCAGTCTGACTACTGATGATTTTATTTTTGGCACTGTATTTGCTTATTTCTCAGTTCTAAATGTTAATAACATGATACCTGGTTTCTTTTGATGAAGATTATGATTGCTTGAGATAGAAGTCTTATGATTCAGAGTTATGGACAGATCATGCAGAGTTTGTTGCTGATGATTTACTGTTGAGGGTGTTCAGGTTGCACAAGCTAAGGAGGAGCTTTGGTCATTTAGAAAGGATGCATTGGATGCAAAGTTTCAAGGGGAGCAGTAGCCTTGCTGGGTGTAATGCATTGTTGGCATTATGATGATTCTAAAATGTAATCTCTTTCTTGAGGTCCTTTTTTGTAGTAGTCATGAAAAGTCATATTTGTAATTTGATAAAAAGGGCATGATGAGACCCATGATGTAAAATTGTAATATTCAGTCATGTAAGGACTTTTTTGTTGGTTAATTAAGTCAAAGTCTGTAAACCCACTTGGTTGGGTAGCTGAGTCAAAGTGTGTAAACCCACTTGGTTGGGTACTTGAGTCTCTTATGTAAATCCACTTGGTTGGATCTTTGATGTAAGTATGAGTCCTTGATGCTAGGAAATTTATAGAGTCATATACTTCAGTGAAAAATATGTTTGAAGATTCGGCATGAACTCAGGGGGAGCTTGGTCACTTCAGTGTACATCAGATCTGCAAGATTTTGATCTGCCCTTTTCCCTTGATGTCAAAGGGGGAGAATGACATGGTGTTTGAATTCTTAATGTAGTGACATGGTGTCTGTTGAGTCTCAAAAATGTTCTCCATATTCATACATATTTCCATTATGTCATAACCATTTAGCTCTTATTTCATAGCCATTTGACCTAAAACCCTACATCAAATAACCATTTACATAAATATATGGGTTAGGATCCTTGTTTTCCAAAGTTATTTATTTTATGTATTTTAAGTGAATTTATGATTAGAAACTAGAAAATTAACATATTTTCATATATCTATATATGTGTTATGAGTTTTGTGACATGTGTAGGTCAAAAGGAGACTTCTAGAAGACCCTTATGTGGCACTCTAAGGCCAAATTCGAATTTGGTTGGCGAAGATTATGGGATCAAGAGGATATGTGTCTCACTTCCTTGTTGTATTGAAACTCTAAGAGGATATGTGTCTCATTCCTCAAGTTGTGTTAAAACTCTAGAAAGACATGTGTCTTATCATTTCCTATTTTGATTGTAACTCTAGAGATGGAGAGAGAGATTCATGGACTCCCATTAATGAGATGACTCCTCATATTTTGTATAAATAGGAGAAGCTTTCTCCTATCATAGGTAATGAGGAAGTAATGAAAAAGTAGGAATAGAGAGTCTTTTGTAACAAAGTTCAAGATGGAATGGGATGTAGATTTGTGAGTTCTTTTTAATAGAGAAATTCAGTTCTTTGATGCTGTTTTGATTACAATTTCAAGGAGCTAAGGACTACACCAAATTGGTAGCAGAGGGCCCCTGCTATCCAAGGAGGCTTTTACATGTTTTCTAGATAAGTTGCTTTCAATTCTGTTTTGTCATATTTCCTTATTTAGATTGCTTTTTGAAATCATAGCTTTTTAGCATAATTTTTCATGGCAGCCCGGGCATTTGCATATCTTTTGACTAATGACATGGAATCAATATTGTTCTGCTGTTAATTTATTTTTTCTTAGTTTTTGTTTAATTTCAGTATTGCTTTGTTTATTTCAGTCTTGCACATTTGCTTCAGTAGTTAGATTTAGATATATTAAATTGCTCATGTCATTTTCAGTTACCTCCGAAAGCCACAGCTGGACTGATGGTGAGGGATTGTATTATGAAATGTGTAGTTTGATATTAGTTTCCTTTATGCAAATTTAGATATATTAAACTGCTCATAACATCTTCAGTTGCCTCCGAAAGCCACAGCTGGACTGATGGTGAGGGATTGTATTATGAAATGTGTAGTTTGATATTGGTTTCCTTTCTGCAAGTTAGATATATTAAATTGCTCATAACATCTTCAGTTGCCTCCGAAAGCCACAGCTGGACTGATGGTGAGGGATTGAATTATGGATGTGTAGTTTGATATTAGTTTCCTTTCTACAAGTTAGAAATATTAAATTGTGCATGACATCTTCAGTTACCTCCGAAAGCCACAGCTGGACTGATGGTGAGGGATTGAATTATGAATGTGTGGTTTGATATTAGTTTACTTTATGCAAGTTAGATATCAGTTACTCAAGTTGTTTATGGTTACTTCCGAAAATCATAGCTGGACTAATGATGAGGGATCAGAAGACAAGTTGATGTAATTTAATTTAGATTTACTTTATTGCAACTTTTGGATTTCTTTCAGCATAGTTTCTTTTGTGTTTAGACAACAGCAAGAATAGTTTGGTTTCATGCTCACTAGTTCACTGTTTTGATTTATTAGATTAGCAGCACCTTTTTCATTTCAGTAGCACATTTTCATTTCCTTTCAAGTTTTGTCATTGTATGTTTTAAATTCCTTTTTCAGTTTCAAGTTGGTAAATTATTATAAAGGACATCATTGCCTTGAATATCCATAACCATACTTGTCTTTTAGAATTTCATAAAAATCCAAAAACGACAAAAAGTAAGAGATAGGTTATCTTGCACATATAGTGCGCCACACTTCGTCAGCTTACGAATCCCTGGTTGATAATTTATGTTAGCAATTTAGGACACACTAAATTGACCAAACGGTGTCATTGAATTCTTGTGTATCTATACGGCCCAGCAGTGATCAAACACCATCGTGGTTGCCATCAAGTCCAAAGGGGGAGATTGTTGGCAATATGATGCTGAGTGTTGTCCTTGATGGCAACCCACTTGATGAAGATGATGGCAACCTACTTGATGAAGTTGTGCTTGATAGAATATGTCTTGATGAACTTGTCAAATGATGTATCTACAGTGAGTACAGAAGGTAAAGAAGAAAGGAATTCAATATGTGCTAGATCTATGATGAAAAGAGTATGTCTCAAGGCATACGCGGATTTGTCTAGGAGAAGTCGCGTATGCACGCGGGAAATAACGTGCCAAGTAGCGTATGGGAAAAAGCGCTCATAAAGTGCAAAACCAGGGGTAACCACCATGGTATTGACCCATTGTATTGAGTAATGATTCGTTTATGTGACCCCGCCCAGGAATACCATCGAAAGTAATGTGGTTTTGACCCATGGTATTGATAAAGGGTAAACCTATATAAGGAGAAGAAATTCATTGTGCAAAGTGTGTGCAAAAGGTCTGGACTTTAATGCAAAATTCACTCTGAAGTATATTTGCATGGTGGAACTTTGCTCTTAATTGATAGATCTGATTCTATAATGTATCTATGAACATTATGAAGGTCCAAGATATCTAGATCTTGAAATGGTGAAACTCTTGGATGATTTGAAAAGAAGTGATGAAGACCTGGCGCAAATCTATTGAAGAAGTTGAAGAAATCTGGGTAAGTTCATAGATCTGGTCTATTCTGCAAAGTTTATCTTTTATAGATCAATACGCAAGTTCGCTTCACTAAAGGCGCATATATACGCGGATCTATTTCAACAAAGGCGCGTATGACATGTTAGGGTTTTTCTAAAAGGTTGCACGAATGTATACGCGGGCTGTCTTCAGTGAAAGCGCGTATATATGCGGATCCATCTAAAGAAAAGCACGTATGATATCTGAACTGATGGTTGCTCATGGTTGAATGTGTTTTTGCATGCTTATTCTGAAGTTTGGGTTATCTCTGATATACTGATTATAGTGGTTTCACTGTTCCGTTTGGAAGCATTGGGCAAAGTATGTTTGTTGATAAGTGAAGGGTTGTGTTGGAGCTGTTTGATCCAGTTTGAAAATTGATGAAACGTGGTCTGTGGTGGATCTGAGGGTTGAAGCCTTCAGTATGATAATAGAAGCTTTCTGTCAGCAGAGACTGGTGCTAATATCAGGGGGTAGTAGCTCCCTTCCAGGTGAGACTGGTAAACAAGAGTAGGGGGTTGAAGCTCCCTTCTAGGTGAGGCTGGTAAACGAGAGAAGGTTGTAGCCTTCTGCAGGTGGGTGCCTGCGTACTGGTATAAGTCTGCACCAGTACATGATTGTAAGAAGTTTTTCTCTATAATAAAATATTGAAGACTGAGACAACGGCAGCGGTGGTTTTCTCTCGACTTGGGTTTCCACCTAAAAATCATGGTGTTCCTGTGTGATGCTTTTGTGTGATGTTTCATTCTGTTATTACTGCACATGTCTACTACTACATAAACATCTGATGAATGAATACATGCAAGGATCTAAGTGAAGAATTGATTATTTATTAATATCTCTGTGAATACGCGAGTTTAGTAAAGGGTATCCGCGTATATACGTGAGTCTGGTTCAGTAAAGTAGCGTATGGGTTATTAAAGAATGAAAAAGTAAAAATATATGAGTAAATCCTAAATACTGATTCACCCCCCCTCTCAGTATTTTTCCAACAGTTTGTAAGTTGCGAACTGTCTATGTTTATGGTAAATACATCTGTGATATGTTAATCTGTTGCGAATATACTGTTCTGTGATTATAGCTGATAGTACGCACGTGGATGCGAGCCTGTTAATTAGATATGATAACTGTATTTTGGTTATTTATTGAAACTCACGTGAACGACCTCTGGCCGTATAGATCTGATAATTGCGGACCGACTTGACTTACCTGCTCTCTCCTAGAGTGCGGAATCCTGGTTCCAACACCCTCCCATACTGCTTCGGGTGAGACTTTGGCTTGCGTAAGCAGGTCACTGCTGAAAGGGCCAGTATTATAGGGGTTTGTTGGCAAACCTTAACCTCCGAACCTGGGTCAGGACCCCTCGAGCCAACAAATGGTTCCGTTGTAGGGACCGGGAGCATTTTGAGAGAGATTGGGTAATGCCAAGGCCGTATTGGAAACCTAAAAGAAAAGAAATTGATGAAGGGTTTGAAAAACAAGTTTAGGAATTTGCAGTAAAAGAAAACCGCAGTAAGAATTTTACCACCGAAGAGTGGAAGAATAAGTATATTTTCATGGATATCTACGAGATCTTCTTTGTAACAATTGCGATCAAGCTCCAAGAGTGGCTCGCAAGGCTAGTCGAATTTCAGAAGTGTTGGAAAGACGAGCGGGTCACCTAGTGGACCCCATAATGGGTCTGGTAGCTGGAAGATATCGACAACACCATTACTCGTACAGTAGATCACTGGGTGGATAGTGTGATAGGAGGAATTGTGACTGAATTTGCAGTCGATCAATTCGTATCCTACTCAGAAGTGGAGCAGAGGTTCTTCAAGGGGTTCTAGGGTAAGGTTTTGAAGACTTTTCCATTACTGATTAAGATCTTGTTGTGCGAAAAAAGAATTTTGTGTAGCCATACGGAGTGAATGAGCTCTGACCAAAGTGAGGGCACAACGTGTAGTGGTAAGAACTACTAAACTAAACAAGAGGGGGATCAATTTGTCTACAGTCCAGTAAGAAATTTTGCTACGCATAGCCCTCCGTCGATGCCATCGTCGAACCCTCGTAGGGGTAAAAACTCACCTCCACCCCCACCAAAAGACGATATGGCTGTGCACATGAAGCTACCTACCTTCAAAGGCATGGGTGATGAGGACATGGATCAGTTCTAGTTTGTCGCAGGATCGGTATGGAATGCGTAGAACCTAGTAAACGATGCGGTGAAACGAACACAATTATCCCTTGATTTTGAAGGAAGAGCCCTGGACTGGTACATGGGATACATTGACCAACATGCAAATGCAACTATTGAGGAAATTACGAATGCGTTGAAACAACAGTTCAAGAAACCTAAGTCCTACTCTCAGATAGTAAATGACTTGAAGTATTTCAAGCAAGGACCGTTTGAGTCCGTATGGTAAGCTGATCAATGATTAAATAAAGTGATCAGAGAAGGAGGATTCTAGTATGATGATAGGCAACACATGGAGTGGTTCATTGCTATGTTTTTGCCCCACCTGCGCGTACCTATGGGTCACCAAGCCATTGAAACATAGGAGAAGGCCCTTGAGGTTTCCATGAAACTGGAAGCTGCACCAAGAGATGATACCCAGTTAGGAGTACAATAGATACAAGGCCAACTAGAAGCAATGCACACAGAGATTCAGAATCTACGCAAGGAGCAAGGGACGGAGGCCAGCCCTGAAAGATGGTGCATACAATGCAGGGTGAATGGCCACACCAAAGATAACTGTTCGCTGCTGGTAGACTACATCCAGGCCGGGCGACCCAGCCCACTACGCCCTAGGGAAGCTGCACGACCAAGTGAGCCGGCGCTATGGTGTGATGACTACCACGTTGCTGGGCTGCATGATACCAACCACTACCCCCGCCTAGCCACATATATCCTTGAAGTAAAACAACAGTGGTGTAGGTTTTGTAGGTCTGTAGGAAATGAAGAATAGAACGCCGAATGTATGATCTGATGATCGACCAGGGAAACCTATATAGGGCACAGTCGGGCCCCTCATCACCTATATCCCTCGCAGGAATAGGAGGGTCCCTGGCTAGGGGTAGGGGAGGGGGATGAGGAGGAAATAGGTCACTTTGCCACGGACTGCATGAACCCAATTAATATGCTATAATTGCGGGGAAATAGGTTACTTTGCGAGGGACTACACGAACCCAACTTGGAAATCCTGCAGATATTGTAAATATTTGGACAATGTGATCGAGGATTGCCTGATTCTGATGGCCAAGGTACAGGAAAAGCAGTATAATCCTACACAGAATGTACAACGAGTGAAGGCAGAACCTCGTGAAGAGGATATGAGCATTAATGTAATAAAACACAGCGGTATGGCCACCGAAGGGTCTGTGGAAAGAGCGTAGATGGAGTCTTTGATCTATGAAGTAGCTACTGAACTAGAAGGTGTGGGCCCCCAGAAGGAGAAGGAGACCTCTGTCATATCCCGACAAGACTGGGCTCCAAACGAGACATCGGCTCCAAGCAGTGGAGTCGAAGATGAGGCCAAACCATTATTACAGGCGTGCATGAAACTGCTATGCAACCAGCAAGCGGTAGACAACCTCCAAGCCCTACTCGACGGTTGCACAGAAAAAGTAGCCCCAGTCACGAAGATTAAGGATGTGCACAAACTTTACGAGCAAAAGAGGCGCACTAGGCGCGAAATGCGATTAACTGCAAAGATTGGTGATTATGAGATGGACCAGGTAATTCTAGACCTAGGATCTGATGTGAATGTACTACCTAAGCAGACTTGGCAACGAATGGGAGAGCCTAAATTGGAATGGTCTACTATCCAGCTGCACATGGCTAATCAACAAAATATCATACCATTGGGGAGATTGTCAAAGATGGTCGTAGATATTGTTGGGGCTAAGGTACGAGCTGAATTTGAAGTCATTCAGATTGTAGAAGATGTGGACACTTACCCAACACTCCTGGGATTGGATTGGGCCATTGATATGGGTGGAATTATCAACTTGAAGAAACGAAGCATGGTGTTTGAAAGAGAGGGAACTGGGGTGATTATACCACTAGAGTCGGTAGAAGGAGAAAGGTACACCAAGCTAGCACGCGAGAAAGACGGGATGGATCACATCTATAAGCTAACTGCAAAGGACAAAGACTGGATCAACCCCACAACCGACAATATGCCTTGCTGGGAGAAGCACAACGAATGTGTCTCTGACTCCGACGAAGAATTAGAAGATTGGAAAAATCGGCTGCAGGAAGTCTCCACGCTACGCTGCCTGTGAATTACCAGGTACTTGTGATATATATCTTTCGAGGTAAGATAATTACCCTGCTTTGATGGCTTCAGTAGTATGAAGGAATTTTTGCGGACCTTCGAAGCTGAGGTTCCCAGAGAACGAAGGCTATGGGCTCTTAACCAGGCTATTCACGCAATGCTAGAGAATTGGTGGGATACACATAAGGGGGCGTTCCAAGAATGGGAGGAATGTCGGGATATGATGGCACTGTGGTTTGAACCTCCAACCGATGTGTGCGTCAAGAGATTCTAGGGCCCAGGAAACCCACGTGAACACTTGTTCACTTGGATGGAGCAATGGTACGATCATACCACAAAAGAATGGGTTGACTTGTTTTTTCATGCCTTGGGACCAATTCCTGCTACCTGGAATCTCGATGCGAAGCTATGACAACGCACCCACCAGTGGGAAACCCTAAGAGATGAATTCTTGGGGACATTTGGGTTAACGGGAGGATTGGAGGTGCTTGAGGGAGCTCTGCAGGCTCTCGACACCGTTGTGCTTGGTGAATCTAGTCTCGACGCAGTAAGAGGAGGCCCCACATGGGAAGCACATATTTAGGATAATGTTGAGCTCCACAAGGCCACCATTAAATATTGCAACACAGATCCGTGCAAGGTATCGATCATAGCATTAGGGGAGGAACACATAGTTGCAGGATATCCCATACATGAGGCGGCTAGTACGAAACCACTAAAACCACGGAACATTAATACAGAAGTACCACCCAAGTGGGTTACGAGTGGGAATGGCTGGGATGAGGGGGCAATAGGCAAGATTATAGAACTAAACATGGAATATCTAGATTAGTATTCAGAACCTAAGCAAGTCATGGTGAACTTGGGCGGTACGCACGTCACCCTCAACTCCGATCCGCGGCTGGAAGAAAAAAAACCTTATCATATGTAGAGGGTGAGGGAGGAGATTGGTAATATACTCATTGCACCAGTCACACAGGTAACGCTCATGACTATGAAGCTGTTGTGCGAGATATTGGGACATATGGTCTACTATAGAAAATCCAGTTGGGGATACGCACTGATTACTGAACTTGTGAGGGCATTGACTAATCATGATATTTCATTCAGTTGAGATGACGCGCGAAAAAAAAGCTTTGAACAACTCAGGAGCAGGATGGTCGCTGCACCTAGTCTCACTTCCCACGATCAGGAAACGATAATTCATAAGGACACTCTGGGAATCACCCGTGAAGTAGGTAGTATGCAACTTGGCCCCAGGGACGGTAATCACACAATCAAATGTACTAATCAGACAATCTCGGGTGCAAAATGTAGTTATGCCACCATGGTGAAAGAAGGATTGGCCCTGACCTACGAGCTACAGAAGTCTCAGCACCCTCTGTTAGGACGCCACTATCCGATGATTGCAAATCATTGGGTGTCAGAATGCTTGAGGAATGCGACTGTGTTGGGGGGGGGGGAAGTCTATAGGTGGAAACTACATCATGAATATGCTGTTGAAATTATCGTCAAGCCAAGAAAGTTGAGTACGGAGCAGGATCACTTGTCCCAAATTGAGACGGATGAGGAAGGTTTGCCTGATATGCAACTGTTCGCAAGTAGGATAGTGGATGCGCATTTAACCAATATCTCGCCGTTCTTGAGCACAGGAATGGGACCTGCCGAATATTTGGTACGACAGAGAAAGGATTTGGCACATCGAGCGGTGGAATTTATCAACATCGCATCTCATGAAGTACTGCGCAATGATGGACTGAAGTATGTGACCTATGAAGACGTAATAGGGGGTCACTACGCAGGTGAGATGACGACGCAAGAGGTATTGAAGGCTAGGCTATGGCAACACAAAATTCTAGTTGAAAGGAATCCCAGTAGAGTGAAGTCGGTGCACTAGGAATGCGGGAGGATTTCTAGGAGCGCAGGGGTATGCTGAGCACAACCCGGGTACGAAAACTAGCTGTTGGAACAGTCAAATCAGGTAAAAACTAAAAATTACCATTGGATGGAGTGGGCAACCGACATTTAATACAACCATTTTGGGAGATTTTTTACCGTTTACGCGATGGTAAGTCCCGCGCGAAGTCTACCCTACTATTGGGCGGTACCCAAGGCTATAAAATAGGTAAGATAGATCAGACACAGGTTCCATATTGCTCAAATAGCTTGTACTTAGCCTGGTTGTCCTGGACAAAGTTGTGTTGTAAGAAATTATGTGCCCCTAGCATCTTGTTCATGTCTGAGTAGCCTGCCCCCTCTGTTAGTAGCAATCCTGAGTTCATATTTCGAGCTAGAATGACAGCCACGAACCCTGTCAAACTCTCAAAGCCAGTAACCTCAGTGGACCAAGACACTGAGGAAGTGGTGGAGGTCGAATCCGAAGTCGAAGAAATCCTCTCCACACCCAGCCCTACCACCAGGAAAGGAAAAGCAAAAGCTCAAGGCTCAAACAAGCCCCTGAAGCCTACGAAATGGGCCGCAGGAAAGCCCTGTACCTCCCTGCAAAACATGAAATCCTCGCAAGTTGCTCAGGAGGAGGCCCAACCCACTGAGCTGATCAATTGGCTGCCCCCCTTCATACGACCACGTAGGACATCGACGTGTACGCCAAAGAACCTCGATGGATTGATCACTTACCTGCAGATTCCGCCAACCCCAGGGGAGGTTCCCATCATAGGTGAACATTTTGGCCGCCTTCATGAAGTTAAGTTTGACGATCATGATTTGGCCAAATTTGAGGCTTTCCCTAAGCTAGTGCTCGAGTTATACCTTGATGCGGTTCATGGCGCTGAAGGGGTCAAAGTTGTCCCTCAACATTGGGTACGTTATTTGGCAGGGTCTGGGCTCTTAAATCTAATTAGGATGCCCCACTTTGGACACTACAATGTAATGTACCGACTCGCACGAAAATTGATTGTGCTAATTCATGACGGATGCATGTGGATCCAGGACATGATCCCTATTGATGCTGCGCTCGTGCATTGGATTACTGGTCTCCCCATGAGTGGCCCGAACCCCCTGGAGAGCGTGGGTAAGAAATATGAGGGGGAGACTGTTGAGTTTGTGCAACAAAGTATCACGTGGACCGTAATACTCGAGGATTTATCATCAAGACTATCAGTGACCGAGGTATGCAGTTGGGCACCATGCTATTAACATGAAAAATGATGAGGAGTGTCAGATGACCTCTATTCCAGCATATGTCATTTGGTTAGCCGACGAATGTGTGAAAGGGGTATGTTTTAACTGGGCACAGTATTTGTGTGACAAGTTTCTAACTAACATGCATGAGTCCCAGGAGCAGGGTCGCGCCTTTTGTTACTCATGGTTGTTGTTTCTTATAGATTTAGTTGCTTGGGAAGCTCCTACAGAATCATTCCTCCCTGAGATTACCCCAAAAATGTGCGAAGGGGCCTGCTACGCACACTTATGGGATTCCACAGATCCATAATGGCTCGAGGACAACCAGGTGTTCTGGGTCCTCTTTCAGAGTAGCATGGCTACAACTATAAACTCCTGACCATGGTTGTCCCTGGCCGTATACGACAGATAAAAGTGCATTGCTGCCTTTCAGGTCACTCTGCACAATGTTCAGATCCGAGCGCACAAGGAGAAAGCCAGGACCTCGCTTCCTTACATTGTGATGGATGAAGAAATTGACAACGTGATTGTGCTCTGGCCTCATAACTGGAAAATTGGCTTCAAAACAGGCGCGGAGGGCATTGGAAGCACCAGTACGTCCCGAGTCAGCCCCCCTGTCATCATCCCAGATATTAGAGGTACGCCCCAGGGTACCAAACAAGACATTGGTGCGACCACCCACAAGGAAGCGCAATAGAAGAAGGACGTTGAAACAACGCCCCAGACGAAATCATTGACTGGGTTGGGTACAGAAGGTCTGGATGCCGACGGTCCTGCCTCCCCCCGTGGCACAAAGTGCACAAGTGAACCGGTCATAATGCCCCAGAAGAAGCAGCGATCTTAGTGAGCAGAACGTGAAGAAACAATCACACTGACTGACACAGACCTGGAAAAAATCGCCGATGTAGTCACTCTAGCCGTAGAGGATAGATGGGCTGCCTTAGAAGAACAACATCGGGCCACGATCGACACAATTCTGGCTGAGCTACGAGCACTCCAGTTAAAAATAGACACGTTGCAGATTAGTGCAACCTTGGTACGCCCACCCTCCACCGCTAGTAGCGCAACACTAGCTACAGATGACAGCCACCTATGTTCTCTCCCTGGCACAGCTCTGGTCCTCAATCCATATGACCTGGGACCCCAAGTCCAGACCAGTGCAGCAGTCCAACTGAACTTAGCTCGATTACCCCATGAGGCCTTGCAGGGTCTCCACACCATTATCTTTCAGGAAATCCACCATTGAGACCAACAGGTGCACCAACAGCTCGATGTAGCTAAGCAAACCATCATTGCAAAGGAGGTGAAGGTCTGTCTCACCACCGCAAAGCACAAAAATGTCGAAAAAAAAATTCACCGACTTTGTGTGGATGTTCTCGCAGAGATTCTGGCCTTAGCCAGCCCTCAGGAAAAAGTAGAAAAACTGGTTGCAGCACTGAAGTCTTCCTGGGATGAAGTTCAGGTTGTTAAGACACGCATGGAGCAGTAGATCGTAGATCTGTAGGCTAAGTTATAGCCCGAAACACCCCCAGAGGTTCGGGCCCAACGAACTGTGCTGGTCACCACGACCACGAATGTTATCACGGAGCAGATCGTGCAGGGAGCCCGACTACTAGAGACTGCCATGCAGCTATGGACTAAGGTCCAGCGTGATCCAATCTTGCGAGGAATAAAACAGGACCTACGGAAAAAAGGAGTTTGAGACAATCGAAGCCACCTTTCCCACTTTGGTGCCTGCCTAGTGCTTGCAATGACTGCGCACCAACCAAGTGCTCTAGGCAGATATCGAGGACCTACGGAAAAAGAAGAAGATCCTTGGTGACCGACTGAAGCCATGGGTGGACAAAGCCCTCAAATTGTCACAGGATGCTGATGTTGCTATTAAGCAACTGAACCAAACTTTGGAGAGTGTTACCGTCGTGACTGAGGGACCACTATCAAAAAAATTGGTCGACATTGCATAGAATGCAGCTGTCCAAAGACAAGGCATGCTGCCTCTGTTAGCTGAGGTGATAGGAGTATTTCAAGTGCAGGTTGAAGCCCCACCGACACAGTGACTCGGGACGAGTCAGAAGATTGTGTTGGGGGACTGTTGGAGCAGGGTCTCCCAAAGGCTATGAATTTTGTCCATTTTTGTATAATTTTGTATTGTTTACTCTAACGCAGGGGTTTTGGGGTGGATCAAATCCCCTAATGCATTGTAAATGGGTCAAGGGTAGAACAAGAGTTTTCAAACCACAGTTTGCGAACCATTGGATGCGTAGGCTAAATCGCTATAAATAGATGAACCTTTTTTGAGTCGTAGGAATGAATAGAGATTGATGTGAAGTACGAACTGTTAAGTCTGTGGTAGGGTTGTCTGGGTTAGGACTCCTGCTGGCTGTGTGCGCAGAGATCCTCTGTCCTGCTGTGTGCAGACCCTGCTGGCTATATGCACAGGTGGTAATTTGGGAATGTAAGAGGAGTTTTGGGTAATAATATAGATGTGCGAAAGTATTGCAGATATTTGATGTTATCTGGACCTGATCTGTTATGGTTGATGCGGACTTGAGTTATATGATATGTTTGTAAGTTGTGAACTGTCTATGTTTATGGTAAATGCATCTGTGATCTGTTAATCTGCTGTGAATATAATGTTCTGTGATTATAGCTGATAGTATGCACGTGGATGCAAGCTTGTTAATTAGATATGATAACAGTATTCTAGTTATTTATTGAAACTCCTGCGAATGACCTCTGGCTGTATAGATCTGATAATTGAGGACTGACTTGACTTACTTGCTCTCTCCTAGGGTGCGGAAACCTGGTTCCAGCACCCTCCCATACTGCTTCAGGTGAGAATTTGGCCTACGCAAGCAGGCCACTGCCGAAAGGGCCTGTAGTATAGGGGTTTGTTGGCAAACCTTAACCTCCGAACTTGGGTCAGGACCCCTCGAGCCAAAAAACGCAGTAAGATTGTTTCCCGAACAAGGAAATTTAGTTTCATTACCATTCACCCACAAAGAAAGAAGAATATTTTGGCCACAACCTCAAAATAGGGCTCCCCTACACAACAACATCAGATGGAAAAAGGCGTTGAGGAATATGAAGAAATTTTCTCCTCACCCATAGAGGTTCCTCTACACTTTCTTGACAAGAACTCTATTGATCTAACCTCCAGCACACCGCTGCCTGATATTTCCAAAAATCATGCGATTACACAGACAAAATCCACACATGTATTGTCTAAGGAAACCAAATTTATTGAACGCATCTAGCACGTCCGCCAATAGGTCCACGATATCCAGGACAAATCTAATACCAAGTTCAACAAAATTTGCCTCTCATGGAGGAACTTAACGCAATGGTGACCATTGATTCCTAAGGAGGGAGGAATGATCTAGGTGGATATTGGTGGCCACCCACCTATTCCATTTGGACACGCACCATCAGTTCTTTCAGTTTTTCACTTTCAGCACAACTTACTATTTTTAGCAGGTTGTTGGTTCCTAAACATTCAGAGCCATTTGGAGGCCCTAATGATCTATGTGGATATTGGAGGCCACCCACCTATTCAATTTGAAATGCCACCATCAGTTCTTTCAGTTTTTCAGTTGCATCACAACTTACTATTTTTAGCAGTTTTTTCGGGTCCTAAACTTTCGGAGCCGTTTTGAGACCCTAAATGACGTTTTTTTGGAAATCTAGGAGTAACATGGGTCCATGGACTGATGTTGCTCACACCAAAATTTTTACTCGGATATGTATTTCTAACGATGTATGATGCACGTCAAATGAAGATCGTATGCCAAAGTTACGTCCCCGAGAAGTTGAAACACCAATTTACCCAAATAGGGCCCATAGTTTTGGCGCTTCATCTCCTACGGTTAGGTTTTTGGATGTTTAGGGTTTTGCATTGTTTCTAAACAATAAATAGGCCTTCGAGCCTCATTGTAACACAGTTTAGAGGCATGTAGCCACCACATGTCTTCTCAGAGATAAGCTACTATCACCCTAGCTAGTTTATTTCCATTATGTCTGTAAACATATTTCAGTTATTTGATATTAATGAAATGAAGTATTATTTATGCTGCATCTCTATGTTTATTTATATTTCTATATTTTATTGCGTTCCTTCATAAATCCGGATCAAGACATTATCTACATCAGCATTGCAGACTCCAATTACACAAGAAAGAGAAGGAAATAGAGTTAGAGAAGATCAATCATCTCCAATGATTGATTCATCAAGAAAATAATTCAAGGTTCATTACAGGAAGAAGACAAAGTTAAATCTGAAGACAAATCCCAACAAAGAGTCAGAAAAAGAAGTGATCATTATCATTGAAGAAAAACCCCCTCCTACACAAACATGTGATAAAGGTACTACTCCTACTCCTACTACATCTATTATTTCTAAAGAGTAGCAAACAACAGCTCCTAAATATCAACAAACATCATCTTCTCAAGATCAGAAGAAAGCCATGTACATTAGCACAGCTATTACAGGAGAGAAGGAAAAGGAGAAAACTGTCTTTGATACTTTCAAAGAAATGAAGTTGAAAAATGAAATGTTGAAGGCAAGTACCTAAAATTAGTTTTGGAAACAAACTCCTAGTTCACAAAGCATGCTGCTTTCATCCTTTGATTCTGAAAAGGGAAAAATGCATTTTACATTTCTTCAAGCACATATCTCACAGCCAAGATCAGAATCAGATTACAAGAAGGCTACATTTGAGTTTGACACAAAAGAAATCCATCCAATAGACCAAATGGAGCTTCATAAGAAAACTGGTGAGATGATTTCATCAACCCTCACTAATATTGCTTTAAGTTTGTCCAAATTGCAGGTTTCTCTAGAAAATGTGCAGTCACAACTCAAATTGGAGAAGGTGTCTTCATTTCCAAAGGACACAAGAATAAAGACTCTAGAAGACCTGGTGGTGAAGATTAGATATGATCCATCCAATGTAAATTCTATTGAAGAGATTATCATGAAGAAGAATGCTAATATAACATCATTAAGAAAGCAATTGAAAATCCCTGCTATAGAAGATCCTTTGGCAAAGGATATTGAAGAAAATTAAAGTCAAAAGACAGATATGATGAAGTTAATAATGGAACAAAATGCCCAACTAAAGCAAATGGAATCAGAGTTGGAGAAGATGATTAAGGAAAAGGAAGCAGCAGTTAAGACATCAAAGGTCCCTTTAGAAGCAGTGCCACTAGCAGCTATTCCAATAGCTCAAAATTCTACAGCTAGGACTATAGATGGAGCTGAACATCTCACTAAAGCAGTTGAAAACATGTCCATCCAATAAGAAGAGATCAAAAAGTTGTAGGATCAGGTAAAATTACTGCAATTACAGAAGACTAATGCTGATAGCTCCCATGCAACTGAAGCACATAGTGCTAAAAGATTGATTGAAAGACTGCAAAAAGAAAAGGAGTCCTCCATTGGTAATACTTTAGGCTAGGTGAAAGATATCATATGGGTAGACATAACAGAGTCCATCAATGAGATTTGGCCAAGCATACAAATCATCTTTGAGCAAAAAGAATTGATCCAAAAGGAAAATCAGGCAATTTCAACAATCAAAGAGCAGCTGGGAGCCAAGCCTACTATAACAAATAGTATCATCATATTTATGAATTCAAATAAAAAATATATATGAGTTAGATGAATTGGGTATCGAGGACATAACATAAGCCATTCTGGAAGTGAAGAGAGTGCTGACAAAGAATAATTTGATTCTTCAAGTGGAAGAAAAATGCGACAATCTGGAAGTTACAGTTTTGAGATTCTTCAGTAGAATAGAATCTCTAACACAGAAAGGGTTGCCTTCACTCTTTGTAATTAATGATAAACTGATGACCAGGGATGATTATGGAAAAATACTTCAGGAGCTTTCCCGGGATACTGCCAAGATTGCAAATATTAAAGGCACATTAACAGGGAAAATCATTGTTGGGAGCAATACACAATGATATTTATATTCAATATGATATCAAGCATGTCTTTGCTGTGAAACCAACTTTTTCCAAATACACAGAGGCAGATGAAATTTACCGGATGGTAATTGAATTAATTATCCCTGATGAAGAGCGTTGGGAAAAGTTATGTGAATTTCAAGAGTAATTGATAAAAGTGGAAAAGTCAATTTTGACACATAATTAGTTAACAGATGGACAACACAGCCAGTGATTGTCTTCTTCAGAAAACGGTTTTCAGTTGTAGTCAATGAAAACACAACATATACAATTTATTTCCCATTATGCAGTTAGAGTTAGTTAGCTAATAAAGTGCTATCAGTTGGATAACCTTTAATGTAACAATTGTATTTAATTTTTCTATATATACTTCGTTGTACGAAGTATTTCTGTTGGATAATTGAGTTCTAAAAACTCTGTATATTTTTGTTGACTCGCTATTAATGAAAATCAAGGAGTTTGCAACAATTGTGTGAGATTCATGTGGTATTTTATTAAGCACTGTGCCTTTCTCTGTTAATTTAATTCCATTCCATATTCTGTTAAAGTATTATTCGATCTATAAGTAGAAACCAGTGAAATGCTCTGTTTATTAAGATTTTTACAATGTGTCTTTCTTCTTATGAATGAATTCATGTGAAATTCTCATTCATACTTATCTCTTTTTTACCACTATACATCAATGACAAATTAAATGTGTTTAAATAGATTGCCTATCTTGCCTTGCTCAATTTTATGCAATACAGACTTTGAAATCAATTTTAGCTCTCACTGATTTTAAATTTTATCTAGCAAACAAACATTAAACAAATCTTAAAACAAATTAATCTATATCTATCCTAAAATCTGGTACTTAACCCTAAAATTGAACAATTAAAAAGTGAGATAGAGAGAGCCCTCTCTGGTTAGGTAGGGCTAGCTGCCTAACTAAAAGCTAGTCTGTGGTTACCTTTCTTCACTCCTAATTTTAGCCTAGGATGTTGGCGAGAGTGATAACATTTCTGGCGCCGTTCCTGGGGAACTATTGTTAGATATTCCCTAGGAAATATTTTCTGAACAAGCTGAAGCCCTTACCTGAGCCAAAACATATAATTTTGATATTAACCCGGCTCCTAAAAGATATTCCAGGTCAAACCTAACCCTAATCCATCACCCCTGGTATATATTCCTGAAAGTATTTTGAGAAAATAGAAGACTAAGTCTCGACAGTCAGGAAATTTTTTTCCTCCACTAATTAAATCAAACTCCATGCCTACGAGGTTTGTCACTAAATATTTGGATTTGTCTCTATCACCTAATTTTTTTTTAACTAGAACCAAGTCTGAAACTTTTCTCTCAGAAGCTACTTTTGACCCTTTTGATTTTGAGTCCTTTCCACCATTTTCTGAAACCTTTGAGTTTGAAACTGATATTGAAGTTTGGTCTAATTTCCATAAACTTAAGGGCTTAGTTGACAAATTTCAAGAAACATCTGAAAAATCCTATTTTCAATATCAACAACATGCTTTTGGTACTTCTTTTACCTCACCATCTCATACAACCACATCATCTGTTCCTCCTTTCATTCCATCCTTACCTTTTCAAACAATAATTCAATCCACATCACAATTCACACCTCCTCCACTTCCTCCATTATCATGTCCAAATTTTCTCCATTGATTCTACTAGGCCAGCTTACTACTTTACCTCAAAAATATGGTCAGAGGTTGCCTTTATTTGATGGAACATAAGAAATTAAAACCTATCTGCATGTGGCTAAAGTAACTAATTTTATAGATCTTGAAGAAGTAGATAATGAGGATGCTAGGATGCGTATTATTGCTCAAAGTTTTTCTGGAGAAGTAAAGAAATGGTTTTTCTCTCTTGGAGCTGGTACAATTGGTACATCACAACAAATAATTGATTTATTCATGGAAAAATGGGAAGAGAATAAAAATCCATTGCAAATCCTAGCTGAATATAATGCACTGAAAAGAAATAAAAATGAATCTGTCAAAGAATTCACAACTAGATTTAATAAGATATAACATTCAATTCCTGATAATATAAAGCCTCCCCTAGGTCTTTCTTTACTCCAATACCCTGATGGTTTTTACCTTGATATGGGCTATCAATCGAGGGAGAGAAACCCAACAACTTCAGAGGAAATGCAAAGAAATGCAGTAAGTGTAGAGGCAAATTTGATTATTAAAAAGTCCAAGGTCAAAACAGAGAAAAGAGTCACAATAAAGGAAGAAACATCCAATTCATCATAAGGAAAAATTGATACTTGGATTAAAGCCATGGAAAAAATGATGGATAAGATGTCTAGTGTTGATAGACAAGTTGAACCTTCTATCAAAAATCCCAATTTCAGGGGTCAAAATCAGAAACCCTAAAACAAAATTAAACAAAGGGAATAAAGGGGTTAGGATCCACAAAGTCAAAAGAAAGTTAGAACACATTTCAGAAAAATTATACTAAAGGACCTGATGAAGAAGATGAAGAATACATTTATGGAGAAAACCATTTATTTGAGGAAAATCAACAACCTTTTTTCCTCACTGAAGAAGATCAATATTCTCCAAAAATTTTTGCATCAGAAGACCAACAATATGGCATGTAAAATGAAGATTTAATGTGTACTGAATATTATCAGAGAGGTTATCAAAATTCCCTCACACAAGTTCAAAGACAATATGGTTTGAGGGGCAGAAATTTTCCCATATTTTCCAATCAAAAGAAGCAAAACTCTCAAAATAATGCTCAACAAAAAGAAGCTGTTGCGCCAAACAAAAGCAAATAAAATGCACCTTCTACTTCTACTTCTCCTAAAGCTAATGAAGAATCCACCATCAATCAAAGAAAATATCAATAAGTTCAAGAAGGAAGGAAGAAGAAAGATTCTTCATCCAAAGAACTACTTGAAAAGAAGGACACATCACTAAAAGAGGTAGAAAAACATGTTGCTTATTTTTCTCTTGAAAATGAAATTGATAAACTAAATGTTTCTATTCCTTTGACTAAGATAATGAAGAATGATTGATATAAGTTTCAAGTTAATAAGTTGCTAAGAGTTGATCAAACATATGATATGGTTAACTTGAGTGATGATCATCCAGAGCTTATTTTTGGCCTGCTTTTGATGGAAAAATAGAAGATAGTGAAGTTCCTCCCTTCTATTTGATTCTTAAGATACATGACTTTATTATTCACAATGTAATGCTTGATTCTGGAGCATCTCATAACCTTATGCGTAAAGCCATTATGGAAAAATTAGGACTTGACATTACAAGGCTTTACCATGACCTCTACTCATTTGATTCAGGGATGGTGAAATATCTTGGTCTTATCAAATATTTAGCAGTCTCATTAGAACAAATCCTAACCAAGAATGTCTTCATGGATGTTGTTGTGGCTGATATTCCACCTAGGTATGGAATGTTACTTTCTAGATCACAGGGAGCAAATCTTAGAGGAACTCTGCAACTTGAATTTCATATGCAACAATTCCTATTTTTGGACAATTCAAAAAAATTTACAGAGAAAGTAAGATGAAGTATATGATCAGTACACGAGAAAGGAATAAAAATCATCCCATTCATGCTGCACATACAAATTTAGAGTCTTTTATTTAATTTAATGAAGAATGCTCAAAATCTTCAGACTTTTTGATTGAAGAAAAATCAGAAAATCTAAAAAATACAGATTATGTTTTTGAATTAGAAGAAATAGAATTTTGTAAATTATTGCCAAACAATTTGGAAATGAAGATATCTCCTCAAGAAGGAAATAAGAAAACAATAGAAAAAACAGAGATTTTGAATACAACAAAGGTATCTCAAACTTAAATTAAAAATCGGCCATCTGATTTACACCTTCCAGATGAAAAAAATAGTCTCTGAACTATGGATTTTGATGGAGCCATGGGAAAAAAAGGTGTTGGTATTGGAATTTGGATTGACAACCCAATCAATCAATCATTGGATATCCCTCCAAATGTTAGAATGTCTTCCTACAAACTAGCATTTGACTGCACAAATAATGAAGCTGAATATGAAGGCTTAATTGCTGGACTAAATTTTTTGAAAAAGCTTGGTGCAAAGAAAATTTCTGTATATGGCGACTCCGAGTTAGTTATAAAGCAAGTTAAAGGAGAGTACCAAGCCAAAAACCCCAGAATGGGAGCTTATAGAAATGCAGTCCTAGATATCCTAAAAACATTCCCAGAATATACTCTGTCATTAATTCCTAGAAACAACAATGTTATTGCCGATTCTTTGGCCACTTCTGCTAGTATGTTCAGAATTCCTCTGTATCTAAACAAAAAATATGAGATAAATGTCAAACACTGCCTTGCTATCCCTGGCAATTTTCAATATTGGTAAGTGTTTCAAAATGATGAGAAAATCAATAACTTCTTGTAGACAGAAGAACAATTTATAAATGCCCAAATAGATGACCAAGAAATTCATGATACAAAGATGCAAGTGCTAAAACTTAAGGATAATTATATTCCAAGAGGTTTAGTACCTTTGGAAGAAATTTTGACCAAGATGATGTTGCAAGGAAGCCTTCTATGTCACCAATAGAGGTGGGAGTGGAATATTAAATCTTGGCACTTGCCAAAGATGGTGAAGATTTCTAAATCCCCGAGTCCAAAAATGAAAGCTAAGTATGCAGTACTTATGTCTCAATTTTCATATGTTTTTTCTTGGGAATATTCAGATTTGAAGGTCTATGACAAAAGTATGATTCAACATACTATTCCTTTCAAGCCAAATCAAAAACCATTTCGCCAGAAGCTAAGAAGGATGAATCCTAAATTGTTGCCTTCTATTCAGAAGGAGGTTAACATATTATTCACTGTTGGAATAATAGTTCCTATTAGATTTTCTGACTGGATGTTTAATATAGTACATGTTAGAAACAAGACAAGAGAAAAAAGGTTGTGCATTGATTTTAGAAATCTGAACAAAGTATCTTTAAAAGACAATTATCCACTACCAAAAATGGATCATATTCTACAAAGGGTAGTTGGATCATCTATACTTTCTTTGTTAGATGGATATTCAGGATACAATCAGGTTCTTGTCCATCCAGATGATCAAGAAAAGACAACTTTCACTACACCTTGGGGTACTTTCATGTATGCCAAGATGCCTTTTGGTTTGAAGAATGAGAGAGAAACTTTCCAAAGAGGAATGGACATTGCTTTTTCCAATGAAAAAGTTTTGTTTTTAGTTATTTACCTTGATGATATCATTGTTTTCTCAAAGACAGATGAACAACATTTGCAACATCTAAAAACAGTCTTTGAAAAGTGCAGAAATTTTGGAATCTCATTATATCCAAAGAAAAGTCTCTTTGCTATGGAAGACGGTAAGTTGTTGGGGCATGTTATATATAAAGATGTCATAAGAGTAGATCCTTCAAGGATTGAAGCAATTCAGAATTTATATTATCCAAGGAGTAAAAAGGAGATTCAATATTTCAATGGTAAAATCAATTTCTAAGAAGATTTGTTCCTAATCTTGCTGAACATTTAAGGGAGATTACTGATATGTTGAAGAACGATACTGAAGTGAAATGGTCTGAAGAAGCAAATACGTCATTTAATCAAGTCTATTTAGCTCTATCTCATGCTCCTATTATTATTAGTTCAGACTACACACTTGATTTTATTATTTTTTCATTCGCTTCATAGCATACACTTACAACTGTTTTAATGCAGAAGAAAAATCAGAATACAGAACAGCCTATTGCTTTCTTTAGCAAAACAATAAGAGATGTTGCTTTAAGGTATAACATCATTGAGAAACAAGCTTTAGATTTAGTCAAAGCACTGAAGGATTTCAGAGTGCATATTTTACATTCTCATGTCATTGCTTATATGCGAAATGCTATACTGTTAAAGAAGTACTTACACAGAATGATCTAGAGGGTCGTAGAGGAAAATGGATTGCAACCTTTCTAGAGTATGATTTGGAAATTAAACCCACAAAATTGATCAAAGGAGAATGCCTAGAAAAGCTGATGGAAGATTCTAATCTTCATTCCTTAGACATAAATTTCATTGCTGCAATGTCTGATGAACAAATTGATGAAATATTACTTGAGATAACTGAGATATTTTCTTTATCTCCTTGGTATGCTGATATTGTATATATTCTGAAACATTTGAATCGTCCTCCTGGCATGAAAAGTAGTAAAGCAAGATCAATGAAGTTAAAAGCTTTGAAATATTGCATTCTGAATGGTGTTTTACATTGGAAAGATCCTGGAGGGATTAGTTGAAGGTGAAGTTGAGAAAGTTATGACAAATTTCCATAAGGGTGACTATGGAGGCCATATTTATTAGAAAACCACAACAAGTAATATTTTGAGAGCAGGTTTCTACTGACCCACATTGTTTTATGATGTTTATAAAACAATTAATAGCTATCATCAATGTCAAATATTTAAATGAAAAAGGAAAATTTTACCCTTGCCTCTTAAACCAATTGAAGTCTAAGCACCATTCCAGCAATGGGGACTTGATTTTATTGGTGAAATTCATCCTCCATCTTCAACTCAACACAAATTGATTCTCACTGCTACAAATTATTTTACCAAATGGATTGAGGCTATTCCCACTAGGCAAGTAACTGATTCAGTTATCTTTCAATTTCTTGAAAGTAACATTCTGTCAAGATTTGGTTGTCCATACAAGATTATCACTGATAATGCAACTGCTATCAAATCTAAAAAGATGATTGATTTCTGTGATAAGTATCACACTAGACTTGGTAAAAATGGGAAATTTCCTCAGGGATATGGACTTGCAGAATCATCTGATAAATCTTTGGAAAATATTATCAAGAAAATGTTGCAGGAAAACAAAAGGAATTGGCACAAGAAGTTTACAAATTCTCTGTGGGCTGATAGAGTGAGCACAAAAAGATCAATTAATATGTCTCCATTTCAGCATGTTTATGGGATTGATACTATTTTCCCTACTTCTTGGGCTGCTCCAGTAATGAAGATTTTTTAGGAAGTTGAGAGTGAGCCTAATGAAATTCAAAGAAGGATCAATCAGATGATACACTTACAAAAATCAAGAGATGAAGTTTTCAACAATACTTCAAAACTACATGACATAAACAAAAAGAGTTTTAACAGAAAAACAAAGGCTGATGACTTCAAAATTTGAGATATTGTTCTAAGATAGGATGCTATAAATGAAGAAAAGGGCAAGCATGGGAAATTTGACAATATATGGAAGGGACCTTACAAGATTGTGGCATTCATAGGAAACAAAGCTATTTTGTTGGAAGATCTTGAAGGACAAGAAGTGCTGGGAGGACCTATTAATGGTAGGTTTCTAAAGCAATATGTTTCTTAAAAATTATGAAAGAGAAATTCAATATCATTGTATATAACAATTTACATTTGAAGTTCTAAAAAATAAGAGAATGATTGAAAAAGTTTGAAGCCTGAGGAAAAGGCCATGAGACTTCTACAAACAGTCAAGTTTTAGTTTTTTGTCAAGTCAGTTGTTTTTAGTCAAAAATTTTCAGTCTTTTTAAAGTTTTCCAAAGCCTAGTTGACTCCATAGCCCAATGGATAAGGCTACCTAATCTATGGTGTTCTTGATACCTCCTAAAGGAGCTGCCATCCCTAGCTGGAGCGAATGTTAGAGTTAGTTTTTCAGTGATAAAAAATAACTCTTTTGAGATTTTTTGATTAGGTCATTAGTCAATATTTTTTCTTTTTCAGTCAGTCTTCAACAATAAATTTTATCACTGAACAAGTTTCATTAAGATATGCTACTCCTTCACTCTTTTTCGTCTTTATTCAAAGGTCTAAAGTCATATCATTTCATCTCATTTAGGTCAAATTTAAGGTTAAAACTGCCATGAAATGTCTTTTGTTTTTCATTTTAAAGAGGGAAGTTAAATTTCATTCTCATCCACATAGGTCAAAATTGAAGGAGTAATCTTGTTTATAATCCAAAAATAAATTATGTGTTATGGAGTTCTATGTTCCATTCCTATATTTCAAAGGGAAATGAAAATATTTTGTTAAAGAAGTTTATTTTCAAAGTTGCATTATATTAAAGACTAATCTTTAATATTTCTAAAATAATACTTTTGAAACCATAGGTTTAAGTCCTATGTGTTATATGTTACTTCCATCATACTCCACTATCTATTATCCTCCATTATAGTTGTGACACGTTGCACTCATTCATTTATCCACCGTCCATATCGTATCACTCCCGTCATACCCCTACCCCACCAATAAAATCACCCTGCCATATGTTAAAATTCTGCCACTTCCCTAATCATCCATCGCATCACACTTTCATCTAACAACCCGTGTCAGAATTCAACCCCACCTCATCATCCGAGACTTAGCGTCAGGGAGGGTGGTCCGAAATAAGTGGTATTGTACAGTGCCTCTTTCATTACATGTTAGGACCGTGCGATTTTTCACCCCCCCACACAAAACCACTTCCCGCTCTAGCACCCCTCCAAAATCTTGCTTATCGCTGATTAAAAAACCATCATTCCTCCCACCAATGAAGTCATAGTGATGTGGACTCACTTGTCCAATTAGTTTAATTCCCACCTTCTCTTAACCATTATCCAATTAATTCAAAGGCTAATTGTTAAGCAACGTAACCACACCCATTTTAAAACGGGAAATAATACAAATTCTCCATAAATTCACCATTGCATGTCTGTTTAAACCTTTACCTATCCTTCTCAATCTGCTTTGCACATGTTATCGAAATTTGAAACTATTTACATAGTTCCAGAGATCAAAATTTATCTGTATTCGAAGCTTCCCCTTGCAACTATTGTTTATTTAGTTGTAGAGCTCATCCTCGGTCTCAGCCTGTGTTTTCAATCACATAATTTCTTCTTTCCATCATTCAAACAAATTCAACAATGCCTCCCAAAAACAAAGGACCTGAGAAACTAGTAAGTCTGCTATTGCATCCTTCTATTGATTTCCACCATATACCTTTAGTAGATAAAGATTGCAAGATACATGAAACACTAACTGATATAATGCTAGTTAGAAATTTATCAAAAACTAGACTTTCCAAAGAGAGCTCAAACTCTTGAGCTTTTCATGACTAAAAATAACCCATTACCTAAGAAAAACCCTCCATATCTAGTATCCATATTCCCTGAAAGAACCAGACAAATCATTACTGTCATTTCCTACCTTCTTGGTTATTATTCTGTCCAATGGGTAGATGAAGCCATCATATGGTTTTTGTCCATATTTTACATTGATTACAAACCCTCCATCATTTTCAATTTCAGTCATTTTATTGTAGATGATATCCATGATCAGTTTGTGAAATTCACAACTGAAGGGGCTCTCAGTTATGCCTATGTGTTAGTCCATTTATTTTTGTACGCTCAGGGGGAAAAATTTAAGTTTTCTCTATAGAAATTGGATGAAGAGGGTCACCAACAATCAATCATCTTCTGGACTTCATTAGTCATGAAGGAATAAAAAGAATATTTGTATAAACAGTTTGTGGAATTGTTTCTCCAGCCAGCATTCAATTTATTGAAAAACACTCCAGAGCTAAGAATTAGTGAGGAAATAAGGAAGGTATTGCAGTTATCAGATCAAGCTAGGATAGGGGATTGGTATCTCTACCAAAAATATACAGAGCTCAGAGTTTATGGATGTGAACTCCCCCCTTATAAGCTGCCCAAATTCCTCCCCATGAAGATTTTTTCACTAGAATATATCAGACAAATTATTAATGTAGATGAAGTTCATTTTGTCTTTACTAAGAATAAGTCACAGTTTAAAATCATAACATAGATAGGTCCTTTTATCTATAATAGCAGAGCAGCAGGGGAAGAGGCAGATAAATTGTTGAAGGAAATGCAGTTTAGTCCAAGATTTACTTGGTGTTATGATCCAGTTGGTGTCATCTCTAAATTGAGGGTGGAAAATAAATCAACATCATACTTTCATACACCAAGGCCAGAGATTGAAAAGTACATGAATCAAATTGAGTGGACATAAGGCACACTACAAGAGGCATAGGAGAAAACATTATCTACATCAACATTGTATACTCCAATTTCACAAGAAAGAGCAGGAAAGAGAGTTAGAATTCAATATTCATTACAGGAAGAAGACAAATTTAAATCCGAAGACCAATCCCAGCAAAGAGTCAGAAAAATAAGTGATCATTATCACCGAAGAAACACCTCATCCTACACAAACATGCGATAAAGGTACTACTGCTACTCCTACTACATCTATTATTTCTAAAGAGAAACAAACAACCGCTCCTAAAGATCAACAAACATCATCTTCTCAAGATCAGAAGAAAGCCATGTAGATTAGCACAACTACTACAGGAGAGAAAGAGAAGGAGAAAACTGTCTTTGATACTTTCAAAGAAATGAAGTTGAAAAATTAAATGCTGAAGACAAGTACCTACAATTGTTTTTGGAAACAGACTCCTATTTCACAAATTAGGCTGCTTTCAGCCTTTGATTCTGAAAAGGGAAAAGTGCATTTTGCATTTCTTCCAGCACATATCTCACAGCCAAAATTAGAATTAGATTACAAGAAGGCTACATTTGAGTTTGACACAAGAGAAATCCATCCAATAGACCAAATGGAGCTTCATAAGAAAACTGGTGAGATGATTCCATCAACCCTCACTAATACTGCTTTAAGTTTGTCCAAATTGCAGGTTTCTCTAGCAAATGTGCAGTCATAACTCAAATTGGAAAAAAGTGTCTTCATTTGCAAAGGACACAAGAACAAAGACTCTAGAAGACCTGGTGGTGAAGATTAGATATGATCCATCCAATTTAAATTCTATTGAAGATATTATCAAGAAGAATAATGCTGATATAGTAGCATTAAGAAAGCAATTGAAAATCCCTACTATAGAAGATCCTTTGTTAAAGGATATTGAAGAAAATGAAAGTCAAAAGACATATATGATGAAGTTAATGATGGAACAAAATTCCCAACTAAAGAAAATGAAATCAGAGTTGGAGAAGATGATTAAGGAAAAAGAATCAGTGGTGAAGACATCAAAGGTCCCTTTAGAAGTAGTACCACTAGCAGCTATTCCAATAGCTCAAACTTCTATAACTAGCATTGTAGATGGAGATGAAAAACTCACTAAATCAGTTAAAAAGCATGTCCATCCAAGAAGAAGATATCAAAAAGTTGCAAGATCGGGTAAAATTACTGCAATTACATAAGACTAATGCTAATATCTCCCGTACAGCTGAAGCACATAGGGCTAAAAAATTGATTGAAAGACTGCAGAAAGAACAAAAGGAGTCCTCCATTGGTAATAATTTTTTCCAGGTGAAAGAGATCATATGGGCAGACATAACAGAATCCATCACTGAGATTTGGCCAAGCATATAAGTCATATTTGAGCAAAAATAATTGATCCAAAAGGCAAATGAGGAAATTTCAACAATCAAAGAGCAGCTGGGAGCCAAGCCTACTACAACAAATAGTATCATCAGATTTTTGAATTCAAAGAACATATATGAGTTAGATGAATTGGGTATTGAGGACAGAACAAAAGCCATTCTGGAAGTGCAGAGAGTGTTGACAAAGAAGAATTTGATTCTTCAACTAGAAGAAAAATGCCATAGTCTGGAAGTTACAGTTCAGAGATTCTTTAACAGAATATAATCTCTAACAAAGAAAGGGTTTCCTTCACTCTTTGTAATTAATTATAGATTGATGACCAAGGATAATTATGGAAAAATACTTCAAGATATTTCGAGGGATACTGCCAAGTTTGCAAATATTAAATGCACATTAACAGGAAAATCATTATTGGGTAGAAATAAGCAATGATATTTATATTCAGTATGAAATCAAGCATGTCTTTGCTGCGAAACCAAATTTTTCCAAATACACAGAGGTAGATGAAATTTATCGCAGGGTAATTAAATTAACTATCCCTGATGAAGAGCATTGGGAAAAGTTATGTGAATTTCAGGAGTAATTAATAAAAGTGGAAAATTCAATTTTGACACATCAACAGTCAATAGATGGACAGCGCGGCCCGTGATTGTCTTCTTCAGAAAAAATTTTCAATTACAGTCAATGACAACACAACATATTCAATTTATTTACCATTATGCAGTTAGATTTAGTTAGCTAATAAAGTTCTAACAGTTGGATAGCCTTTAATGTAACAATTCTATTTCATTTTTCTATATATACTTCGCGGTACAAAGTATTTCTGTTGTATAATTGAGTTCTAAAAACTCTGTGTATTTTTGTGGATATGCTATTAATGAAAATCAAGGAGTTTGAAACAATTGTGTGAGATTGATGTGGTATTTTAATAAGCACTGTGCCTTTCTCTGTTAATTCATTTCTATTCCATATTCTGTTAAAGTCTTATTCAGTATATAAGCAGAAATTAGTCTAATTCTCTGTTAATTAAGATTTTTACAATGTGTCTTTCTTCTTATGAATGAATTCATGTGAAAATGCTCATTCATACTTCTCTCTTTTCTACCACTATACATCAATGACAAATTAAATGTGTTTAAATAGATTGCCCATATTGCCTTGCTCAATTTTCTGCAATGCAGTCTTTGAAATCAATTTTAGCTCTCACTGATTATAAATTTTATTGAGAAAACAAACATTAAACAAATATTAAAACAAATTATTCTATATCTAGCCTAAAATCTGGTACTCAACCCTAAAATTGAACAATAAAAAAGTGACACAGAGAGAGCCCTCTCTAGTTAGGTAGGGCTAGCTGCCTAACTAAAAGCTGGTCTGTGGTTACCTTTCTTCACTCCTAATTTTAGCCTAGGAAGTTGGGGAGAGTGATAACACCTGCAATGGCTAACAGAAAACAAAAACGACATAAAGGCATATGATCTATTCATCTTAATCAAATTGATTCGATTGCATTTGAAAATACACATATAATAACATGAACACATGTATTAGGAAAATAAAAAATCTCTTTATTATGAAGTAGAAGGAGAAGTTACAACCAGCTAAATCGATTTGATGTCAACTCACTCCAACTTCAGTCCTATTCTCATTACATTAGCCAAATCACTCCAACAACATACCATTACATGCAAACAGTACCTCGAAGAGCTGTGATCTTACCATCATAACTCTACTAATTCAAATTATTGCTCCCTTGTGCACTATGATTAGTGCTCAATTTATAGGAAATGAAGGTGGTTTAACATTAATTGATCATTGACTGTCTTTTCCAAAAATGGATGAAGAGGTTTCCTTGTTTAATGGAATAAGAGGATAAGAGGTTTGATGGCTCCATGGTGTTCATATTCGAAGTTATCAGATGGTGCGATAGCTGGAACAACTTCTAGAAGCCACTAGAAGGTGGGAAGATTCCTAAAATCCTATGAACAATTCATTCCGATTTGAC
Source organism: Pinus albicaulis (assembly GCA_034641835.2). Taxonomy (NCBI): domain Eukaryota; kingdom Viridiplantae; phylum Streptophyta; class Pinopsida; order Pinales; family Pinaceae; genus Pinus; species Pinus albicaulis. The sequence goes on along the minus strand of CM076573.1, from coordinate 514,392,656 downwards.
CAATGCACTATTGAGTAGGCCTAAATGCTCTGCAATGCTTCTTTGCATGGGTGTAGATGCTCTGCAAATCACTTACTGTAGTCTAGGGGTGGTTGACGACTCAATGGAATACTTCAATTGGACTTCAAGCAGTGAATCTTTCATGGATGAAAACCAACAATGATATGACTTGTTTAAGGCATGTAGCAACTGATTTAGAGTATGATAGAACCTAAGTTGTACTGATCTGGGTTTTGGGAGTGATGCCCAAATTGACCTGTAATAGATGGTTACACACAATCATATCTTGACTTTGCAGAATCTTCTAAAAAGAGGATTTATAGGCCCTGGTATATGTATTCTATGTAGGGCAGGGGATGATGAGATTAACCATATTTTCTATTATTGTCCTTATCCTAATGTTATTTTGCAGGGGGTGATGTGACATTATAATATATTAGAAACAACTCCTAGAACTTCACTGTTATCATATATTAAAACATGGTTAAAAGATAAAAAATTCAGGACTCTTCCCTTTTACATCATTTAGACGTTATGGAAGAGACGTAATGTCATGATTTTTGAGAATCACAACATTCAGGCACATGAGGACATCACCAAGGCTATGGCTTTCTTCAATGAAGTCAGACCAAATCCACCAAACAAAGGTTACATACATTTCAGAGGGAGGGATGAATGGAGTTCATACCCTATGGGTTTCTTTGATGGGACATGTTCTAGGAGGACCTGTGGATGTGGAGTAGTGATTTATATTGAGTAGAAAAAATACCATCTATTTTGGTGGGAAGCAGGCATAAGAACAAACAACAAAGAAAAAATCATTTCCTTGTGGGGGGTTCTGTTCATAGCGAAATGGATGGGCATTGATCACATACAGATATATGGAGATGCCAAAGGGATTATTGACTAGGTGAGGGGAAATAATATGTTCAATCCCTCTATCCTAAAAAACTAGATGAATCACATTTAAATCTTGGTAAGACACTTTCAGAGTGTGGATTTTGATCATTTATACACAGAAAAGAATTGGACAACTGATATGCTCTCTAAAAGAGGTATCAACAGGGAGAAAAGTAAGATTTTTTTGCATCCTATGCTCACGGGGTTGTATTCAATGTAGGTTCTATCAATTAATATTGATGGAATGGATGGAAAAAGAGGCATATAGGTAGAGGAAATAGGCAAAAAATGAAGGCTTTGAACATAATAGAAGCAATTTATACAATGTTAAGCTCCTACACATAGTAATATGTCAACCTACGTGATTTAATTTTTTTTTGCAATTTTTGTTGTTTCCAATTATGCTACATAGAAACTGTGATAGATGAATTGTTTTGGCTAAAGTGAGGATGTAATAGCTCTTTTGTAGTATTTTGTGCTAACTGTTTTCTCTTAGAGATTTATGTGGACAATTGTGGATGGTGGAATGGAAGTGTGTCAATCATGTGATGTGTATACTATCTTTGTTGGAATGTGTAATTCCTACTTGTCTTCAGTTGTGATTCTTTCTATGTATAGAGTCTGTTCCTATTCCATATGTTAGCTAAAACTAAGTTCCTAGTTTGGTGTGAGGTTGAGATATTCTCTCAACCAACTTATTGTGCGTCCAAGATAGTTTCCCTATCTTGAGACAATAACTCATGTATATATGTAACTCTATTTGATTAATATGATATAGTGTGTATCTGAGATTTAATCTTAGTATCAAAGCCCATACGTGCCTGGACCTCGACCCCTCGTGGGCTGAGGAAAATAAGGGAGAAAGTATATTTTTTGGTTTAGTTTTTCCATTCGAGAACGCCACAGAAACTCGGTATTCATTGTGTGTGTAGAGGCACTGGTGCATAGTTTTGTGAGTGTTCCTATATGATAAGATTGTTGAGCGTGGATTGGTGTTGTAACCAAGTTGGTGCCTGTGTTGATTGTTGGTGATTATATGTGTGGAAGACAACAAAGCTCCATTATTGTGTTGGACTATGTAGGTCCGAGTTCAACTTGGTGAATTTAGGAGACCATGCCCTCGAATCTCTCGATCCACTCCCACGAGCTGAATCCTTCAGGATTTGAATTGAGAGTGTGGATTCCATGTTGGAGCCTGGGCAGGGGTGTATTCCAACAACAATGCTCATGCTCACACCCATCCTTCGACTGGGTGTATTGACCCTCATTTTGTTGCTGTTTGATTGAGTCCGATTTGTGGTAGGAGAGGCCAACTGAGGCCAATTTGCTAGTTGAGGAAGCCGATTATGATGATTGAGTGAAGTTGTATTGAACTTGTGAATAAATATTATTTCTGTGGGTGTACATTTTTGTCGTTGAAGGTCTAATTGGGACATTCTCTTACTGAGCATATTTATCTGCTGCTGGAGTTTCACTCAGGTTTCGGTTCTTCCTACGTACGCTCGGTTATGTGCTCTCCAGTATGCCGAGGATATCACGGTTGTATAATTTTAAATTCCTTTGATTTAGATGTTTTTTGTGAGCAACGCTCTCGTCGATATCTATGCCACGTGTGAGAGGTTGTGAATCAATGTGAGGAGTCCTCTGTATGTACAGAGTGCTGGACCACTCACATTCAAAGTGGATGAGTGTGGACGTGAATTTGTGTGTGAAGCCATAGAGCCAGTGGCACTGGTGTTGAGAGTGGGATTCTAAGATCGAATCCATTGGAGAAACACTTTGGTCGTCAAGTAGTACGAGTTTGGAATTTTATCACAAATTTCTTCTTCTTCGAGAAAATGGATTTGGACTTTTTGTTCCACATGTTTTTGCTGGCTCAGAATTTCAAACTCATTGAGGAGAAATCCTTTAGGGGAAGGATTGAAAAATTCTTCTATATGCTGTTATTTGGAGGAACTATGCTCGTTTTATATACTGGAATGACTACCACATTGGAGGCTTTATTTCCATGTCCAGGGCCATAGGCGACAATTTCTTGAAACAATATGTGATTTTAGAGCCGGAGGTGACATGCATAGAATGTACAGACAAAGACGAGTGCCTGATTCTAGCCACTGATGGCCCGTGGAATGTTCTTTCAAATGATTTTGTCTGTAAAGTTGCTTGGAAATTCCTTGCTGGCTACCGACCCCGTCGTTCTAAGGGCTTCACAGAAGGTTGCTCCACTGTTGCCGTTGCCGCTGCACTTCTCACGAGGCTCGCCCTCGGGCGCAGAAGCAACGATAATATCAGCGTGGTCATTGTCAATCTCAGCACCAATTCGAACCCGAGTTGAACCTCTACCCTATGACACTGACAAAAACATAAGCCCTGGTGGTAAGGATATGATGAAATATTGAAGGCCCCTCTAGCAGTTTTATCGTTTGAGAATAACTGTGCCAATGTCATGAAGGCAGTTGAAGGACTGGTGGATATTCTATGTCGAAACCCCTGAGTAGCAAAGGGTTGTTGCTCACGGTCGTGGCGCCCGATTGGGGATTTGCGGGCTAACATGGACAACCTCTATGGAAAAGGTTCTCATTTGCTGCATTTTAGGAAGAATCGTCCCCAAATCGAGAACTATCTATGTGTGTATCGCATGCTACTAGACTTCATTATGCTACGTCACAAATTGAATTACTGTGGAATGTTGTGAGCTTGCTTTTAAGAAGTGCTCATGGTGGTATGTGTGAGCAGAAACTGTTCCCCAAGAGATCCTGCACCAGCAAGCGGAACCTTGTAGGGTGGCATATTGGTGTTTAAGTGATTAGTGAGTTGGAGACTGTCTCCCTACTGCGGCTGTTCGAGCTATTGGAGACTACCAGTGTGTTTTGGAAATGATGTTGTTTTATTCAGTATCGCATCATTAATATTTTTGAGTGCTCGGTTGTTCTTTGGCGAGAGGGTGTACGAGGCCACTGAGAAGGGCCGAGTACTCGAATACTGGTTTAAAATGCTGACAACACAGGTGTTAGAGTGATGGATTCACAAATATTTCCAGGAAAGGAGTCAATGGTGCTCTAACCTGGCGGTGAATTTGGTGGCAATGTTGCCATTTCGAAGAAGGGAGTGTTTACTATGTGGTGCAAGTGTGGTGCTAGTGAGCACAAATTTAGACCCTGATTGAATGATTGTGCAGTTAAGATATTGCAGCCGTGTGTTAGGGTCCCGTGATTTGGCCGATTGGCTAGCCAAATGACGATGTAACATCAAACCAAGCTTTGGAGCCCAAGGACGTAGCCTTCCTGGACTCAGAGAGGGCTCTCTCTATATGTGTAAAAGATGTCGGTGTGTTTACTTGCGGTGTTCTGATATTAGGCTAGTTATGAAGTATGTTTTTAGTTTTTTGGTTTTTTAAGTTTGTGAGAGATAAAACTGATCAAATACATAAACTGGATAACAAGATGTAGATAAATTGGGCTATGGGGTCAAACAGGTCAAGGAAGCTATGAGGTGATGATGTAAAGCTTCTGTAGGGCCGATTTGATTCACGGTAGAAGGGATTTTTGGGCAAAATGGATTCAATGGACAACAAGTTTGTGAAAGACAAGGGATTTCAAGTGTAACTAGTTGATAGCAGACATAAACATGTTATAGCAAGCCATTAATCATGCTAAATGTAACTATGAGCTAATTAAAACATTGAAATCAAACATTCCAGCCATACATAGAGGTATAAGACCCTCTAACTTCCGAAATGGCTATCAGACTTTGGGGAAAACACATAAGACAAACTAACAACTCATAAACTACACCGGAATGCCTAAACATAGTCTCTAAGTCATTGGGCACTTTGACAAACAAGCTTTCATAGTTTTAGGCAAAGGGCTAGATCGGGACTAGGCCTCCTTGGTTCAACAAGATGGTCAACAAATCAGTCAAAGAGAAAGTTTTATGGACAGAACTATGGGCAGCTTATAGGTAGGTAGGGAAAACCATACATCCTACTCAACATACATAGAACTTATGAATAAAACTTAGCAACAATACCTTAAGTCACTAAAGAGCAGCTAAGAATTCTTTAGCATAACTAAGGAAGAAGAAAACATCAAGCTATGAAGATTCAGGGATTTTGAGGTGCCTCCATGGGCATATCTCAAAATCAATCTCTACTGATCTATAGCAGCAAGAAATATGTATTATGAATGAAAACTAGAAGACAAATAATATCAAGAAACACTATACCATTCTACCATGTCAAGGAATCCATCAACAATCCTTCATCATTCCTCAAAAGCATCCAAGAGGCAGTCCAAAAATCATAACTCAAGTGTATTCTTCAAAGCTCATATGACCAATGTATTAATTCTTCTCTCAAGTTTAGCCTCTGATTTACAATGAGAACCATGGAATAAATAGGCTTGAGGAGGAAAACCTCATGGAGCAACTAGCTATCCCATTGGCCAAGTCAAAATATCTAAACTTGTCCTTGAGGCTTTGCAAAGCCCAAGGCACAAAATATCCCATAAAATATCTAAAAAACTGCTAAAAACGGAAATTATATTGACTTTACATCATTTCCCAATGATAAAAATAGCTTAACGCACATTTGGGAAAAGCAGATTTTTGGAGTTCAAAAATTACAAAAATACTTCATATTTATGCCTGAAAAAGGTCCCCTGACTTGCTGGATGCAAATGGCAGCCTTCCCGATGTCGAAATGGGGCTCATGAGGGCTTGCTGGAAAGATCTCTGTGTCTACTTTCCGGCGCAACTAGAACCAACTCAATCCGATGTCTGGAAGTCATCCAAAACTGTACCTGTGTGCAAAAACCTAGAAAATAGCAGGCTGCTGATATGGCGGGCAGAATGTGCAAAAAGAGGGTGTTTTTCGCCAATTTGAGGGGGTGAATGATCTTCAAATGCCCTGAAAATTGTTGGAGACCTGCTCATGGAATTATGGCATCCATCGGTATCATCCTCCTCCCTTGACAACTCATCAAACTGAAATGGCGAATTTATGAGTTTTTGGCCAAAAACCCAAAAAATGCCAAAAAACAAAAAGTTGTCGAAACAGGCCCAAAATTGGCATGCATGACCCTCAAGGGTCCATAGAAACATGCTCTGAAGTTGAGGCCAAAATATCAAGGGCTGATATGCTTTTCCCTTCCTTCCGTGCTAGGCGCTTCTCCTTCAACTTCTTCAATTTCTCTTGTGCTACCTTTAATTTTCGCCTGGCAAACTGATTTAGCTTCTGAAAGTGAAGAGTCCTCTTTCTTTGTAGCTCAAGATCCCTGTTTTCCTTCTCAAGCTTCGTTTCCAAATGCTGGTTAGCTCTCTCAAGCCATGCTTCTTTGTTTTCTTCAATTTCCTGCTCAAGGAGGGCAGTGAGAGGAAAGGCTTCGAAATGAGCTTGTTCTTCTGCTCTCTGTTTTTCCAAGGCTCTTCTAAGCCCGATGGTCCTAGGCCTCTTCCGCCTAGGCTGGTCTTCCTCCTCTTCATCATCAAACTCACCAATGAGCTCTTCAATTCTTGCATGCGCCCTTTCTGCCTCTTTCTTATACTTGATTGCCCTTGCCTCATGAATAGCTGCATGAAACTTCATTTGTTTGTTTTCAACCTCCAAGAAGTGGTTGAAATTCCTCGCCCTTTGAAGGTCTTCTTGTAACACCTCAATTTGCCCCTCTTTGTGAATGAGGAGGTTTTCAAGGAGGCGGGCCTCATTGTCACTATCATCGCTTTGGATAGGGATAATAGCTAATTCACCCCCATGCTTTGTACTTTCTCCAATTTTACTTTTGCCTTTGAAAGCCAATCTGGCGCTTTTCCTCCTTGGCAAGCTAGAAGGTGTCTTTTTGGGCAATTTCCTCTTGTTAGGAACAGTCTTGGTCATTGTTAAGGTGGCAGATTTATCTTGCTGTTCTTCCTCAATATTTTGTCCAGTTTGTGGCTCAAAAGGTGCTTCAATTGCCTGCCCAACTTGCTTCTCCTCAACTGCTGTCTGCTGCTGTTCCTCTTCCTGTATCTGCTGCTGTCCTTCAAAATCTGCTTGCTGCCCTTCATCATCCATCTGCTGCTGGCCTTCATCTTGTATCTACTGCTGTTGTTCACTGCCTTCTCCTTCTCCCTGTGGTTCACTGCCCTTTCCTTCTCCCTGTTGACTTGGCTGCCCAGTAGTCATTTTGAGTTTTTTAGGTGTAGGCCTACTAGACAAAGGCACTGGGCGATGAACAGGCTGAGTAGGAGACACATGAACAGGAGGGACAGTGGAAAAATCTGAATGGCTAATGAATGAATCCCATGAAATCCCCTTCTTCTCTAGCTGGTGTAAGAAGATAATCTTGATCAAGGAATGATGAAAGAGAGAAGGGATTTGCTGAGGTGGAGCCTTCTTTTGGACAGTAGCTGCCATTTTCTCTATGCTTTTGGACAAAAAGTACGGAAGGTTTAGTTGCCTGCTTCTGGTAAAATTCATCAACAAGCGGACATGGTAGGCATAAATTTGATTAAACCTCCCTTCACAAGTGAAATATCTCATTATGGCTTTCATCAGTGGAGCATAACTGTCAAGAAGATAGGAAAAAGGGAAAATAGCAGTGATGTTTTCCCTATGTTCAGGCTTGATGAAAGGTTTATAATCCTCTAAATCAAGATGAGCTTGTTTAAACCACTTTTCACCATGATACGGGATCTTGGTAGCTTTGGACACATACCTTGGGGAGATTTTGAAATCAAGACCCGCCAATTGGAAGTGTTTGTCCTTGAATCTAAAAGCGCACAAATGTGTTAGTGGCGAAAAACTCTTGACTTCTTCTATCTTCTGGCAGAAATCACTACAGCCTACTTCATGGAAATTGAAAAGCACAGATGGGTGAGCATTGATTTCTTCTGTGGAAATAGGCTCATATCTCTTATGTGGACCGCTCCTGTGATCTTGCTTTGGAGGCATTCTGTCTTGAACAAGCTTTGGAAGAGGCAAACTGCCTTCACTGTATGTAAAAATGCTCTGTTGGATTTGAAACTGGTCACTATGCTGTTTGGACAGAGAAAAATGTGAGGTGAAGGTTTTGCAACAAGTGTTCCTTTGAATAAACAAACTCTGCTCTCCTTAAAACCAGCCCTTCACCCTTGGGGGTATCTCAGCCAGGTAGGTATCTCAATGGGTTCTTATAGCAAAGATGAGGCAAACTGCTGTGTAGATTTCCTGTATACAGTGTTAAGCAATCATTCCTCCTGTGAATTTGTTAGAGGTCAACCAACACTTGCATTTGTGTCTCTAAGACCAAACTTCAATATTAAAACCCTGCTCTTCAGAAATGGTCTTCTTCTTGAAAAAATGTCACAATCAACAGCTCTTCAAACTGATACAATGTAGTGGAAAGAAGGGCAGACCTAGGTTAGGTGAAATATCAGTGCACAGTGTTTTATGAAGAACACTTTTCACTTGTGAAGTTAAGAAATCAACCACCACCTTTATACCTCTGTCTCCAATGTCAAAATTCAATCATCAACAACCTGTCCTTTAGAAAGTGGCCCTGTACCTTTGGAAAATCTTTGTTCAACAAATTCACAGTAGTGAAAAAATACAGTGAAAGAGGGGCAGTCTGCTAAAAGAGTGTGTTGTGAGAAAATGCTAAAAACACTCTGTTTTTTGAAGTCTTAGATGTCAACCAATACACCTAGCTCCTTGCTCAAGGAGGCTTTCAGTCATTAACAATTTTGCCCTGTATAGGTGTGCCCACTTTCCACTGATCTTGCATATGTGAAATCAACCCTTAGTCTTTAGACAGTCAATACACAGTATTGGAGTAAAAAATGACAGAGTTTTTAGAAAACTGTAAAGCTTTTAGACAGAGGTTATATGAGTTTTCTCTTTCAAACAACAAGAATGTCAAAACCCCTCTTACTGAGTGCACTTCACTGTTTTAATAGTGTGGAAATGTTTGGATGACAGTGTGAAAAGTTCCTCTTCAGACTTAAACCTGTCTTTCTACAACAAAATTTCCTTTTAATCAAAACACAACTCTTTATAGGAAAACCTCTGCCTTTCGATTGTTTTGAAAACAAACTGCCCTTAATATCAGAACCAAGTATCTCTGTAGGTGTTTGTTTGAATAACACAGCCAGCCCTTTAACTTATTTCAACACTTCTCATTGTGTGGAAAACACTGTTTTTAGCTGTAATGACAAGGTCAGAAGTTTTAAACCTTCTTGTCACTTAGCAAAACCTTGAAATCGATGGGGAATATATAAAAATACCTTGAATTTTGATGAACACCCGTTTTGAAAGTTGAAGTAACGCTGGAAACCTTTGACACTTGTGCGGCACCCTTTGAAGAAAACACGTCGCGCAATAGAAATTCTGTCGGGTCGGCCTGTCGGGCGGCCTGTACAGGCGCGTCGCGTCAATGTACAGGCATGTCGCGCTAACAAAGGCGGCCCGTTCAAATTCTCTGCCAGGCACGTCGCGCAATCACGCAGGCGCGTCGCTCGGCCGATAGACGGTGTTTCAACTCTGCAAACCGACCAGAAACTTTGCTTTGGTGCTAGGGAGGCACGGGATTTGTCTTTCAGTTTTGAAAATGACATTCCTACTCTCACACTTACTCCTTTATGTCATTTCAAACCTTTTTTCAACGGTCACCTTGCTTTGAAATGTAACGTAGGTTTTTTCAAATCTGTTTTGTTTTCAGACTGTGGGTTTGTCATTTTGAATATGTAGACCCGAACAATGACTCTGACCCCAAGCTTTAAACCTTGGCAAACAACTCAACAATTTCTACATCACTTCTGCCACTGTGTTTTAATAATACAGGTAATATTTATGATGCATAACAACCCTTTATAAAACTGTCAATGAAATACCTGAATACTGCTTCGTTCTTTTGAATAATCAAAAGGTTGTGCTTCTTTTTAAACTTATTCAAACAATGATCATATGCTGAATGAATTTCTGAACAAAATGAACAATAGCTCACAAGGGGATATCTTCTTGGTGATGGAATTCAAAAACCCTGTCTGTTGGTTCTCTTTCCATGTATTTCAAAGTTTTCAAAGCTAGATAATGACCTGTGAAAAAATGTATTGACTGTTCCCCTGCTTTGCAGAAATGCCTCCTCTTTTTAAGATTGGTGTTGACAGAATCTTGTAGATGTCCTTGGACTGGATTTGCAATAGTGAAGTGCTTCATGGGTTTTGAGTGCTGCCCAGACCTAATAAAACTCATTTCCAACAAAACCCTGTCTTAATCTGCTGATGGCTATATGATGAGCAGGCGTTGGCAAAAGTTCTTTTTGTTCATGGTGGCAACCCCTGCTTCCAGGTGGTACACAAGCTCCTTTCTGGACTGTAAGTGCACTCTTTTGGCTACATGATTTCACACTATACTTCTCTGTTTTACTCAAAAAGAGCTCCTTTAAACTTCTGGGTAGGTGATGGTGGAGTACTGTTTTAACCACTTCCTTTAAAGAAACTGCTCCTTTTGGTATCAATGCATGCATATATCCAATATTTTCTCCCTTCCACTACAGGCACAGTTTGACAGAAATCTCATTTGAATAGGAAAACCAATACCTTTGTATCATAAACACTATCATTTACCTATGTAATGACTTCTATTTAATTTCTTTGTATCCTTCCACTGCACTTTTAGATCAATCAGTTTTCAACAACCTGCAATAGCTTTGGCCATCTGCTCATACATGGAGGAGGCTCTTCATCAGGTAAGGTATCTGAAGGTTTTTTAACAAATCTGTTTGACACAGCTTTTCTCTGGATGTGATGGTAAGTGAACTTCTTGAAAAACATCAATATTAGCATCTCTTCTTGCAAGCATCACTGTGTTTCAGCAAAAACCCTAGCCAAAGTGACATTGTCTCTCTGCACTGCTCTAAGGGTGACTGAAATATTATCATTTGGTTTGGTCATCTCATGACAGATTACTTGACAAATAGTTTCTGTGACTATGGAGGTCAGTGTCTTTTGAGAAACCAAGAACTTTCTTTCTGCCTGTGTAATGGCATTTGTTGTCAGCATCTATTCCATTTGATCTTGTGGACAAACAGGCCTCTTATGATTGGAATGTTGATTGATGACATGCTCTTCTAAAGTTCAACAATTCACATGACTTGAAAGCTTCAGATGACCTCTTTTATCAGACCAGACTCTCTTTTCCCTTGAGCTAGCATATTTCAACTGTATTCCTGTTATGATCATCAGTCACATTCATAAAACCTGGAGTCTCTGTTTCATTTGTTCAGTTCAAGGCAAACCTGGACTCTTGCAATCTTCAAAGTCAATAGTGGTCAGCGCCCTCTGCTTGTGGATGAAGGAGGCGCCCTAACCCTCTGCTTGTAAATGAAGGAGGTTCTGGGCCATGACCATTTGCCAGTTTGCTGTGACAGTGGTGTCTTTCTGTGATTTTCATGATGGAAAGAACTGTAAAGTCTGGATGAGTAGCTTTCTGTTTTGTAGGCATATCTTAGGCTCAAGCTACATTTAGAAGCAGCTGTTCCTCTAACTGTAAATTCAAGCATTTACTCCATGAGATGAAATTATATTTCCTGCCTTTGTAGAAACCATAGAACACTGTGAAAAACCTAATAGTCAGCTTGAGATTGGGGTTTCTACAGTGCTGAGATCTAGGGGATGTGAGTGGCGCGACTTAGGGTTGTTTGTCAATTTCTTTTGCAAAGTAAGAGGTCAGTCATAGTAGGCCTGTTGCAGATGAAGGATTTTTGGCTTTTTGATGATTGCCAAGGGTGAAATGTCTTAATGCGCCACTTCCTAACATAGGGGAGACTTTTGAAACAGATGTGGATTTGCCTTTTAAAGCTGATGGGCAGACCAATAAGGCTAAAGCTAGATAGGATTGTGATAATGAGGTTTTGATTTTGACATGGGTGGACTGAACAGGTAGAAGGGATGGTTGGTGCCTCTTGTCTTAATGCAAAAAAATCACAATAATACTTAGATTTTGGAATGTGCTTTTATTGTTATTTCATATTATTTTGAAGGGAATATTTCTTGGAATTTTGTATACATATTGAGATTCATGACCTCAATATGAAGTCATTTTGTTAGAATTCGCGACTCTAACTAATGACAGGTAACGCATGGAGATTCAAGACTAGTATATCCAAAACTCTAAAGTACAAAATCTATGACAGAAATATTCAAGCAAGAAAGCACCAGTGAGCTGCAAAGGAGGATGGACAAACAAGTTTCTGAAAGTTTGTTTTGTGTGAGTTTCTTGGAATAGACTCAATATCATGTTGTATTATGAGTCACACATTCTAATTGTAAGCAAGTCTAGGAAGTTTTTTGTAGTGGTATTTTTATAGTATGTACCTGATAACTCTAAGAGTTGGAGTTGTGTTGTAAGCCTTGTAAGGCATGTGTATCCCCGTAAATTTTGTGGTAATCTCAAAACCACTTTGTAATTACAGGTTCGTGGTCAGCCAGAAATCATTTTACAGTGTCGGTTTGTGGTCAGCCAGAAACCACGTGTAACAGTGAAGTGGACTGGAAACAGGTCTGTGATAGTGTTTACCCACTGATGAAGAAATCCGGTGCAAGGTTGCCGATGAAGAAATCCGGTGAAAGGTCGCCGATGAAGAGATTTGGTGAAAGGTCATCGATGAAGGGATCCAGTAAAAGTTTGCCGAAGATATCTAAGACAGATCTACCACCAGTGAGAGTTCATCGATGAAGGAAGAGAATTCTACAGAAGCCATACTATCCTAGTTCAGACTCTCTTTCGTAGAGCTAACCAGTGGGATTTATATTAATCCATTCAAACATTTTTTTAAAATGGTTACGAGTCATCCGATAAAGCCCACGTTGGAGGGGGATATGTAGATACAGGTACATGTATGCAGTGATAATGGTTGACAGAACCGTGTATGCGAAGGACATCATACGAGACTAGAGGTTGCAGTGGTTGGTACCCATGCATTTTGGTGGATGGTTGCTCCTTTATATGGATGTCGACATATCCTTTTTCTTATGTTTGACCACAAATAGACTTTGCAGACCAGCATGCCAAAGTAAAAAATGAAGATGCCAAAGACTCAAAGTACAAAGCCAAAGTAGTGGTGTGTTCTAGCATATGAATGATGTAGTCAAAGTTTATTTATGTTTGTTGAATAGACTCATGACCAGGGTAGAGTATGAGTCACAACTTATAATTAGAGCAAATCTATATGTCATTTATTGTTTGTACGTGATGTAAGACCCAAAGAGGCATGCATACCCCTTTGTTATATGTTCCCTCTGTCAGAGAGTTTTAGCACCCTGGAAGAGTGTGTCATGCGAGATGGATACACTTGGGTGGGCCGTATTGGTTTTAGAATCCATGAGGTGAAATTTTATATCTAGAGGAGTTCATCGAGAGGTTGGATGAACCATGTCTGTGAAGGACTTCCTAGTAGACTAGCGGTTGCAGCAGTTGGGAACCCATGCATTCCGGTAGCTGGTTGTTCCTTTATATGGACATCAACAATAGCATGAATAAGATACAAAGTGTAATTACCAAACAAAACAAGTGTAATTACCAAACATGACCAGATGTAGATTTTGCAGATGGAAATTGAGACAAGTAGTCATTAAGGGGGTGTGTTGGAATGTGTAATTCCTACTTGTCTTCATTGTGATTCTTTCTATGTATAGAGTCTGTTCCTATTCCATAGGTTAGCTAAAACTAAGTTCCTAGTTTGGTGTGAGGTTGAGATATTCTCTCAACCAACTTATTGTGCGTCCAAGATAGTTTCCCTATCTTGAGACAATACCTCATGTATATATGTAACTCTATTTGATTAATATGATACAGTGTGTATGTGAGATTTCATCTATCTTATATTTTAATATATGAATGGCATTTTTTTCTACTAAAAATAAAAAACAAAAAAAATCCTAAAATAGTATTTATGAGGATGTGCGCGAAGAACATTTCTCCCATCCTAAAAGAATTTGCATTTCAGGTGCCAAACTATAATTCATTTATTTTCTTCCTGTGATAAGTTCTAGAAGAACAAATCAAAATGCAAAGAATTTTATTACAACATGCCTTAAGGGATTTTTAGCTTTGATAGGTCGATTAAGTAATCTACGTATTGTTTGGCACACAGTTTCTGAACAAACATCATTTCGGTATAATGGAATTGGCATTTGGCAATTACAGTGTAGAGTTTACATGACAGAAACATGCACATAAATTTAGGCACCATAGAAAGTATCTTCAATTTGATTTAGGCCTTAAGGTTCACTGTAAGTGTAAACGATCTGTTAGTAAAAATGCAAAATATAGGTACCAGGGAACTAAATTCATTAATTTGTAGTCGAACCTTTCTTTGCAGATGTTCGACTTGAAGAATGATCTATAGCTCCGTAATTTGGAAACCTGAGAGGTCAATGTGTTTCAGGTTTGTTGTATTCCTGAAGGAATCTGATGCAATAGGGCTGTAGAAAAGTGGTGGACCATGAAAATGAAGGAATTGGAAGTTGTGGCAGTGGTTGTAGTAATCGTTTGGCTCTCGTGAACAAACTCAAAAAATGGCAGATGATCGACCACCGTCATCAGCTACCTGTCGTGATTAGTGGCTATAGTAGGAAGTATACATTAATTATGCTAGACTTCGGCGGGTAGCATGCAAGTATAGTAGTGTTACTGCCTTATTGAGCCATATAAGTAGTATGACAATGGGTATTGTCCTGGATTCATTAGGTTCCACGACACCACGGTGTCTATACTAAGGATTCTGCGATTGAATTTTTCTGTGCGGACTGAAGACTCAGGATTTGAGCGACAGTTTCTGAGATTTATCTTATTTGTGTGGAGGTATGTTAGTCCCGTTTTTTATTATCTTGTGATGGTTTCTTAGTTATTTGGGGGAGGTGGTGTAGACACTCTCTAGTCAAGGGACACTTTACAACTATTTCCTATGGATTTTTTAGAGTGGCCATTGTTATCGTATGAATTTTTCATGCCTGTGTTCTATGGTTATTTACCCTGTAGTGAATTGTCCCATTAGGACTCTTCTCTATCCCCTCAATTCGATCTTGGGGTGGTTTCTATATCTTCGGGTTGAAGAGTGGGAAGACTCTTTTACTCCTAGGACGATTAAGGTACAAGGAGGAGGTATACGTACTATTATGTTTCATTATTATCTATACTCAAACATTAAATCTCATTGATATGTATCACCCTACGAATTTTAGGGGATTTGAAGGCTTTTATTTCAGACTTTCTTTGGAGGGATTCTTTATTTTTTATTTTCTCCCGAAGGTACCTCCACCCTGTCCACAATTAAAAGGGCAGTACTAGTCAGTATTAATTTTATGTATTTTCTGGCTAATGTGGCAAGGCATCTATGACCCGATGTGGTAAAATCTCTTTGGGTGACTATTATGTCCTTTCTCCTACGTTCGTTGGCTAGATGGAAGATTTATTTGCACCTATCCTTGTCCTTAGGTTTCCTTGTTGCTAGCGTGTCTTCCCCCTGAGACCACAGATTTTTTAGGATTCAGTGAGAGGTGTTTGAGCCGATCAGACACATGGAGGGCATGGAGGATTTCCCTTCTCCGACTTCCGAGGAACTAATTGGGATCAATATTGAAGCTAAGTGGGAGGCATTGTCGAGACTCAATTCACTGCCCAACCATCTTGAATAGGAACTACAAGACCTGGATGTTGGAAGCCATTATGTACCAAATTTTACATGGAGAAATCGACAGTCGAAGCCTAAGAAGAAAGCCCTTAAGGTGGTGAGGGGGGAATCGCCACTGGTGTTGGGTACATGGGCGTATTGGGATAACATAGAAAGAATCCATAATAAGGCACTGGTGGGAAGGTGATATCACCTCCAGATGTCAGGGGAGCAGTTAAAAAAATGGGTAGCAGACCGATGGTTTCCCATTTTAAAGTATTGACCTAAAGTAAGTGTACTTTTTAATGTATGGGTGGTCTTCCAATTTCTGAGCTCCAAAGATGCAGAGTGTATTTTGAAGGATCCATTAGCGAAGGGCCAAGGGTTTCTGATTCTGCAGTGAAGGAAGGCGGGTTTTAACCCATTCACTAAGATCCCTCAACGCAATTTGATTTGGGCGAAATTTCCAGGGCTGCCCTTAGAATTATGGAATGTTGGTGCTGTCTCAGAGATTACAAATAGAATTGGGAAATTTTACTTCTGGGATGAGAGTTGTTTTGGACAATTGGATAAGAGGATGGCATGGATGTTGGTGGAGGTTGAAATGGGAGGGGGATTTATTGTTGAGTTAGAAGTTAAATGGAGCAGCTTCTTGGTCACATTGTCCATTGATTATTGGGGGGTTCCATCTAGATGCCTTCATTGTCATAAAACGGGTTACCTGATAGCAAGTTGTCCAGGAAAAGTGAAACAATATCAAGGTTTAAGCTACCATGGGTCACTCGGTGAATTCCCTCATGAACACTCAGCGCAGGTCTTGACACAAATTGAGGACTTGGTTCGTGGCTCAACACTAACTACGGACCTGGTTCGCGGCCTGACACTAATTAGCTACGATGTTCTAGGTAATTTAGTACCCTGTATGAATAACTCATATGATAATGGCTATGATGATTTTGTACCATATATAGATAATTCTCATAATTTTTTTAATGATTTTTCAATGCATTCTAGTGAGAAGCCCTCGTTTTCTCGCCCCTCTGTCACTCCACCTATGTCGAGGACCAAACCATATCCTCTACCACTCTATTCAATTGGGAATTTGGATTCATAAGTTTCTGTCGGACCTTATGCTCGCCCTGAACCCTTTTCTTCATCTCTTGGTCCTACTGTTGGCCTATTTTCATCATTCATTCCTCCCATAAATGAACTTCCATCATTTTCACTCTCACCTAAGAGGGAGTTGGAAGCTTTGATTGGTTCTATTGAGACCCTTGAGTCATTTACCATTAAGAGGTATTTTTTTTAGGATCCAAAGGTCCCCTCTGGTTAGCTCTCCCGTAAAAATGTCACTCATCACAAAAAGAGGGCTCCCAGATACAAAAATGTTGCATACTGCAACCATATAGATCCATCACCATCCTTAGAACAAGAATCTAGTTGTGATTTATTTGGCATCGATATTGCATACATTGTAGGGTATATCTCTATTTCTTATTTTCACGGTACTCGGGTCCTTAGAGAGGATGCACCCGACATTGGTGTGCCCCCATGACCATTATCTCCATGGATGTTAAGGGATTGGGAGTGCCCCATAAGGTTTTCTCTCTTAAGGGTTTTGTATGGACATATAATCCCTCCATGAACCTATTTCAAGAAACCATGTTCGAGAACAAAAAAGCATGGGAGGTTATGCTCTCTGCCTGTCCTCAATGGATCGTCTGTGCTTATGATCCTATTGGGCTATCAGGGGATTGGGGGTGATGTAAAAACCATAATTTTTTTTAACTAAAGGCACACAATTCATGTGAAAGTATTATTCACTCAGACTACAAGGTGGGGTCTTGTCGTAGGATCTAGATTATAAACGCATATGCATCTTATTTTGGGCGAAAATATTTTTGGGATTAGGTGACAAGATCCAGACTATTGGAACTGAGTTCTCTTTTTTTAGCAGGATTTTTAAATTTTTCCTTGGGGCCTGTTGAGTTGCATTTTTGTCCATGTTTTTACGATTTTTATCAAATAAATACATGCTTGTATCTAGTGTTTTAATCATTATTAGTCCATTATGTTGTTAATTAGAGGCATTTAGAGACAATAGCTAATAATTTATAAATTCTTGTCATTAGTTAATTTTATGGGTGTTTTAAATAAATTCCTTCTTGGTGGCAAGTGAATAAGTCTAGCACCAGCAGTGTTGGAATGCTCTTCGAAGTGTATTTCAGTACATGATGGTCGTTCTCAGATTGGATGTATGTAACCAAGCGTAACATTGCAAATGTTACTGAAAGCTTTAACAAATAGTTGGATTAAGTTTCTTCATCTCTTGCTATGGTAAAAAGGCACTTGACCCAGAGGCTTGAAAATGTGGATGCAAAGCTGGATGAGCAAAAGGAAATATAAAAATTGATCTAGGATGAGGTATTTTAAGTGTGTGGAGACTTTACACAAACTAGTTTTTACATATATGCAATTCAAAAAAATGTTTTCTGGCTTGGAAGGGAAGATTGTTACGCTTGAATATAAAAAGGATTTTGCAAATGCTGGTGTATGGTATCTTTGACAATTTGTGGGAGGAGTGAAAGATGGATCCACGCCACAATTTATACAGGACTTCCCAGCAAGAGCTCGAATAGAACGTCCAAATCCTCATTTCACTGATGGAAACAATTTGAAGGGTCTTCAGTACATCACAAACAAAATTTAGTCAGGGACTGTTGACTAAACAAATGTAAAGACAATTTTACAGAATGACATTACTATCTTTGCCAAAAAAAAAATTCAAAAGGACCCGTCAAGTTAGAAGGATCACACCCACAATTATTAAAGTTCTTATTGTCCAAAAGAATTATGTGGCATCGAACAAAGCTCGTAAACGATTTGAATAATATTATTGATTTTATTATTTCATTCCTAAAAATTTAATAGAAATCTGAACTTTTGGGAATTGATGGGGGGTCCGCTTGCACTTTGAAGTGAGCTTGGGTAATTGGAGAATGATGAAATACGAAAGAAAAGTCCAACTTGCATATTTTTATGAATCGAGTGGATATTTGTGCATTTGGAGGATTTTGTAGCATGATGCATAATTGCAAATACAATGACAGGATATGTGAATGTTGAGTTGGCAAAGTTCAAGGATTAAGTGTAACTCCATGCATGTGATTGTGCATAATCTCACTATGGCAGGGGAGTTGTGCATTTGCGGCTTATTGGGAGCTTTGCACAGAATGGAAAGCGTGTTATTGAAAAGAAGCAAAGT
The DNA here is from genome assembly GCA_034641835.2 of Pinus albicaulis. Lineage (NCBI taxonomy): Eukaryota > Viridiplantae > Streptophyta > Pinopsida > Pinales > Pinaceae > Pinus > Pinus albicaulis. The sequence continues at coordinate 514,373,867 of CM076573.1, read as the reverse complement.
AATTTCATTAAAATGGGACATATCCACATCAACAACAACAGGAAGAGATTAATTCAAATCATTTTCCTAAGGACGAAGCAACAAATTTAGTATTCAATGCAAGGAATTAGGCCTGTAATTGATATACACACTCTTGTGATCTTCCATTCACAACTTTTCATGAGGCTGCAATAATAATATGGGTAACGAAAATGATAAATGTCTTTCTTGCTGCTGCACCTGAAGATAGGATTGTGCAGAAACAACAACCAAGAAATATCATGTTTATGCCTCATTGATGAGGTTGTTGAATGTCTCTAGACAACGGTTGAAAAATATTAATTAGATCCCAAGCATAACAACCTGGCATCGTATATATGTATATAGATGTGGTGCTCGAATTGATATGTTTGAGAATTAAATGTGCAGATAATTCCTATTCGATAAAAGAAAATTATGGTGCCAGAGATCCAGTCTAATTACGGGAAACAACGTTGGACCGAGATGAAGATTTGAAGGGTTCTCTTTTCTAGAATTATGCGGCCATCACTATCCTCAACTAGAAGCACACGATTAAATTTTGGATCCTTGACTAGAAAGATGAGGACCTTCGTATCAATGGTCATTTTTTTCATAGATGGGTAGAAGTTACGCTACACAAAAACCGAATTTGGCTTAAGATGTAGATAACACACTGGAAACGTGGGTTGCTGGCAAGATTCGATTGCCTCTTCAACAAGGAAAGGATGATGATGACAGATTGGAGCGTTTCCAGCTATGTGATGCCCCAGCTAGGTGTGCGATGCCTCTTCCAGTAGTGCGTGACGGTCAAATTATTCCAGAAGCTAATCGCACCAGCTCAAAACCGAAGTTGGGAGTCAAATGTCATTGCTTTGATTTTGTTTAATTCGTATTGATGAAATCTCCTAAAATTGTATCCCATGTAACCATCGATCCATCTAATTAAGAGCACTGCTACTATAAAAAGTTGAAGCTATGCACTAAGGAAAGGAAAAGAGCGATTCTGTCAATTAGAGGTGCGGAATTTCTTAGATGTAAAGGAGAATTTAATTCCAGAGATGTAGAACTAGCAACAAATTTGCAGAGTGTAATGGAGATAGGAAATTGTTGTGTGTAAAAACCAGAATTGTTTGGCCTATGATTTGTATAAATCGATTTCCAAAGGATGTTTTAAATACATGATCACCTTCAAGTTGCTGTTGTGAACAGAAGCATTTGTTCCATAGTTAACTACGCATTCCAGTATTTGATGTTTTAAACCTTTCCTCGATTGCAGTAACCCAACTTACTCCATGCGTGGGAGGGCCCACCACCTCTAGAGCTAAGCTTGATCAATTAGCGTAAGTTAATTAGATGTATGCCTTTTTTCTATAGTATAAGTTTCATGTTTCCGGTTTTTGTGTGAATTTTTGGTAGGTGTGGTTCAATTTCATAGCATTTCAATCATCATCGTATTGTACAAATCAATGGACTAAAGAATTATTGTAAACTCAGACCCATTACATAATATGTGCTTGATTTATAATACAGAGTTATACTCTATTTCCTCTTGCTAAAATCGAATGTAATGGGAGCATCCACGAGATCAGAATATAATGATTATGATTTCTGAGTTTGATTCAGGAGTTAGAACAAATTTTAATGCTTCAAATTTGAGTATGGAATAAGAACAAATTTTAGATGCTTTGAATTCGAACATGTTAACACTGCCATTTAGAATATTAATTCAAGGTTTGCATTATGTAATTTCTTTGAACGATTACATGTTTAATGCTCATTTGATTTGTTTATGCATCTCGAGACTTCGCTTAATAATTAGATTTATTTTTAATTAGAGTCATTCTTGTTTTCATAGTGTAATCATTTCCTTATAAGAGCAAGTCTGAGTGCGGATTTGATTGTGCAGGTAGTAATGATTTAATTAGAAGGTTTCTCATAGGTTATTTGAAATATGATTTTTAATAGGATATTTTAAATGCTATTTTACATCAAGTGAGTAGTTTTATTTTAACAATAGTTAGAATTTTCTTTTGCTAATTTGGAATCTTGAATTTGTTATTAAGAGCATTTCTAGTTAGTTTAAGGTTTGAAGTTATTATTAGGATAATGTGTGTGTTCTATTGTTTATCTCCAGTTTAGTTTCAAGATAGTGAAAGGATAAAATAGAATAGGGTTTTCAAGCCGTCATAGGATATTTTAAAAGTAGGATTTTAAAGTTATCTAGCTACAATGCAAGAATGCTATATGATTGAGAATTGCTTTGAATTTCCTTATAGTTTAACTGAAGTATGGAGTTTTCTTGATAAAATTGGTTAAGTAGGTCCCCTTTTCAAGATTTTTTATTTTCCATAAAATGTGTGTTTCATTCCAGTACCTAGTTTATCATTACAAAGGAATATTTATACTCTGACCATTAAGCTGAGCCAAGACGCAGTACAAATCGTGTTTACAACTCCCAGATTGATAATTAATATTGAGAGGTTTAATCCGACAATTAAACCACCCAACATTTTGGCGTCATTGCTAGGGAGTTGTATTTTGGCTCAGGTAAATTTTTTCTTACAGAGTTTCAAGGGTATTACAGGATGTCAGAGGGCAGAGAGTGTACGGTAAGACATGAGTGAAGAGCCACACATCCACTTTTGTGGGGTTTCTCCAAAGTCTGGCCATCTTTCTTATCTCTTGAACTTTTATTTCCTTATCTAGCTTATGTGTAGAAGTAGAAGCAGGCTTTAGACATTTAATTTCCAAGTTTCTTTGCTTTTTATAGATTAAATAGTACTTTGATTTGGAATTTTCCTTTCATGCAAGTGTGGTGAGCTTTATTTCAGCCAATAGCTTTTAAAATTCATTTATCTTTAGAATCCAATCTTCAAACATTATATCATTTTTGGGTATTGTAAGAACCCTTGCGTACTAATCCATGTGATGACAGAATGTACTAGTTTGCTTGTTGAAGACAAGAAGATGGTATTTTGAGGAATCATTCAATGAGAAGTTTTCATGCTGCTACAGAGACAGACAAGTCATCCGATGAAGAATTCACAAGTGCAGAATTTAATACCTTGCTTGAACATAAATTCAATATTATTAAATCTTTGATTTTGAAATTGGATGATTTGCAGGAGCAAGAGAAGGATGAAGAACCACTGCTTATCCTTTGCACCAACTGTTAAAAGAAACACTGCCTTGGAAAGTGTCCACTTAGCGATCTAAAAGTTTGCAAAATCTGCAAGGATGGTCATGCAACCAAACATTTCCCATCAATGCCACGATTACGAAAGGTACTTAGGGAATCAAGTAAGGAATCGAATCAACTACCAGGTATAAATAAAAACCCAACACCATTTGATACTTGGAACAATGACTATTCTCCTGAGCAGGCTCCTCAACATGTTTATAATCCTACAGTTTCATGGAAAACTTTTAATCCTCCTCCAATCGAATATCCTACTTTGTAATGTTACAAAATTTTCATGAATAAATTGGAACATTAATTTTTTCTCATATTGTATAGTAGGTGAATAAAAAGGAAGAGGAGGCCTCTTAACATGAATAAAACCCTTCCTAATGTAAAAAGGGAACCTTTAAGCATCTTATTTTACACCTCCTGGTGTGAAACGGGCCAATTGTATGAGGACAAGGTCAAGTTGACCAAGTCAACCAGCGCAGCATAAGGAGGAGTAGCTTGCCTAAGAAGACAATGCAGTTTTGGAGGGAAGAGATTTAAATGAAGATGGAAACCCTAAGAGGTGGGACCCAAGGTGAGGAGACTCATAAAAAATAAAAGGAGGGCATTGCATCAAAGGGTATTCATTCATTTATTCAAATATTTTTGTCTAGAGACCATTTGCATGCTTCAGTTGTTTAGCCGGAGTTGCTGCACTGCTTAGTGCAAGGAATTCCCGTGCAGGAATTCCATATTCTCTTTGGATCAGCTTGCTTAAGGGATCAAGAGAGAGGGATTTGAGCCTCGTTTCTGTATTTGGCTTGAGGCCATTCATCTACATTCAGCTACATCACATTCATCTTTAGAAACTGCGTCCTCCATGCAAAGGCAACAACAACAATGTTGCATCCTTGACTTTGTATTATTTCTTGAAGAGGAGGTGCTCATTTCCCTCCGAGAGTTTTGTTAGAAAGGCCTTTGGCCCTATTTATATATTATTTAGCCATTATATGATCTATTCAGTCAATATTAATACATATTTGTAGCAACTGCGTTATTTTATGCAGTATTTCTTATTTCATGCATTTTGCCGGAAATGTTGCTGGGAGCCTTGTCTCTTTTGTATAAGTGTTTAAATTTGCATTTATTGTTTTGTGATTAATATAAGTTGTGTATCAGACCTCTCTCATCATTTTTTTCAGAAACCCCTTCATAAAATATGCTCTGTATGCTTCAGAAGAATCTGCATACTCCAAGCCTTAGGAAATCAGGGTTTTAAAGCCTAGTTTGGGAAGGAGAAGCTCTTTAACCAAGCTAGAATAATTTTTTTGAGCTGAAATTCGGAGCATAGGTCCCTCTTGACCTAATATATTATATCCAACCGCTTCCCACCCTTATTTTCACGCAGATATATGAATATACTCATTTTAGGTCCAAAATCATCACTTTTCCCCACCCTTTTGCCCCTAAAACGCTGTATAAGGTTTCTGTTGTCGTATCAACTAAAGGATTTGTTATTGAACATCTGTAATGACATTATTTGATGCTACATAACCATTTTTTTGTCAAATATTTCTTATTTCCCCAATTGGGAACATTACAGTGGTATCAGAGATCTTTGGCTCAGCCTGTGGCTTCATGCCAAAGTGTTGACTCCCTGAAGAAGGAATATTTACATAGCTATAGACAGAGCTTGAGGAGGGTCCAGATAGCCTCCATATCTCATCCTCTCCTTAGAGGTGACATATCCGGTAAATTCCCACTCAGTCCATCTTTGAAATAGCCTTGTACATATTTCCATCAAAGGGTTTCTTCAGTGGTGGCTTCAAGAAAGGTTAGAACGATGGAGAGGATGAGTTTACTCTCATCCATATTCAGATCCCAGAAGAGAGGAGAAGAGAAATGCAGTGAAACTCCAAGAGGGTTTCAAGGAGGAGAAAATTGCGGTGAGACCTCTAGAGGGTTTCAAGAAGCAAAGGCAGATGCATGCACTTCCTGTTCTTGTAGAGGAAGTGAAGAACAAGGAGGCCACTTAGAGCATGAAAATCTGAGTGGGTATTTGGTAGAATACAAGTGCCAACCTAGGGCTTTCAAAGAAACTCTAGATTCTCCTCAGTTTATTCAACTGAGAGAAGAAGGAAGACCCACACCACCAGGGGAAGAGGCAAGTACCAATGCTGCCATGACCTTGAGAGAGCAACCATCTACACCAGTAGTTGGATCAACCAACATATTGGAGAGGGGACCTCTTGTAGCCATAGAAGATGTCCCAAAGGCTCACAAAGATATGCATCAGTTTCCATATCTCAACATTTCAGAAAATGTTATGGAAAGGTTTGGAGATTTGTTTGCATATGGCCCAGGATCAAATAGTACTGCTGAGGTAGAGCAGCAAGATTGCACTACGCTGTGCAAGCTTGGAGGGTTCCAGGGAGATTTGAACCATAAACCTCATGCATCTTTGATAAGTTACACACAACCCTTGAGGTTGAAGTATGAGTTCTTGGAGGATGGAGTGAACCTTGCTCCAAACAAATACATGCAGAACCAAATGCTCATCCAGGAGTTGCTGCATGAGATAGCCAAAACACCTTGGAGGAGGGTTACAGTGCTGTCAAGAGATAGCAGTAAAGAGAGTTTGCCTTATTTACATTCAGATCCTTATGGGTTCAAGATGGTTGTGGACATGAGATCTCCTCTAAGGGATCTCCAAGAAGATGCATTTCCACATATCATGAAATGCAAAGAAAGGAAAAATCTGCTTTAGGAAAATGGTAGTCTTCATTGTGAGGACACCAAGAAAGGAGAAGATGGGTGCACTTCCAGTTCTCAGGGAGGGAATGCAGAGAATGGAGGGCCACAAGAAGAAGTGGGCAGATGGCCAGAGGAGGAGGATCTCTCTTCCCCACTTGAGGAGGCTTCTACCAGCGCTGTCATGTTCATAAAGGGGCAGCCAACCATATCAACAGTTGGACTAGCCAACACATTGCAGAAAGAGACTCTTGCAGCCCTACAAGATGTCTCAAGGGCTTCCAAAGGTATGCAAAAATTTCCATGCTATAAAACTTCAGAAGATTTCATGAAAGGATTTGGAAATTTGTCTTCACATGGCCCAGGATCGAAATGCTTTGCTGATGAGGAGAGGCAAGCTTATACAACGCTGTGAAATATGGGTTTGATCCAAGAAGGGATCAACACTCATTCCTTTGCACCCTTATTGAGTTGCATGCAACATGAGGGGTTATGGTGCAAGGATTTGGGGAGCATCAGGCATGAGGTGCCATCCCCTAATGATGTTTTTTTTCTAGCACTCTTGGGTTCTGTTGGATTCAAGGGGTTAGTTGGTGAGAGGTCTCTCTTGAGAAACCTCCAATGGGTTACATCTCCACCCTCCATGAGGTATGAGAAGGAATACTTGCTTGGGAAGATTGGTGGTCTTCATTGGGAAGATGCTAAGGGAGAGGATAATCAAGGGCAGCCAAAATTGGATGAGGGAAGATGGATGGAGATCAAGAGGCTTGTGAGCCACTTGCAGATCTATGACACATGGCAGGAAGAAGCAAAGCTAATCATGAGACATATCCTATTTCCAAGGGTATTAGGGAGGAAGGAACTTGGCAGGGTACTTTCATCATGGGGCAGCAAGGAGTGTGGATACGTTATGATGGCATGATCATTATGTTTTCACTACATAATGTGTATGATGAGGCAACAAAGATCTTTGTTGCTTCGGAGGATTGGAAGAGAGCAAGGGAAAAATTTCTCTCCCACTTGGCATAGTGTTGCAAGGGTGAAGTATGGCACTATCATGGTGCAAAAGGTGTTTTCATCATGGAGGAGACCCCTCATATTTGGCAGCATTATGGAGAATACCTTTGATAAACTACATGTCAAAGGATGGAGCTATATTTTGGCCGGGGCTTGCTTGCATGAGTCAACAACGCTGTTACTTCATGGCATGGATTTGCTGATGGAGTGTCCATTTGACCTCTCCACTTTTGGGGCACTTGAGGGACACTATGAAGGTGAGAATTTTGTTTTTGCATGTGTTGATTACCTAACACAATATTTGCATCTTCTCTCCATTTCCATGCAGTGCTTGACTCCACAAGAGGGCAACCTATTCATTAAGCTCCATGAGCATTATTGGGCCAGACTATGTGATGGAGGCAGCCATCTCTCATATGGCCATGGGAAAGTGTTTATTTACATGCATGTTCAGCTTATATATTCAGCCACCTACTATACATTATCAGATGTAAGAGCATGCATTATTTCCCATGTACTAGAAGACAACTTGCCCTATCACTTCTTCAAGCAACAGTTTGGCAAACTACGCTGTGACCACTTGGGAGACTGTTGGTACACTGTTGAACACCATGAGACCTTCAGTACTTTCCCCATATTATTTCTTATTATGTTCTCTTTTGTTGATGTTGCTATTATCTTTAAGGGGAGCATGATTAGGGGAGTGACACATAAGGAGGATGTGTCCTTGTTGGGAGAGAACTCCCATATTTTCTGCAATGCATGTTCTAAGGGGAACATGGAGGGAGACATGGACTCTACAACAACACATTTGTTATTTAATGAGGAGGGCCATGAGATGGATGGGTTGTCATGTGGTAGTGATTTCCTATCCATTATGTGTGTGATGGATTGGGCTAGCTTGATGCACAACATTGGGAGAGAGACCTTTGGAGGTCTAACTTCTTTCTTGCCATGGGAGGGCACTCATGTTGTAGCCCAAGATTAGTATACCCTCATCACTTATCTTGAGTGGGGAGGAGGACAGCATGGGATAGGCCTTCTTGCCTATCATGTCCAGTCATTAAGCCCACCTACACTTCAGAAGCCAAAGGTGGAAGGAATTTTCATGAGTTACCATGCTGGAGGGTGACTCATTTTATATGGATGATAGCTTGGGGTGGAGGTTTCACTTTGGGGAATAATATTTACCATGCATCTTGCACTTCATGCCTTGAGAAGACCTATAGACCACACATGGTTGTCTCCTTGAGCACTTTCCTTCTCATGATCTTAGTCATTTGGGGTGTTTCACCAAATGCTAGTCTATATGCTTGGGAGAGGCACTATGGAGTTTCATGGATGAGATGGCATCATATTCTTTGGAGGATTCCATCATATGCTGATGCTACCGGAGGAGGTAAGGAGATTCACTCAGTTCTATCCTTGCAATTGCTTGAGGACAAGCAACATTTGGGAGGGGAGGACTGTAATGTTCCAAAATTTTCATGAATAAATTGGAACATTAATTTTTGCTCATATTGTATAGTAGGTGAATAAAAAGGAAGAGGATGCCTCTTAACATGAATAAAACCCTTCTTAATGTAAAAAGGGAAACTTTGAGCAGCTTATTTTACACCTCCTAGTGTGAAAATGGCCAATTGTATGAGGACAAGGTCAAGTTGACCAATTCAACCAGTGCAACCTAAGGAGGAGTAGCTTGCCTAAGAGGACAACACAGTTTTGGAGGGAAGAGATTCAAATGAAGATGGAAACCCTAAGAGGTGGGACCCAAGGTGAGGAGACTCACCAAAAATAAAAGGAGGGCATTGCATCAAAGTGAATTCATTCATGTATTCAGATATTTTGGTCTAGAGACCATTTGCATGCTTCAGCTGTTTAGTCGGAGTTGCTGCACTGCTTAGTGCAAGGAATTCCCGTGTGATAATTCCATCTTCTCTTTGGATCAGCTTGCTTAAGGGATCAAGAGAGAGGGATTTGAGCTTCATTTATGTTTTTGGCCTGAGGCCATTCAGCTACATTCAGCTACAACACATTCATCTTCAAAAACTGCGTCCTCCATGCAAAGGCAACAACAACAATGTTGCATCCTTGACTTTGTATTATTTCTTGAAGAGGAGGTGCTCATTTCCCTCCGGGAGTTTTGTTAGAGAGGATTTTGGCCCTATTTATGTATTATTCAGCCATTATATGATCTATTTAGTCAATATTAATACAGAGTTGCAACAACTGTGTTATTTTATGCAGTATTTATTATTTCATGCATTTTGCCGGAAATGTTGCTGGGAGCCTTGTCTCTTCTGTATAAGTGTTTAAATTTTCATTTCTTGTTCTGTGATTAATACAAGTTGTGTATCATACCCCTCTCATAATTTTTTGTAGAAACCCCTTCAGAAAATACACTCTCTATGCTTCAGAAAAATCTGCATACTCCAAGCCTTGGGAAATCAGGGTTTTAAAGCCTAGTTTGGGAAGGAGAAGCTGTTTAACCAAGCTATAATCATTTGTTTAAGCTGAAATTCGGAGAATAGGTCCCTATTGACCTAAGATATCATATCCAACCACTTCACACCCTTATTTTCACGCAGATATCTGAATATACTCATTTTAGGTCCAAAACCATCACTTTTCCCCACCTTTTTGCCCCTAAAACGCTGTATAAGGTTGTTGTTGTTGTATCAAATGAAGGATTTGTTATTTAACATCTATTATGACATTATTTGATGTTGAATAACCATTTTTTTGTCAAATATTTCTTATTTCCCCAATTGGTAACATTACATACTTTGTGGCCACAGTGGCCCTCGCCTTGGCCCCCATCCTCGAGACATATATCTCCATGGCCTCAAGAATCATTTGGATATTTATCTCTAGGGAAATATCCCATGAAAATTCAATCATATGAGCACTAGCAGCAACCACAATTTATTTCCAATGCACCATTAAGTTATCCTCCTCCATGGTCCCAGTCGCATGTGCAACCTTACCCTAACCCTAATCCATACCCTAACCCTAGTTCATACCCTAGACCTAACCCTAATCCATACCCTATACCTAACCCTAATCCACACTCTATGCCTAAGCCTACTTCTAATTTAAAACCTAGACCTAACCCTAGTCCAAAGCCTAATCCCAATCCAAATCCAAACCTTAGTCCAAACATTAACCAAAACCATAGCCCAAACCACATATTAAACATTAATCTAAACCATCAGGTTGCACAAAAAATTGAACCACCTATCCTTTCTGTTGATTCCCATGTCGAACAAAATGCTACATATTCCATGTTTGGAAAAGGAGTGAATTCGGAAAATTTCCCCATTACTACTGAGAATTCACCCCGGGAAGATATAATTCAAAGAACACCAGAGGAGCAATATTTTATTGGAACTTGTTTTGAAAATGTTGTGGAAACTCAAAACCCTAGAGTCTCTCTCACCCATTCTTCTCACTTTGAAAAGCATATATTTGAACCTGAACTTGAGGGATTTATCTTTTGTCTTTCACCAGATTATTTGTGCCTCCAGGAGAGTGACTATCAAATTGTGGAAGATTTACATTAGTTGGAGAATACTAAATATGTGGATTCCATTGAATCATGGTTTCGAGCAGTCATCAATCCATCTTATTTCCTTAGCATTCAGAAACCCTTGGTACCATATCAATTGAAGAAACTTGTTTCTCATGCTTTGGTATGTATTGAAGTCTATTCTTTAAAATTAAGTGTGAGTATCATTAGCATTTTGTTACGCACATGGCTTCATTGTAAGTAATCCTATACTTAAACGAGAGTCTTTCACCTCTTTGGGTAAATTAGGGTAGGAGAATAAATAAATAAAGTTGTTATAATTCTATTAGGGTTTTGAATTTTAAATCATGGTTGTTAAAACTACATTTGATCCACATTAGTTGTTAACACACATATTTGTGACAAATCTTGTTGAGTACAGTTCACTCTAATACCTCATGATTTTGCAAAAGTAACCATGATTAATCCCTCTAATAAGTTGTCGTCTTCGATATATATTTTTAGTTTCCCTTAGAAGGTACTATTGGAAAACCCCTATGGTGGACCACTCTTGTTAAGATCATAATGAGCTATTCATGAGAACACTAGCATTCTTAACTCAAGGAATCTTTCAGTCATTGTTTGGGATGTCTTTAATAAGTCCTTAGGGTAGAGGAATTAGCCAGCAATGATTAGTCATTAAAAACTTTTCATGCCATCCTGTACTCTTAAGGAGTAGATTTGTCTCCCCACTTATTAAGTAACCTTTAAGGTTAATCATAATCAGAGCTTACAAAGATTTAGGGAAGGATAGGAGGTCTTGTGATGAGCCAAACTACCACGATCATGAGACCTAACATGCATGACATTACTAATACTGGTCACCAAGCCAGAGTAATGGTTTTCAACCAAAAATCTAGAAGAGAGGAGGTCTCATCACGAGCCGAGGACATGCAAGAAGTTCAGCGTGGGGGGATGTTGAGCAACATTTTTGTCCATGTTTTTACGATTTTTATCAAATAAATACATTCTTGTACCTAGTTTTTTAATCATTGTTAATCCATTATGTTGTTAATTAGAGGAATTTAGAGACAATAGCTAATAATTTATAAGTTCTTGTTATTAGTTAATTTGATGAGTGTTTTAAATAAATTCCTTCTTGGTGGCAGGTGAAAAAGTCTAGCACAAACAGTGTTGGAATGCTCCTCGAAGTGTATTTGAGTATAGGATGGTCATTCTCAGATTGGATGTATGTAACCAAGCACAAAATTGCAAATGTTACTGAAAGCTTTAACAAATAGTTGGATTGAGTTTCTTCAGCTCTTGCTATGGTAAAAAGGAACTTGACCCAGAGGCTTGAAAATGTGGATGCAAAGCTGGATGAGCAAAAGGAAATATAAAAATTGATCAAGGATGAGGTATTTTAAGTGCGTGGAGACCTTACACAGATTGGTTTTTACATATATGAAATTCAAAAAAATGGTTTTTGGCTTGGAAGGGAAGATTGTTACGCTTGAATATAAATAGGATTTTGAAAATGATGGTGTATGGTATCTTTGCCAATTTGTGGGAGGAGTGAAAGATGGATCCACGCCACAATTTATACAGGACTTCCCAGCAAGAGCTCGAATAGAACGTCCAACTCCTCATTTCACTGATGGAAACAATTTGAAGGGTCTTCAGTACATTTCAGACACAATTTAGTCAGGGATTGTTGACTAAACAAATGTAAAGACAATTTTACAAAATGACATTACTATGTTTGCCAACAAAACAATTCAAAAGGAACCATCAAATTTGAAGGATCACACCCACAATTCTCAAAGTTCTTATTGTCCGCAAGAATTATGTGGCATTGAACAAATCTTGTAAACGATTTGAATAATATTATTGATTTTATTATTTCATTCCTAAAAAGTTAATATAAATCTGAACTTCTGTGAATTGATGGGGGGCCCGCTGGCACTTTGAAGTGAGCTTGGGTAATAGGAGAATGGTGAAATACGACAACAAAGTCCAACTTGCATATTTTTATGAATTGAGTGGATATTTGTGCATTTGGAGGATTTTGTAGCATGATGCATAATTGCAAATACAATGACAGGATATGTTAATGTTGAGATGGCGAAGTTCAGGGATTAAGTGTAACTCCATGCTTGTGATTACGCATAATCTCACTGTGGTAGGAGAGTTGTGCATTTGCGGCTTATTGGGAGCTCTGCACAGAATGGAAAGTGTGTTGTTGAAAAGAAGCACCGTAATTTCATTAAACTGGGATATATCCACATCAAAAACAACAGGAAGAGATTAATTCAAATAATTTTCCTAAGGATGAAGCAGCCACTTTAGTATTCAATGCAAGGAATTAGGCCTGTAATTGATATACACACTCTTGTGATATTCCATTCGCAACTCATCATGAGGCTGCAATAATAATATGGGTAACGAAAATGATAAATGTATTTATTGCTGTTTCACCTGAAGATAGGATTGTGCAGAAACAACAACCACGCAATATCATGTTTATGCCTCATTGATGAGGTTGTTGAATGTATCTAGACAACGGTTGGAAAATATGAATTAGATCCCAAGCACAACAACCTGGCATCGTATATATGTAGTATCGATGTGGTGCTCGAATTGATATGTTCGAGAATTAAATGTGCACATAATTCCTATTCGATAAAAGAAAATTATGGTGCCAAAGATCCATTTTAATTACGGGAAACAACGTTGGACCGAGATGAAGATTTGAAGGATTCTCTTTTCTAGAATTATGCGGCCATCACTATCCTCAACTGGAAGTACAAGATTAAATTTTGGATCCTTGACCAGAAATACGAGGACCTCCATATGATTTTTTCATAGATCGGTAGAAGTTACACTACACCAAAACCGAGTTTGGCTTAAGATGTAGTTAACACACTGGAAATGTGGGTTGCTGGAAAGATTCGATTGCCTCTTCAACAAGGAAAGGATGATGATGATAGATTGGAGCGTTTCCAGCTGTGTGATGCTAGATGTACGATGCCTCTTCTAGTAGTGCATGAGGGTCACATTCTTCCAGAAGCTAATCACACCAGCTCAAAACCGAAATTGGGAGTCAAATCTCATTGTTTTGATTTTGTTTAATTCATATTGATGAAATCTCCTAAATTTGTATCCCACATAACCATCAATCCATCTAATTAAGGGTGATGCTGCTATAAAAAACGAAAGTTGCACACTAAGGAAAGGCAGAGAGTGATTCTGTCAATTAGAGGTATGGAATTTCTTAGATGTAAAGGGGAATTTAATTCTGGAGATGTAGAACCAACAACGAATTTTTAGAGTGTAATGGAGATAGGAAATTGTTGTGTGTAAAAACCAGAATCGTTTGGCCTGTGATTTGTATAAATCGATTTCCAAAGGATGTTTTAAATACATGATCACCTTCAGGTTGCTATTGTGAAAATAAGCATTTGTGACATGGTTAACTACGCATTCCAGTATTTTATGTTTTAAACCTTTCCTTGATTGCAATAAGCCGACTTACTCTAAGCATGGGAGGGCCCACCACCTCTGGAGCTAAGCTTGATCAATTAGCATAAGTTAATTAAATGTGTGCCTTATTTCTATAGTATAAGTTTCCTGTTTCCAGTTTTTGTGTGAATTTGTGGTAGGTGTCGTTCAATTTCAAAGAATTTCAGTCATCTTCATATTGTGCAAATAAATGGTCTAAATAATTATTGTAAACACAGACCAATTACATAATATGTGCTTGATTTAAAATATAGAGTTATAATCTATTTCCTCTTGCTAAAATCGAATGTAATGGGAGCATCCACGAGATCGGAATATAATGATTATGATTTCTAAGTTTGATTTAGGAGTTAGAACAGATTTTAATGCTTCAAATTTGAGTATGCAATAAGAATGGATTTTAGATGCTTTGAATTCGAACATGTTAACACTGCCATTTAGAATATTAATTCAAGGTTTGCATTATGCAATTTTCTTGAACGATTAGAGGTTTAATGCTCACTTGATTTGTTTATGCATCTCGGGACTTCACTTAATAATTAGATTTCTTTTTAATTAGAATCATTCTTGTTTTCATAGTGTAATCAGTTCCTTATAAGAGCAAGTCTGAGTGCGGATTTGATTGTGCAGGTAGTAATGATTTAGTTAGAAGGTTTTTCATAGGTTATTTGAAATACAATTTTTAATAGGATCTTTTAAATGTTATTTTACATGAAGTGAGTAGTTTTATTTTAGCAATAGTTAGAATTGTCTTTTGTTAATTTGGAATCTTGAATTTGTTATTAAGATTAGTTCTAGTTAGTTTAAGGTTTGAATTTATTATTAGGATAATGTGTGTGTTCTATTGTTTATCTCCAATTTAGTTTCAAGATAGTGAAAGGATAAAATAGAATAGGGTTTTCAAGCTATCATATGAGATTTTAAAAGTAGAATTTTTAAGTTATCTAGCTACAATGCAAGAATGTTATATGATTGAGAATTTCTTTGAATTTCCTTATAGTTTAACTGAAGTTTGGAGTTTGCTTGATAAAATTGGTTAAGTAGGTCCCCTTTTCAAGATTTTTTATTTGCAAGAAAATGTGTGTTTCATTCCAGTACCTAGTATATCATTACAAATGAATATTTATACTCTGACCATTAAGCTGAGCCAAGACGCAGTACAAATCATGTTTATGACTCCCGGATTGATAATTAATATTGAGAGGTTTAATCCGACAATTAAATCGCACAAGAGGGCCGTCAGAGATATAGGGTCTCAGGGTGCAGGAAGATATATTGGAATAATATTGTAAATATATGATGGGGATTCATGTGATGGTTGACATTGAACCGAATCCCATGGGACCAACTTGGAGGAATGGGTGCATTGGAGGGGAGGGAATTTATAAGACTCATCGACATATTTTGATGAGTTAATCATTATACAATAATAAAAATATTACCATAAACCACAATATGATATAGGTATTGCATCTTCTTCACTCTTGGTAAAGCCCAACCCAGTGAAATAGTTGTCAATCCTAGTGTACCAAGCATGAAGTGCTTGCTTTAGCCCATAAAATTCTCTCTTGAGTCTACACACACGTGAATCCCTATCTAAGGTCTCAAAACCTTCCGACTGCTCAATCTACACCTATTCCTCAATAACTCCATTGATAAAGGTTGTCTTTACATCCATCTGATGTATCTTCCATCTTATCTATGCTGAGAGTGCGATGATGGATCTAATAGATGAGTACCTTGTGACTGGTGCAAAAGTATCATCATAGTCAATCCTCTCCACCCGAGAGAACCCTTTGGCAAAAAATCTAGCCTCGTGCTTCTCCACACTCCCATTTTCTTCTTGCTTCATCTTGTAGACCCACCTAGATCCTACAACTGAATTCCCCACTGGTCTTGGGACAACTTCCCATGCACTATTTCTGATAATGGAGTCATAATCCTCAACCATGGCATTAACCCACACTAGCTAATACACTTCTTCCTCAAAAGAGGACGGTTCTATCTCAATACCTTCAATCATAAGAGCCATGTATCTAGTGTACCGCTCTAGGGACATGTTGAACCTTTAGTTAAACTGAGAGGGGTGGGTGAATCAATTTAACACATTCATGGAATTTTAAAACTTTTCATTAAAACTTATTTACACCTTCATTCCATATTCAACTTAATATGTGAATAATTTTAGAATGTGAGCAGCAAGTATTAACACAATGTAACAACAGACTTAATATGAGAGCAGCAAGTATTAAGCAGATGATATAAAACATATCAACACATACACATCATGCACAAAGACACCAGATATAAGTGGAAACCCATAAAGGGAGAAAACCACATCTTATTATTGTTGTGTTGCAAAGGCAAACTCCAACTCCCTCTCACCACTGTTTTTCTGCATGCACCAACCTATAGGAGGCTCCAACCTCAATTATGCAAGCTACAACTTGCAAGGAAGCTCCAACTTCCTTCAATTTTCTGCAGGCACCAACCTACAGGAGGCTCCAACCTCAGTCAGCTATAACTGACAGCTATCAAGCTTCAACTAGATAGGGAAGCTCCAACTTCCTCAATTTATTCAAAGAAATGTTTGCTGATTTACTTCAGATATCAGCTCTGTTCTGTAGCATCTCTTTCTGCTCTTCTCTTCCTTATCTTCTCTGCCTCAATCTTCTATGCTATTCATTCTCTATCCTTACTCTCTCTAACTTCTCCTCTGCATATCAAGTTGATACAACATATATAGTTCCTCACATGACTGTTTGTATTTCACAGGAATTTGGAGTGAACAACCATGACTCTTTGGCTTCTGTCTTCTCATTCCTTTATCCAACTCATTTTAAATTTATAATAATATGTACAAATTTCCATGCTACAGTGGGATTTTTCTTTTCCTTAGGATACTTGCCTTTGCATCACAAACAATAAAAAAAAATATATTTACATTTTCAGTTACACATTTCAATTCCACTTAGCTCCTTTTCTGGACTTTGGCTTTACTGGATTTGTCTTTTCTGCTGATGTTGACTGGCTGTTCTGTATATTTTGGTTCACCTCTATGTCTATTCATCTGTTCACTGTGCTTGTCAATTTCTGCACCCTTTCCTGCTTTCTATGCATGTATACTTGTCAAATTCATTTCTGTGCATATTCCTGTGCATATAAATGCATTCCATATTTTCACTCAAATAATTCTCAAACCATCTGCGCAAACTCAAGGTATTAATAAACCTGGTAATTCAAACATATATCTGGAACATCTGTGCTCAATCCAAATTCCAACCTTGGAAATTTTAATGACATGCAGAAATTTTTCTTTTAGTGTAGTAATCCTATGGTTGGGAGCATATGATATCAAGACTACACCTGTGGGGACTATTATATTCAATCAAAAACCCCTCAGAATGATATTCGAATTGATATTCGAGCTCTATGATTCACGCAATATAAGATGGTTCATAGTAGAACGCACATGGTTTAAAACTCAGGCCTTTATTAAAGCCAACATCCAACAGTATTCAGGCCCACACAAATTGATTGTAAACGGAAATTCATTCAAACGCTTCAATTTTCTCGAAGGAAGTTTCACATTTCTGCTTCATACAAGATTCAGCTTTGATTTACACACTGACCCAATGTACTAATGGTCTTGGCTTCCATATTTCAAGTTTGACTCATGTTTACATTAATGTGAACCAATATATCACCATATGAGCTTTATTATGGTGCGAACCACTGTTTGACTTTGATGCGGAGTTCTTTTTACCCGGATACTATTGAACCTTCCACAGTACTTTATGATTAAAAACCATATAACTTTCTTAATCACCGATGCGATGGATGAAACAAAAATTTATAAAACCATTGAGATACCTCGTTACATGGAAATGTCCGGTCTTTACTTGTAGAATTCTGAGTGTTTTTGAAATTTTGGATTAAACAACCAAGTTGTAATATTATTCCGCAACATATATTAATTTGACTACCAAACTTCATATTTAAAGCTCTTGGGCCCACAGTATCCATATAACATACCTTGGCTTAAGTCGCCCTTCTCATCCGACGGCGGAGAGCACGTCGCTTTTCCTCGTGTGATCTGACGGATATTTCTCGGCGAAGATGCACGGATGATAACACGCGATGGCGCGCAATGAAAGCGGTTTTTGGGACCCCGTCGCGTGTCACGTGTCGGCAGTTCAATGGAATCACTCGCAAATGGGAAATACCGCTTGCTCTGCAAAAGCGGTGCGATATGGATAGGGTGGTTTCATCAACCCACGTTCATTGTTCATCAAGGTTTCACTCTTCCATGCAGGGTTCCGGTCTTCTTATGGTTTCGTTATCGTCTGTGCCTTTCATCTATCGGCCCCAATGCAGAGTTCCGCCCCTTTAGCTTGGGTTCCGCCTATTCTTTTGTGACATCGATCCTTCTGGCGATCGATAGGATCTTAGTCCATATGACTCTTCAGATATATATGTGCAAAATCTCGAATGAGCCGTTATTTCAGAGTTTATTCGATCAATACAACACATCTAAGTTTGGAACAGAGGATCTTCATATATCTATACTGACCCTTATTTCATTCAATTTAAACGATACAAAATATATCCTCAACGCATCAGAATTATTTATAAATCAAACCATTGGCATTAAACCTTATTACAATTTCTCAACAACACCGAATTCCTTCTTGTATGCAGGGCATTTCGACGACCCTTCACACACAGTTTCTCAAGGGCGAAAGGGATATTTTACAGTGCATAAGAGGTAACTTTTCAACACTCTTTTCATATTTTCTATAATATGTTCCCACACTCAGAACCTATTATAGAAATCAAATACCTCTGTTCCTTGACTGATGCTGCTCCTTGCTCCTGAAGCTCCTCTGCTGCCTCTCCAATCAACTGACCCTTCTAAAACTGCCTCTGCTTCATATCTCATGCTCTCTTTGCCTTGTTGTTGTTTCAAGTGCTCCTCCTTTGACATCTCCTTTGCCATCTCCTTTTCCATCAATGACAACATTTCCAACAGTCTCACCCTTTGGCATTGATGGCAATACACTTCCTCTACTTTCCTTTTAAGACCATTTCTTCTGTTGCTAGCTCTTCCTCCCCCTTTGACATCAATGGCAAGGGGTTGCGTACTTCTTTAGTGTGGATTGTATCCTTTTTTATTTACCCTATTTCAATATTTCTTGCCTTGTACCCTGCTGCTCCACACTGTGGATTAAATCTAAGATACTGACCCTTTAGCCTTTTCATTGTCTCCTTTATGCTGGATGTATTCTTGCCATATTCCTTTGATTCTGAGGACCTGTTTCATGCTTCCTTTGCTGGCTAATCTCCCCCTGGAATGATATTTTCATTTCTGTTCTCCCCCTGAAACTGTGCTTTCCTTTTATCTCAGAGAGTAGCATCTACAGATACTACCCCTAGTCTATCTCTCAAATATTCAAATGGTTCTCTAGCAAGAGGTTTGGTAAATATGTCTGCTATTTGTTCTTTTGTTGGTACATACTCCAGTTTTACTATCTTCTGAGCCACTTGTTCTCAGAGAAAATGATACTTGATTGGAATATGTTTAATTTTTGAGTGAAGTACAGGATTTTTAGATATACTTATAGCACTTGTATTATCACATTTGATTGAGATAGGTTCCTCAATGCTTACCTTCATGTCTGGGAGGGTTTGCTTCATCCACATGACTTGTGTACAACATGCTGCTGCTGCTATATATTCTACTTCTACTGTAGATAGAGAGATAGACGTTTGTTTCTTGCTTAACCATGCCACCAGAATTTCTCCTAAATAGAATTCACCTCCACTTGTACTTTTCCTGTCATCCACACAGCTGGCCCAATCTGCATCTGTGTATGTTGTCAAAGTGAAATTTTTGCCTTTAGGATACCAAAGTCCATACTGTGTTGTTCCTTGTAGATATCTAAATATTCTTTTGACTGCCATAAGGTGGTTTTGTTTAGGTGCTGCTTGATATCTAGCCACTAGTCCGACTGCTAGCATGATGTCTGGTCTTGATGCTGTCAGATACAACAGACTTCCTATCATGGATCTGTAGTGGTTTTGATCTATATCAGTAGATTCATCACCAGCACATAGCTTGCATCCCATGATCATGGGAGTTGACACAGGTTTGCACTCCTCCATTTTGAACCTTTTCAACATTTCTTTTAAGTATTTTTCTTGTGAGATGAATGTGCCTGTGTTCTTTTGCTGAATTTGAAGTCCTAAGTAGAAACTGAGTTCTCTAATCATGGACATCTCAAAATCTGATTTCATCTTCTAAGCAAACCCTTTTTCTAGTTCATCGCTGTTGCTTCCAAACATAATGTCATCAACATAAACTACAACAATCAGTAGTTCATTTTCATGGGCTTTTATGTATAGATTGCTGTCTACTCCACCTCTCCTAAAGCCTTGTTTTTGCAAATATTTATCCAGTCTTGAGTACCAAGCACGAGGAGCCTGTTTCAGTCCATATAGAGCTTTCTTCAGTCTGCACACATAGTCTCCTTTGTCTGTTAAAGAGAAACCTTCCGGTTGTTCCATGTAGACTTCTTCTTCTAGATCTCCATTCAGAAAGGCAGATTTTACATCCATTTGATATACCTTGAAGTCTTGATAGCATGCAAAGGCTAGGAACATTCTGATGGCTTCCATTATGGCTACAGGGGCAAATGTTTCATCGAAATCAAGTCCTTCGATTTGTGAATATCCTTTGCAGACAAGTCTGGATTTATTCCTGATTACCTGTCCTTCCTCATTCATTTTATTTTTGAATACCCATTTTGAGCCTATGACATTTTTCCCTGTGGGTCTAGGAACTAGTTCCCAGGTATTGTTTTTCTCAATTTGATCCAATTATTCATTCATAGCATTCACCCAAGACTTGTCCTTGCTGGCTTCTTCAAATTTCTTTGGCTCTATGTGTGATAACATGGCTATGTATACCTCTTCTGTCTGTTTAGTTAGCTGCCTTCTTGTCTAGACCCCTACTTTCTTGTCTCCTATGATCTGATCTTCAGGATGATTCTTATGAGTGTATCTAGAGGGGGCTTTCAAGCTTAGCTCTGCATATTCTGTTGTCTTGCTTGTTTCATCATCATTTTGGTTTTCTTCTTCATTGTTGTCTGATGGATTGCAGCAGTTTGTATCTCTTGTATTGTTCGGAAGTTCTTCATCAAATCTCACATCAATACTTTCTATTATTTTTCGAAGAGTCTTGTTGTAGCACCTGTACCCTTTAATTTTGGAAGCATATCCTAGAAAAATCCCTTCATCTGCTCTTGCATCAAAATTTCCAAGATTTTCATCATTATTCTTAATATAACACTTGCTTCCAAAAATTCTAAAATGTTTGATTGAAGCTGGTTTCCCATGCCATAGTTCATAAGGAGTCTTGTCACTTCTTGGCCTTAAGTGAGCTTTATTGAGGATATGCACCGCTGTGTGTACTACTTCTGCCCAGAAGGTTTGAGGAATATTACTCTCTTGCATCATGGCTCTAGCAATTTGTTGAACAGATCTGTTTTGTCTCTCTGCTACTCCATTCTACTGAGGTGTCCCTACAATAGTGAATTGTTGTTTTATGCCATATTCATTGCATAGATCTGCAAAGTCATAATCTGTGAATTCACCTCCTCTGTCTGATCTGATGCATTTTAGCTTGCATCCTGTCTGATTTTCTGCTAATGCTTTGAATACTTTGAATTTTTCAAGAGCTTCCAATTTATTCTTGAGAAATGCAACCCATGTCATTCTAGAGAAATCATCTATTATTAGCATGAAGTAGGATTCTTCACTTGGTGTTTTAGTTCTTTCAGGTCCACATAAGTCCATGTGCACAAGATGTAGTGGTATTCTTGTTGATAACTCATTTTTGGCCTTAAATGATGTGCGGGTCTGTTTGCCTAGTTGACATGATTTGCATATGGTTTTAGAAGGCCTTTTTATTTCTGGCATGTCTCTGACAACTTTCTTCTTGCTTAGTCTGATGATGTGATCAAAGCTGAGATGTCCCAACCTTTTATGCCATAACCATGACTCCTCAAGTTTGCTAAGATGACACGCTTCAGCTTCCTCTTTCACAATGTAAACATTACTCTCTGTTCGAACTCCTTTGAGCAGAGTCTTACCTGTGGTACTTGATCTGACTTCAAAATCTTGTGCTCTAAAAAGAACTTCACAACCTTTATCACACATTTGACTAACACTCAGCAAATTAGCTTTCAGCCCATCTACAAATAGTACCTCTTGGGCCTTTCCTCTGCCATTGTCTAGGCTGACTGAGCCTTTTCCTTTTATTTTTCCTGATTTATCATTGCCAAAAGTAACATTGCCAGATTTCTTTTCATCAAAAGTTATAAAATTACTTCTATCTCCAGTCATGTGTTTTGAGCAGCCACTTTCCAAATACCACTGGATTTTCAGGTCTTGAGCAGTTAGGGCCAAGTCACATTTATTCACCTTCTTTATCCACTGGAAGCATCCTTTTGTTTGGTATCTTCTGTGAGGTGATGAACTACTTCTTTTGAGAGGAAATTTGGAAGGCATATGTCCAACTTGATTGCATACACAACATTTGATTATAATTTTTGCAGAATTGTGAGTATGAACAAAATTTCTTTGATTCATAAACCCCCTTGAGGTATTGAAAATCAATCTTTGTCCATACTTTCTACACTCAATGATATTATGGCCAAATCCCTTACAATAAAAACAGTAACCATAGAAATTATTTGCATACCTGATGTAAAGTTGTCTTCTCCATTTGTTTGTTTGAGACAGTCTCTTCATTGTTTGCATCTTTTGCTGGTTTGAATTAATCCTCCTTGCATGAAAATATGCAGCAATGTGTCCCTGCTTGTGGCAGACATAACAAGTGGCATTCTTCATAGGAGGGAAGAATCTCCTTTGATGGCGTCCAAATTTGACATACTCACGGGCATATAATCCTTTTTCTGTTGTCTTGGGATTTATTGCCTTCTTTGTTACTAGAGGTTTCTGCTGATCTCTGTCTTCCTTATTACATATTTCTTCTTTTGTAATAATTGTTTGAGCTGCTTCATCATTCTTCTTTGCTTTTACAAAAATAATCTCTCTTTTTTCCTTTTCTTTGCTTTTACTTGATTCTCCTTCATAGCCTATTCCTGTTTTTATCATAGGAGATCTTTGAGCATATAGAATTTCATTCAACTTACTAGAGCTTTTTGTTTGAGAGGAATTTGTAGATACTTTCCTCTGAGCATTTTCTAATTTCTTCCTTAGACATACAACTTCTTCTTCTAGCTTCTCTTGTTCTCGAGTTTTATCCTTGATTTGCTGAAGTAACATGTCTTCTATCTTCTTGGATTATTCAAGCTCTACCTTCAGCTGCATGAGGGCTTCTGAATTCTTCTCTTCTCTTACATACTTGAGGAGAATGTCCTTTTGTTTTCTGCACTTTAGTTTGAGTCTTTCAATCTCCTCCAGAGCACTTCTTAGCTCCCCCTCAAGGTCGACTTCACTTTCTTCTTCTACATCTTCTAGCAGGAGTTCTTCAAGCTCTTCTATGGCCATCAATAAAAATTCAGAGGTTCCTTCTTCACTTGAAGGTTCATCTGAGTCTTCAGATGTACTGCTGTCTTGTTGAGCATAGAAGGATTTTTCTGCTGAACTTCTTTCCTTTCTGCCAGTTCTTTGATGTGTTTTTCTCTGATTCTTGGGCCTGATTCCTTACTTTCTTGAGAGGACATTTAGATGCATAGTGTCCAACTCTTCCACAGTTAAAGCATTTGAAAGGAAGTTTACCTTTGTATTTACCTGAGCCTCTATCCAGTTTCTTGACGAATTTTGCTTCTT
Organism: Pinus albicaulis; assembly: GCA_034641835.2. NCBI lineage: Eukaryota > Viridiplantae > Streptophyta > Pinopsida > Pinales > Pinaceae > Pinus > Pinus albicaulis. The sequence goes on along the minus strand of CM076573.1, from coordinate 514,350,042 downwards.
CTTCATCCGAGCAAGAGCATATGTCTTCCTCTTCTTCTTTCTTCTTTTCTGTTTTAAAGGCTGCCTCCCTCGTACTTGGCTTCTTCTGTGGGAGCCTCATTTCATATGCTGTTAGATTTCCAAGTAGCTGGTTCATGGTCAAGGTCTCCCAATCAGCTGTTTCTTCTATTGTAGACACCTTGGGATTAAATCTGGGTGGAAGAGATCTTAGAATCTTTTGTACAATTACAACTTCTTTTATGGTTTCACCTAGAGCCTTCATGTTATTTACTATTTCTGCAACCCTTAGAAAGAAGCTAGCAATGTCTTCATCATCATTCATTTTTAAGTTCTCAAACTGGGCTCTATAGATTTGAAGTTTGGCAGTCTTTACCTTCTTGTCTCCCTCATGGATGTTCTCTAGAGTATCCCACATCTCTTTGGCAGTGTCTTTGTGCATTAATTTGATAAACTCTGCTTCACACAATCCATTTAAGATGGCATTCATGGCTTTTGCATTAGCTACAAAATCTTGTTTGGTTTCTTTCTCTGAGTCAGTTGCCTTTGGGGCATATCCTAATTCCACAGCAGCCCAGACTTCTATTCCTAGAGACATTATGTATGTCCTCATTCTGATTTTCCAGAAAGCATAATTTTCACCAGTGAAGAAAGGGGATTTATTGGTTGAGCATCCTTCTTTACTAGCCATCTTGAGATCCTAGAATCTCCTTTTAGTTGTTAAACTGGTACAAAGGAACCTGGCTCTGATACCAATTGTTGAACCTTTAGTTAAAATGAGAGGGGGGGGGGGTGAATCAGTTTAACACATTCATGGACTTTTAAAACTTTTCATTAAAAATTATTTACACCTTCATTCCATATTCAACTTAATATGTGAATAATTTTAGAATGTGAGCAACAAGTATTAACACAATGTAATAGCAGACTTAATATGAGAGCAGCAAGTATTAAGCAGATGATATAAACCATATCAACACATACACATCATGCACAAAGACACCAGATATAAGTGGAAACCCATAAATGGAGAAAACCACATCTTATTATTGTTGTGATGCAAAGGCAAGCTCCAACTCCCTCTCACCACTGTTTTTCTGCAGGCACCAACCTACAGGAGGCTCCAACCTCAGTCAGCTATAACTGACAGCTATCAAGCTTCAACTAGATAGGGAAGCTCCAACTTCCTCAATTTATTCAAAGAAATGTTTGCTGATTTACTTCAGATATCATCTTTGTTTTGTAGCATCTCTTTCTGCTCTTCTCTTCCTTATCTTCTCTGCCTCAATCTTTTATGCTATTCATTCTCTATCCTTACTCTCTCTAACTTCTCCTCTGCACATCAAGTTGATACAACATATATAGTTCCTCACATGACTGTTTGTATTTCACAGGAATTTGGAGTGAACAACCATGACTCTTTGGCTTCTGTCTTCTCATTCCTTTATCCAACTCATTTTAAATTTATAACAATATGTACAAATTTCCATGCTACAGTGGGATTTTTATTTTCCTTAGGATACTTGCCTTTGCATCACAAACAATATAAAACAAAAATATTTACATTTTCAGTTACACATTTTAATTCCACTCAGCTCCTTTTCTAGACTTTGGCTTTACTGGATTTGTCTTTTCTGCTGATGTTGACTGGCTGTTCTGTATATTTTGGTTCACCTCTATGTATATTCATCTGTTCACTGTGCTTGTCAGTTTCTGCACCCTTTCCTGCTTTCTATGCATGTATACTTGTCAAATTCATTTCTGTGCATATTCCTGTGCATATAAATGCATTCCATATTTTCACTCAAATAATTCTCAAACCATCTGTGCAAACTCAAGGTATTAATCAACCTGGTAATTTCAAACATATATCTGGAACATCTGTGCTCAATCCAAATTCCAAACTTGGAAATTTTAATGACATGTAGAAATTTTTCTTTTACTGTAGTAATCCTATGGTTGGGAGCATATGATATCAAGATTACACCTATGGGGACTATTATCTTCAATAAAAAACCCCTCGGAATGATATTCGAATTGATATTCGAGCTCTATGATTCACCCAATATATGATGGTTCATAGTAGAACGCACATGGTTTAAAACTCAGGCCTTTATTAAAGCCAACAACCAATATTATTCAAGCACACACAAATTGATTGTAAACGGAAATGCATTAAAACACTTCAATTGTCCCGAAGGCAGTTTCGCATTTCTGCTTCATACAAGATTCGGCTTTGATTTACTCACTGACCCAATGTACTAATGGTCTTGGCTTCCGTATTTCAAGTTCGACTCATGTTTTCATTAATGTGAACCAATATATCACCATATGAGCTTTATTATGGTGCGGACCAATGTTTGACTTTGATGCGGAGTTATTTTTACCCGGATACTATTGAACCTTCCACAGTACTTTATGATTAAAAACCATAGACTTTTCTTAATCCCTGATGCGATGGATGGAAAAAAAAGTTATAAAACCATTGAGATACCTCGTTACATAGAAATGTACGGTCTTTACTTGTAGAAGTCTGAGTTTTTTTGAAATTTTGGATTAAACAACCAAGTTGTAATATTATTCCGCAACATATATTAATTTGACTACCAAAATTCATATTTAAAGCTCTCGGGCCCACAGTATCCATATAAAATACCTTGGATTAAGTCACCCTTCTCATCTGATGGCGGAGAGCACGTCGCTTTGCCTTGTGTGATTCGACGGATATCGCTCAGCGAAGATGCACGGATGATAATGCGCGATGGCGCGCAATGAAAGTGGTTTTTGGGACCCCGCCATGTGTCACGTGTTGGCAGTTCAATGGAATCGCTCGCAAATGGGAAATACTGCTTGCTCTGCAAAAGCGGTGCGATATGGACAGGGTGGTTTCGTCAACCCACGTTCACTGTTCATCAAGGTTCCGCTCTTCCATGTAGGGTTCCGGTCTTCTTATGGTTTCGTTATCGTCTGTGCCTTTCATCTATCGGCCCCAACGCAGAGTTCCGCCCCTTTAGCTCGGGTTCCGCCTATTCTTTTGTGACATCGATCCTTTCGGCGATCGATAGGATCTTAGTCCATATGACTCTTCAGATATATATGTGCAGAATCTCAAATGAGCCCTTATTTCAAAGTTTATTCGATCAACACAACACATCTAAGTTCGGAACAGAGGATCTTCATATATCTATACTGACCCTTATTTCATTCAATTTAAACGATACAACATATATCCTCAGTGCATCAGAATTGTTTATAAATCAAACCATTGGCATTAAAACTTATTGCAATTTCTCAACAACACCGAATTCCTTCTTGTATGCAGGGCATTTCCACGACCCTTCACACACAGTTTCTCAAGGGCGAAAGGGATATTTTACAGTGCATAAGAGGTAACTTTTCAACACTCTTTTCATATTTTCTATAATATGTTCCCACACTCAGAACCTATTATAGAAATCAAGTACCTCTGTTCCTTGATTGATGCTGCTCCTTGCTCCTGAAGCTCCTCTGCTGCCTCTCCAATCAACTGACCCTTCTAAAACTGCCTCTGCTTCATATCTCATGCTCTCTTTGCCTTGTTTCTGTTTCAAGTGCTCCTCCTTTGAAATCTCCTTTGCCATCAATGACAAAATTTCCAACAGGACATTCTCTGTGTAATATTCCTTTTTCAGGATTGCTCATAAATCAAGCATAAAAAACACATTTCCAGAAAAAAATGCAATAAAATAGTGAAATGGACTCTTGGATCCCATATATTAGTCAATAAGAAACCTAAATCCAAGAAATGAGCTGAAACAAAGCAAACTAGGTGGGTTAAATAGATCTCCCACACCTAGGATTGCCAAAAAGTGCTAAAACCCCAAAACTGTATTTTATCGGAGTTGCTGCTTAATGGACTGCACAGCCTAAGAGAGGGTTTACACACATAAATTAAGGAAAAAATTATATCTACTCATATATTGATTAAAATGTTGAAGAACAAAATATCTAATCTCCTTATACAAGATACAAAAGAAACCGACAAGGGTTTCTTGTCCAAACACTCTGTATACAAATGCGATATTCAGAAAATTACTGAAACATCACTGCAATACTAAAACACATGAGTGTACAAGGCTGAAATATATCTGATCTGATGTATAAACCTCAAGGGCTTCCTCCCATGAAAGTATGAACCTCTCAATCACAAGGAAACTCAACAACGAAGCCACCAAACCATGCAATAAACAATGCCTCCAAAATAACGCATTCCCTAGCAAAGACAATGCTGGGAATGTATGGGAAATGTGTGGTCTGATACCACAGATCTGAAATAAGCTCTAGATCTCTCCAAATAGATCTCTCAAGTTATTGAAACCTTCCTCCAATGAGAAACTAGCTCAGAAGCCAGGATTCCAATCCCTTCCACTGCTGCACCCAGCAACACTACACAATCTCTGGAAAAGTTGTGTTGATGAAGATGGCTGAAGCTTGGCCTGAAAACTTGATGTGGAATGATGAATAAAAAATCTCCCAATGAGCTCCTCAAAGGAAAGAGGTGGGATCCCCGCCCGGGAACATCCAGTGCTAAACAACACTACAACTTTGCTAAGTAGCAAAGCAACAACAATTCTTGGCAGCCAAGAATAATAATATACAACATGATGAATAATGCTACCATCCTCTTCCTTATATAAGACATGATTTTTCTTGCCCTTGGCCCCACTCAATTAGGTTACTTCTAACCCAAGTTAAATTTCCCTCCAAAATTGCGTTATTCATCCTAAGATTCCTCCTCCACTAAAACTGTGCTGTTGACTTAGTCAAAGCGGCTTCATTTTAACCTTGTTCACACATGGAGGTGTTTTATTAGGCTCGAAAGAATGTCTCCTTTCACACTTGGAGTTTTTTTATCCTCCTTAGGATACTTATGGGCTTTTCTGCCCATTTATTTAACTTTTAGAGCTGCTGCTAACCCTAATGTTCCATTTAGCCTGGAGGCTAAAATTTTGGAACATTACACTCTGCCTGTGCTGTGATGTGGGTACTCCCAAATTATCTCGCATCTAGAAATAATCTATCAGCCTCTCTGGTGCACTTCTTCCATTTATGGCAGATGGCTCTGCATGAGTGGTTTCTACCACTCTCCGTTCCTCTGCTTTTGGCTACTGCACATACTGAGGTTCATCTTTTGGAGCCAAGAGCTCCTCAACTGCATGAAACTCAAGCTCCCTCTCAAGGGACAGTCACATGGATTTCTCTTCATTGAATTTCACATCTCTTCTGATCACTGTCATCTTGTGTGTTGGAAAATACACCCAATGATTGTGTGGTGTATCAGTGTATCCAAAAAACATCCCCAACTCTGTTGTTGTCTCTAACTTCTTCCTGGCATCTTTGGTTACATGGAAATCAACAGATGAACTAAAAATTTTAAAGTATGACACATCTGATCTCTTACCTGAAAAAAGCCTCCTCTGGTGTACTAATGCCAAGAATCCGATGAGGACTACGGTTCTGAAAAAATAATGTTGTATTGCATGCTTCCGCCCATGGATGCAACGGTAGGCCCTGATCATGCAACATAGCTCATGCTGCTTCCATAATAGTTCTATTATTTCTTTCTGCAACCCCATTCTGATTTGGGTTATGAGTTGCTATCAATTCACTTTGAATTCCTTTTGAGGCACAAAAGTCCTTGAATTCATTAGAGATATATTCTCCACCATTGTCGCTCCTTAGAGCCTTCACCTTCTTCCTTGTATTTTTCTTGACAAGTGCCTTGAACTCACAAAACTTGGAGAATGTCTGATATTTATTCTGCATGAAGAAAATCCAATACTTTCTTGAAAAATCATAAAAAAAAATCACATAATACTTGTGCTTTGGTGTGGAATCTATCGATAATGGTCCACACATGTCTGAGTGAAATTTATCAAGGATAGCCTTTTCTCATATTTCGTTATCGTGAAAGGTGGCCTTGGTATACTTCCCCAATATACACCCTTTGTATGTATCTCTCTATGCAAGTGCACCCTTTGGAAGTCATGTAGAAATATTCTGCATCATCTTCAAAATTCCATGGTGTAGATGTCCTGATATCATGTTCCATAACTAACCGATATCTTAGATCTCCCCCTTCTCTGCTTGTGTGGTCAATGCAACATAATTTTCTTCATCTCGTTTGTAGAGTTTCTTTACTCGAACCCCAATATTTTCCATCTTCCCATGGATTTGTGATGAAGGAACACATTTCCTTCATTGAATATCACATCATAGCCACGATATTCCAACATTGAAGTAAAAACAAAATTCTTCTTTAAACCAAGAACATACATGACATCTTTTATTGTGAGGGGTTTACTTAACTCTCTCTGAAAGGTAACTGTACAAACACTGGTAGCGAAATAATTCTTGTTATAGGTAAATTTGGGCACCATTCTCAATGACCTGGTTTAACTGGACATCATCCCCAAGACCAATGAATAGGGTCTATCATGCCCTATCATTTCAGTTGCTACATGCCCTAAGAAAAAGAACAAGAAAAAATCATCCATGACTTCCATTGCAAGGTTTCCAAGATTTGAAGTACATGTTATATCACCTATGAGCTCACCAACACATCCTCTCAAGGTACTAACTGCTTTTCATATGAAGTTACCTCCATTCAAGGGTGCTCTGCAAAGCACTTCCCCAACATTCAAGAGTGCGTTGGTCAATTAGGAGCGAAATTCTCATTGTTTCGGAATCTCCACATGGCTAATGCCTTCTAGAAGAGTCCATATGTGTCAAACTTATAATCCATGTGTCCATATAACACCTCTGAATTGGGAACATGTGTTACCTATTATTAGAAATTCATTGATTGTGAAACTACCTTCAGCTGATCTATAAATTGAGCACAGATCCTAGTGCTTGAGAGGGATGAAATTTGGTAAAGAAATGTTATTGAATTCTCAATTGAGTATTTTACTTGAGTGATATGCTATTGCAGATATGTTCATTGTGATGAGGTTGGGATGATGCTGGGGTTGGTGACATCAAATCAATCACTGGGTGTAACCTGCCCCTTCTATTCATTAATAAATGTTGCTGCTCATTTTCATGCATATGTATCTGTATATGTTTCTATCTTTCATATCATGGATTCATAGCTAATGTATATGTTTCATGTTTCATTGATTTAACTAATTAAGGTAAATAGCCATCTGTATATTACAATATCTTTGTTGTTTAGTGTTCATACTTGCAGGAACTAGTCTAGTGATCAAAGTTAGATTGGAAGCTACAACAAGAGCAAAAAAGGAGAATGGGAAATGCTTGGATCACAAGTAATTTTCTTCATATTTCTGTGTGTATATTTAATCTTAGGAAAAGTGTCTACAAAGTCTTTGATCTATTTTTCTAAATGCATAGCACCACATTTAGGGAATGTGTTTTTATCCGTAGTTCATGATTCCGCATAACAAATTGGCGACTCCACTGGGAAGTTTACCTTCATCCTTGGTGTGTTTTTTCCTCTGCTTACCCACCGAGTAGCATATACTCCCAATTATTAGGCTTTTGAAACAAAGAATTACATTAGAAGTGTGTTTAGTAGGTTGGATTTTTTTCTCTGCTGTGCCCAACGCACTGTTGGTAAAGACACAATGCTTTTGCATAGCATTGTCTCCCACTCATGGGTGCTTTGCAACACACTGTCTCCCCTTAGAGACTGTGTTTCCCCCTAATCCAACCAAATTCCCTTTGAATTTGTCATTTCCATTGCTTTCAGCCTTTTGTTTTCTGTGTTTTCAACTATTTGATGGCTCATAGAGACCAGTGAATTTACCTGAATCTTCCTCCTTTGAAAAGTAAGTTTGTTCAATGCCTCTTTAAAGTGTTTTTCTTTATCATTGACAATCAACTTCAAAGTATTTTTATTTTTTCATTAGATCCATTTTATTTTGTAAAGGAAATTGTCGTTATCTTCATTTCCTATAGGAGAAATTGTAGTTCCATTCTTCGTTTTTCCTAAAAGAGAAATTGTTGTTAAATTCATCGTTTCTGAAAGAAGAAAGCATTTGTTTTTTGTTTATTTGATGCATATAGTTTCATTTTTGCATTCACATTAAGGGGATTGAAAAGAAAAACTTGCATTTTCATGTATTGGATTGTATGTTTTGCATAGAAAAAAATTAGGAAAGCTGCATATTATTTTGTGCTCTTTGTTATATGCTCTCAAAACTGATTTCTCTTTCACTCTAGTAGCTAGGATTTTCATTGAAGAAACTAAAATTGAAAAGTTTGCTTATCATTATAGTTTTCATTTTAGGAATTTCCATCACATCATCGTGGTGAACCTTGAAAGGAAAATTGATAAACAAGATCAACTTAAAATTTACATCAATTTACCTAAAAAAGCATTGGAACCTAAACGATAACATTTAGAAGGTCTAGGCTAGCGACGTGTTCGGGCATCGTAAAACATAGCAATTGTCATTAATTGTCTGTGATACATTGTGAGAGTGATACCTCACTCCACGTATGTAAGTATATCGTAGCCTGTCCATGTACCTTCGGGTATATCGAGCGGTGTTATAGTACGAAAAGTATAAAGGGGTGCTCTCACTGTGCAGTTTCGTATTAGACAACACTAATACAGACTCAGGCCTCCACGTACCTTTGGGTATATTTGGGAGGACAAATTTAGGTTGCTATCCATCCATAGTGAACCGAGTCGACCACCTTGTAAATTGTGATACACCAAACACAACATTCGGGGAGATTGCCAACCCGTACTTCTTGGTTCGCCAGGTGGTATTCTACAGCTCACAGTTTCTTGGTAAACCTTTTTCCTAACATTAACCTTTATTTTTTAATTTTTTTTTTTGGTTATAAAATAAATCAGTCATCATGGAAGAAGAAAATACCATTCCTCGTCATTCGTGTAGACTTGCATTGAAACTACCTTTACCACCGGAAGTCACTTCTAGTCGGCGTAGGCGACATCGCTCTACCGAAACCAGTACCATCAGTACCTCTAGTGAAGAATCATCTTACCATATAACAGACTCGACACAAGTTGTTTCTACAAATCCTGGTTCATCTACTGTTGTTGAGATGGAGTCCTCATAGCTACCCGTGGTCACGATCCATCTAATCAGTGAGACCATGCCTCCCGAACCCAACGTTGTTCAACTGGAAGTTGATCCAGATCCTATCATGCTTTAGGGGGCAAATGTTATTGGTAAAACTAGACATCATCCCAAGGACCAATGAAATAGGGTCTATCATCCCCATATATTTTAGTTGCTATATGCCCTAAGTGAGAAAAATCTTGATCCCGAAGTCGAACAACTGGAAGTTTTTCCTATATTGGTCACTTCACAATCTATTGTAGCCATTGAGTCTCCCATATCGCGCATTCAACCACCTAAAATATACTTCGGGCTTGGTGAAGAAATCCTTCCACCTGGTTTAATTTCGATTGAAGAAATACCACAAGACGAGACACCTTTAACTCCAACTCATTTTGGGAGGATATTTACTTGTATGAGTCTTTTCCTCAATCACCTTGCTTTGCTTTTGTTGATCCTGTTTTACTTCGAGTTCACGTAGATTCTATAAGGTATACACTGGGTCATTTGACCATGGCTGAGATAACATCCCAGAATGAACCATATATTTTAGCTGCAACAACATCTACTGTTGCTTCATATTCAATGTTTTGTCCATTGAATTCACCCATGTCATCATCTGGAATCATATCTGGTTCCTCCCTTATGAGTACTGAACAACTTGATCCTTTAATCCCATCTTCAGTGCAATATCAAGCTGATCCCATCAATTATTCTCCTTGGTGGCTGGTGATACCACAAAAATTACCCTTGAAAATTCAAAAATGTAATGGAAACCCTGGAGAAGACCCGTTAACGCATGTTATAACTTATCAATTGTGGTGCTCATCAAATGATGACTCTGTTAGACTACGTCTTTTTCAACACACACTCAACAGTTCGATTACCGGTGAGATGGTTCTTTCTTGTGTCAACCTCATTAAAAAATGAAACAAGTTATGAGGATATTTCTTTTACTGTGTCAACCTCATTAAAAAATGAAACAGGTCATGAGCATAGTTATTTTTCTTGTATCAAGCTCGTTAAAAAATGAAACAAATCCTCTCCTAAATAAGACGAATCTTTCATTTGATCTCATAAATGAACCTTCATTCAATCTAGCTATTAGTAACCAATAGTCTATTTAGGTGAATGAAATGAAGCTTTGGGGCATCTTCTCTTGTAGGGGGCATTTGACATATGCTCTTGCAGGGGGCATTCAAAACATTCTTACCAATTGCACCCAATCAACAGTTGAAGCTCGGGGGCAAAAACTGGTTCAGAGCTCCTATTTCTCAAATGGTAACTTTAAAATGGTAAAAATGAATAGTAAAACTCTTTTAATTAGTCATTTGATTATTTGCAAATCATATCTATTGTTATGACTATGGTTTTATTCAATTTTTATCATGAAATAGGTATTTTTAATCCATTTGATGTTGTTGTGAACAGGTTTGCAACTAATGAGCAGATTAGTCGTGCACATTTAGTTCAAGAATGATTTGACCACAAAGCATACTTTTGTCCTTATTTTTCGAGCTTTGATAAAAATGAAAAAGGACTTGAAGTGCACTTTTATCTCTTTTTCGAGCTTCGATAACAGCGAAAAAGGAACCCCTGGAGTCTTATTTTAGCTAGTTTCAGACTCCGATAATGTGAAAAGATTGTCAAGCACTTGTCTTTTTGAGCTCGTAAAAGTAAATGAATTTATATCTACTCAGTATAAGTTTAACCCTTTTCCGGACTGAGATAGATTATTTATGAAAAAGGAAAACCTTAGTCAAACATGGCTAGGAGGTTCTCTCAGATATCATTTTACACTTTTTTGGATCTAAGCGACAACTTTATGAAAAAGTACTAATGGAGTTTTCTTTTGTCCTCTTTTTCAAACTCTCTAAATATGAACAAATACTGGGTTGTCATTGTCGTTAGGCTTGTTAAAACATAAAATAGCGATGGGCTTGTTGATCATGGCAAGAATCGAGTTTCATTCATCGCTAGACTCGTTAAATTATTAAATAGCGATACTTTATTTGCTCAAAGGGTTGAATTATAGATCAATCATATGTTATCCTCCTCAAGCTTGTTAAAAAATAAAGAGGTACTGGTCGACAAATGACCGGGGAAAATTTGGGAAAGTGAACAGAGCTTTTATAGTAGCAAGTCACTCTTGAACATGACACTTCAATCATCAGGACTATTTGGGTTGGGTAATATTCTTGACGGTTCCATTCATACCTATGGTTCATCATACCTTCGATTCGGTTTTGGGTGATACTTTAAATCATCTTAGTGTAATAGAATATGTATTTGAGAAGTCATCTAGTGAATACTCATCCTTCTGCAATACTCATAAACCTTCATTCTCATGACAGTCATCCCTGAACATTGCTATATAAAGTCACATTTTGTCTCTGAAATTAGTAACTCCTGTTTCATAATAAAGTGGCTTCCTGTCAACATAAAATCATCATCCAGGAAGTTCACTTAGAAACATCATATTCTAGTACCATGAGGCTTGTTACAGCATCGACAAGATCCTCACTTCTAGACTTTTGACCGAAATATTTGTTTTGTGTTCGACATCAAATCATATATTCATGTCTTACGAAATGTACTGCAGTACCTTGAGGGCCATTAACATCAATGGTGGTTCTCTCACATTTTTTAACAACTCACATCATTGGCTGGTAATCAATTGATGTCTTACCATGTTCGAATACAAATCATATATTCACATGGCTAGACTTGTACCCGAACGATCGAGTGAACGAGATAAGAAGACCCTGGATCTAGTTTCAGTCATCTGGGCTGTGATTTCAGGATTATTGTACACATCATCTGGACGGTGACCTTACATACAGATCGTCATCTGAACATGGGCCTATATATGTAGGCATGTCTGTATTGGGAAATATTCCAATGTAGACGACTTTCTGCACTATGTACATGTTATTGGATAGTTTATGTGATGAGCATGGGAATGCCTTCCCTCAGAAATTCTTGATCAAGAGGATATATCATAATGTAATGTATTTTAATATTGATGCAGGTCGCCACTCTGCTTGAGTTACAACCCATCACAGTGTAAAGCATCTCATTAAAAAAATATTTTTATTATTATTCTGACTTCATTCTTTAGGGGGAAATCTGCTATAGGTCAATTTGGGCACCATTCCCAATGACCTGGTTTAACTGGACATCATCCCTAGGAAAAATGAATAAGGTCTATCATCCTATAATTTCAGTTGCTACATGCCCTAATTCAAAGAACAAGAACAAATCATCCATGACTTCCATTGCAAGGTTTCCAAGATTTGAAGTACATGTTATATCACATATGAGCTCACCAACGTAGCCTCTCAAGGAACTAACTACTTTTCATATGAAGTTACCTCCATTCAAGGGTGCTCTACAAATCACTTCCCGAGATTCAAGAGTGCGTTGGTCAATTGGGAGTGAAATTCTCATTGTTCCGGAATCTCCACATGGCCAGTGCATTCTAGAAGAGTCCATATGTGTCAAAATTCAAATCTATGTGTCCATCTAACACCTCTGATCTTGGGAAGATGTCTTGCCTATTATTAGAAAGTCAGTGATTGTGAAACTACCTTCAACTGGTCTATAAATTGAGCACAAATCCTAGTGCTTGAGAGTGAAGAAATTTGGTAAAGAAATGCTGTTGAATTCTCAATTGAGTATTTGATTTGAGCGATATGCTGCTGGAGAGATGTTCATTGTGATGAAGCTGGGATGATGCTGGAGTTGGTGACGTCAAATCAGTCGCTGGTTTTAACCTTCCCCTTCTATCCATTAATAAATATTGATGCTCATTTTCCCACATATGTATCTGTATATGTTTCTAAATTTCATATCATGGATTCTTAGCTGATGTATATGTTTCATGTTTCATTGATTTAACTGATTAAGGTATAGCCATCTATATATTGCAATCTCTTTGCTGTTTAGTGTTCATACTTACAGGAACTAGTCTAGCGATCAAAGTTGGATTGGAAGCTACAACAAGAGCGACAGAAGGAGAATAGGAAATGCTTGGATCGCAAGTAAGTTTCTTCATCTTTCTGTGTGTCTATTTACTATTAGGAAAAGTGTCTTAAAATTATTTGATATGTTATTCTAAATGCATAGCACCACATTTAGGGAATTTTTTTTATCCATAATTCATAATTCTGCATAACACTTCCCGTCATCACCGATATCAATGTGCATATAGTGATCCTTCTCCCCAAAGCTACTGAAGAATTATTTGTTGCTGGTCATATGGAACAAGGGTCCACTATCCAAGTACCACATAAAACCCATCACTGATGACACCATGCATGCAATGAGACTAAATTACAACTTGAACTATGAAGCCAATGCTTCACCTGCTACTCCTCCCGAGGCCTTCTTGTTAGTATTATTTTGTGGACAATTTGTGGCATAGTATGCATGCTCATGATAGTGAAAACATTTCACCTTCGACAAGTCTCGATTCTTTCTTGCCTTGTTGAAATAGATTTCGAATGGGACACCTTCGCTTTTCCTTTCTTCACCTTTCCAGCCAAGGCATAGTTCTCCTCATCATTAGTCTTTAATGAGGATCCATCTTTGGTGCTCCACCAAAACTATTGTTGTGCCAAGTTAGACCATAATGGCTCCCACTTTGGTATATGCTCCCTCTCATTCACAGAGTCCTTGTAGCTGTTCCAACTCTTGAGAAGGCCTATAAGTGCTAGGCTTACCAAATCATCCTCGAAAACTGTTACCCCAACACTTTCAATATCATCTTGACACGGAGTGAACTTTGTCAAGTATTTTTGGATAATGTCTCCTTTCTCAATATTGATCTTTTTGAGATTTTCTTTTAGTGCCAACATCCTGTGGTCACTGATACTCTGAAACAAACCTATCAAGTCCTTCCACATTGAATATGGAGTCGAATTCCCATGGAGATTCAAGAAAATATGATCTCAAACTCCTTCTAACAAGATCCTTCTCACCTTTGCTACATTACTCTTCCATGCATCAAGTTTTCAAGCATCAGTTACCTCAGGCTGAGGTATATCACTGTCAATGAATGCCTTCAGTCTGTTGTCCTCTAGCAATGCTTCCATCTTTTCCTTCCATGCCATGTAATTCAAATTTCCCTCGAGTGCATATTCAAGTCTCAAGCCATTGAAAGACATCTTGATCTACTACTGGGTGCTGAAGAAAAAATCTACAAATTCAATATACCTATTCAAAAAAAATTCTGATTCTTCTCTTCTATAGCGATTATCGCTCTGATACAATGTACAAATTATACCAATGGATTCAATATAATATTTTAATGTACTAAAACAAAATACCGAATCACTTATACAAATTTGCAGAAACCAAATATGATTGCATAAGCACAAACAAGAAAGAGAAAGAAATCAATCGATCACACAACACAAGATGTATCCGTGGAAATAAACTACTCAAAACTTCTCTATTTGTATATTGCATAAAGTCAAGACCACGAAACAATACAATGCTATTCCTCAAACTAAGAAACCTCTGCACTCTAGTGACTGTCTCACTCTGATCTAGGCAAAATCAATTCAACACTTAACCAATTCTCAGCCCTTGTCTGTCGAGCCTTGCTTACGCATTCTTGGATGAATTTTGACCCTATTAATTAGGAAATTCCTTGGAATTTATTGCACAATTCATATAAGGCTTGTTGGTGACCTCATGCATCACCTGTACAATTTTCTAATTATACAACTAATAGTTATCTTCCCGTTAACCTCACTCTCAATTGGGTCTTCATTAGAACAGACGTGCAACAAATATTTATAGCAAATTATCAGTTAACTGATTGATCACTACTTGTGAATTAAATCAGATTTAATTCACTGGACCTCTCACTAGCTTATCTCTCAGTTAGAAATAGTTAAACTAATTTTAACTCAAATAATTGAGTTAACTAATTACAACTCACAAATAACTATAAATGGACCCTCTAAAAATATAAAAATCCTCTACATGCCTCCTCTTATACCCTCAACTCGAATTTCCTAAGCTAACTTGGTATTTCTGACTTAGTTAACTAATACAAGATGTCATGAGATGAAATTGAAATTTATCCTCCAATTTAATTAAGGGAAATTAAATCAAAAGCCCGCATCAGGTGCTATTTCTTGGTGCCATTTCAACAAATTCCTTTTGAGAAGATTTAAGTTTATGCATGAATTCCATTAAATATATCCTTATACACAATGGAAATGTGGGGCCAGAGATAAAGGAAATCATTATGCTCTTTGGGGTAGGTTACAGTCACATTGATGAAGGTATCATATAAGTGGGATTCAAGCTGAAGCCTAAAGGATATTGTAACAAGGACCGGGGCTGGCTGGTCAAGAGGTTCCACAAGAAGCTAAACTGTTGGAAGCATAAATGGTTTAATATGGGAGGTAGAATGATTATGTTAAAAGCAATACTACAAAATATGGTGGTATACTAGATGCACCTATTTCTTCAACCTTGGGAAGTAATTAAAAGGATTCAAACTATTATGCGATGCTTTATTTGGGCAAGGCCACTTCTCTCAGGGAATATTCATTTGGTTCAGTGGTCCCTTATAGCTCGACCAATTGAAGAAGGTGGATGGGGTATCATAGTTCCATCTACTTTAAACATGGCATTGATCATTAAAAATATGTGCATGGTTGTGTCTGACACTGGTATATGGTCTCATATTATAATGGAAAAGTATATGTTTGGACAAACTTTCACTACATGGGTAAGCAGTGGGACCAATAATAAATCAAATGCATTGTACATATAGAAATTTATGATGAGAATTATGCAATATCTCCTAGGGATTGTACGATGGGAGGTTGGGGATGGATAAAAGATCAAGATTGATTTAGATGTAATCAAAGGTATGGTGGGAAACCATTCATTATCTATTCATATCCTTAATTTCCTTCATGAAAAAATATACTCTTCCTTAAACATATTTTCCAATAAAATTCTCATTGCATTAACCAACAAGCATGGACGAGAGAAGGGGATTTACATATGCCAAACAAATACGTTTGTGAATGGGAAAAATATACATCTAAACTTATAAATGTAGATATCACCCTCAATGATTAGGAGGAAAACATGACATGGGGGGGGGTGTGAATTCTCAAGAAGAGTCTCTCGATGGTCAAAGACATATATTACAATATGCCTAAGAAAGAGAAGGGAAACCAGTTTCCAAATTGGGCTCAAGTCATATGGAAATGGAATCTTCCTAATAAAATTAAATCTTTTAGTTGGTTGGAAATTCATGACCGAATATTGACGTGGAACGACCTTTACTGACGAGGATACTCGAATCCAAGAATTTTCCTTTTTTGCAAGAGAGGCACACAAGACAATGTTCATTTGTTTCTCCAATTTCCTTTTGCGAGGGCTATTTGGGATGGGGTTATTGAATATTTCAACATTGCACCACTTCAACATTATCAATCATTGACTTGCTACTAACATTCTTGGTTTAGATCCCATTAAAGATTCAAATTTCTCACATTATACTTAATATGGTCCATTCGACGCAACCACAAGAAACTAATTTTTGAGCATAAAGAATCAATGGTTCGGGAGGATTCCATTAAGACAATTTCATGTTTCAATGAAATTGGACCACCCAAGAAGAGAAACAACTACAAGGATTTCAAATTCAGAGACATATGACAAGTATTTCCAGTGGGTTTTTTTGATGGTGCATGCTCCAGGAGAAAATCTGGGTGCAGTGCTTATATATTCATTGAAGCAGATAATTTTTTACAATTTTGGTGGGAAGGGGGACAAGGCACAAATGATAAAGAAAATATCATATCCCTATGGGGAGTCCTGATTGCAGAAAAATGGCTAGGTTTGGAACACATTCAGGTGTATGGGGATGCAAAGGGAATCATAGACTCGGTGAAGGGTTTGAATAGTTTCAATCCACCCATTCTAAACAACTAGATGAAACACATCAGGATGCCGGTAAGTGCTTTTCATCATATCAATTTCGATCAAATTTATGGGGAGCAGAACTAGACAACAAATTTACTATCCAAGAGAGGAAATGACAAGGATCTAGGTAAGTTTTACTTTTCTACATATGAACAAGGAGTCATGATCAATGCTTACATAACTAATTATTCATATAAGTTTCATGTATTGATGGACTATGACATATTTTGGAGAAAATGTAAGGAAAAATATAAATAATTGTCAGTAGATTATGTGAAGGACAACTCTTCCATTTTTCTGTATTTTTGTTGAAAAGATAGTTTTTTTTCTTGTCTGTAGGTGTAAGAATCATATGATGAATAGTAGTAACTAAACTGGACATGTGCTGCAAGGATGTTAATCCAAGATACAATAGGATTTTATAATAGAAATACTGGAATACTATGCAAATGTATTATCTTTTTATTAATATAAAGAAGTGTTTTTTTTCCATTGAAAAAAATATCTTGAGCTCAAGATATGGGAATATTCATAGCGGAACATGCGGGCCATGCAAGAAATACACAACACACTTTCTTCGTAAGGAACAATGTTCCAGGGAGCTCCCATGTGCCCACCATTACTTAGATAGTTGCTCCGAGATATTTTTTCCATATAAGCACCATGACGAGAAACTTTGTTGGCACGATCACACTTGAATGAAACAATTTCACCTCCACATTCTTAGAGATGCCCAATCCCTTGAGTGGATGAGAATATCAAGAGATCCTCTAGACATGGCATGAGTTGGATTTTCCACACACACACACAAATTTCATTCTAGCCGAGACATTCACGACCCTTGTGCTTTTCTGCAGCTTCACAAGCGTTGCTACATATCACTTATGAAGATTCCAAGAGGCATTTAGATTGCTTCAATGAAGGGTTGATGCACCATTTTCCACGAGGATCATAAAAATTAAGCTGTAATCAACATAGGCATTTTACCAACAACTTTGTAATTATCCACCTTAGTTAAGGCCTTGTTCTTAATACAATCTTGCAAGAGAACACTAGGTGTAGAACAACGCACAATATTTTATGTAATTTGAAATATATGAAACTCCTTTAAATGGCCCTTTTGACATAGTGTTATCGCCTCTTTAAGAGACATAAAATTAACTTCTTGTTTTTATGGGCACACTATTCACATTAGTTGCCACTATCCTTCACCATATGGGTTGTTCCAAGGATTTCTATGATGGAGTTATAGGAATATGCTAGCGCACACACTTGTTATGGTTAAAAAAATAAGCCCATGAAACCTATTCCCTACACTCTGCATTTCCACAATCCACTTGAGAGCCTACTTATGTTGTCCAACCCTTAAACATTGGAGGGCCTTTCTGTCACAACTTTTGTCAAACATTTTGTATGCATCCTGCATACTTTTTATAGGAGAGTCATCGAATAACAACATACCAAGTGAAAATATACAATAGTAATCCTGTCGACATACAAAAATTTATCATCATTTAATAAAAATTCTCGAAGGCATCAATACCAAGCTCATTTTTGACATACCTAAAAATCACAGTACTACAAGCAATGGCATATTCTTCAAGAAACTTTGTCGAATTCTTTGCATACAATTTGTATGCATCCCTTTCCAACCCTATACCAAAAATATTGTGTTCCCAAAACCAATATCATATTTCCATGCATAACTTTGGACACTAATTTCATATATCAGAAATTGATATACATTCCCACAAGAACATTACCCCTAGTGATGTGGGAGAATCCCACTTTTACAAAAAATTTCACTAAATTTGTCTAATAATACTTCGGTAGCCACATGATCATAAAATTGTTGGGAACATGATGAGTCTTTCATAATACCTTGTGCTACAATTTTATTTTAACATTAATTTCTTGGCTCCCATTCTATGTATTCCCGACAGTTATAATTACCACTTCTAGTTGAGGAGTTTTTTCAAATAAATGGCAAACATACTTTGTAATTTATTTTTTGTTTCTACACTTTATCTTTGGCCCATATAGGCCCGATGTTCAAGCCATGGATCTGATACCACTTTTAACGTTCCTAGCTCTCCCTCTAGGTGACACCATTCATACAATTATTGACATAGCCAAGAAACACACCCATACATAATTTAAGTACAACACATAAATATTGTGCACGGTAAAACCATAATAACAAAAAATCATATCATTACATAACAAAAAACATGCCATGATACCTCATAAACATGCACAAATCAAGTTTTGGACACTTATCTATTAAATTTTATGGCTAGTTCCTAGTTGTAGACCATGTTGCTCTAGTTCTCTTAGTAGCGGGTCATGTAACATCCCCGACTCTCATTCGAGCAATGCTATGAACATCCACTATTGGGGCATTGTGATTTTTTAGTAGGAAGCATATAAACCTTGGTATATTTAAAACCCTGGCTCAAACATAGAGTCCCTGTGAGCACACCAACCCACGATGGATTTTTTGTGTCATATATATGCTTGTCTCTAATTATCTATACCAAAGTCGCCATGGTTTATACCTTTACCCAACATCAACCTGTAAATTCATGCAGTGAAACTCTACATTCAAAATCCATGCAATTCCCAACACACATTAATTAAATTAGCCATTATTTGTTCACATTAATTCATTTATGCATAGAAAAATATCAATTAACATACACATAATAGAATCTATAGTAGGGTTTACAATATATGGAACATTAAAAAAATTCATTGCATATGGGAACTTATCTAAAATAGAAGGCCAACTACCTACAAACCTTCCATGTTCCACCCAACCATAGACCACAAAGTTCATAAACTTTCAACTGTGGGTCATCCTCAAGCTGGGGCCTTAACTCCATCCCCAATAGCCTCAGTATCCAACCACAAGCTCATGCTCCCTCTGGCCTACACCCAGGTGGAGGAACCCTTCTCCACACTCAATATTCCCTCGACAGTGCCCACTTTCCAGGGCGCCTTACAGCTAACCAAGGAAAATCACAACCTTGCAACTTCCATGAGTAAGTTGTTGCTCGCTGGGGCTTCCAGGTACCTTCCAGGCCAAACTGAAACAACTCCTAATTAGTTACAAAGCCCAAGTACAAGGCTCACATATTGGTTCCCAAACTGAGTTCACTAGAATTTCCCTGCGTCCATCCCTGAATGCCCCCCTTCACATGAAACATTCCACACTTTATATATGCAAGGCATTTTCTTGCCATGTGGTGCCCCTCGAAATCCAGGTGGTCCTTGGTTCTTTTTTCACCAAAGGACATCACCTTTGAATTTTTTCCATCTTTTCTTGGAGTTGAGTGTCCACCCCATACTCTTTTCCATGGATTTTTGTGTGCAACCAACCATTCTACACACACACACACACACAAAGTTTATGTCACGATTATAATCCCATGCTCTTAGAATTCACAACCATTAAAATCATATATCCTCGAGCACGCTATCCCAAAAAAAAATATAAGCACTCAAGCCTCTAAAATAACCTCAAATTACTAGCCTATTAATTACATGTATTTGACTCACTAGTCTAAATATAACATGTACATATATTTGCATCACCGGGGTTGTGTAGGGTTATTACATTCCTTCCCCCCTTATTTAAGCACTATCCTCATTACTCAAATGTACACATATATAAATTATGTTCTGCCAAAAAGATGAGGGTATTCCTCCCTCATCACGTCTTCCTACTCCTAGATAGCATTGTCAAGACTGAGCATGGTCCACTGCACCATTACCATACTGATGGCTCAATTCTGGAGCACTTTTACCTTCCTATCCCAAATACACACTAGCTAGACTTGGAAGTTACCCTTTGGCTCCACATGAAGCATATGCCAATCAATTACATGATTAGTACTACGAACATAATTTTTAAGCAAGAAAGCATAAAACACATCATGAACACACATAGATGCAAGAAATTCAAGCCTATGTGAAACTGGGCCAATCCTATCTAGGATATTGAATGGCCCACAATATCTCACTACTAGATTGGCACAACTACTCAATTTCAATGAAATCTTCTTTGTCTTCAATTTCAAGAAGACATGGTCCTCGAGTTTAAATTCCTTGTTAATTCTATTTCTATCTGCATAATTTTTTCCCCTGTCCTAGGAAGCTTTCAAATTCTATTTAAATTTCACTACATGTTCTTCCATATCTTTGAGAAATTCTAGAACAACCATAGTCCTGTCCCCCAAATTAATCCAACTCACGAGAGTATTACACCCACTTCCATATAAGGCTTCAAATGGGTTCATCTTCAATGATGCTTGATACCCATTGTTATATGCAAACTATACCAAATGTAGGTAATCTTCCCATTTTTATGGCTTATCCATCACATACATCCACAACATATCCTCAAATACCCGATTAATTCACTCCATCTATTAATCAAAATCTGGGTGGTATGCTATACTAAAATTTAAATTAGCGCACATTCCTTTAAATAATTCCATCCAAAATTTGGATTTAATTTGGATCTTTGTCTGTAATAATTGCCTTAGGAACTCCATGTAACTTGGAAATTTCCTGCATATAAATTTTAGCTATGTTAGTTTCTTTGTGCATTGACTTTGCCAGAATAAAATGGGAAGATTTGGTGAGTTTATCCACCACCCAATTATAGAATCATGCCCCTTTCTTGTTCTAGGAAAACTAGTAATGAATTCAATTGACACTACATCCCATTTCCACTCAGGAATGGGTATTGGCTGTAGCAAGCCAGTTGGATGCTTATGCTCAACCTTAACTCGTTGAAATTATAGGGATTTTACTATCTAATTAGCAACTTCATTCTTTAAACCTCGCCAAAAATATTGCATTTTAATTGTTGTAATAGTATTCTCGTAACTTTGGTGCCTAAGATAAGGAACTTTATGCATTTCATTTAAAATTAATTCTTTTAATTCCTGTACATCTGACACATAAATTTGACTCATATATGAAATAATTTCATCTTCGCCCATTCATAGCCCTTGTATTTTGGCTACAAATTGCCTTGCTATTAGATTACTCTTAATTTCCATATATTACTAGTCTGAATTTCCAACTTCTAAAATTATGATTATTAATCAAACCTATAAATACTTATAGTGTAGCATGCATAACATGCACCCTTCTGCTGAGTGCATCAACCACTTTATTCTCCTTCCCATTTATGTGCTTAATCTTAAAGTCTATTCAACAAATAATTCCAACCTTCTAATTTTCCTGTCATAAATTTGGTTTTTCAAACATATGTCTCAAACCACTGTGGTTAGTACACAATTAAAATCTATTTCCCATGAGGTAATTCCCCCATATTTTTAGAGCATGTATGATGGTTTCCAACTCCAACTGATGGGAAGCATAGTTCTTTTCATGCTCTTTTATTTTTCTGGACTTGTAGCATATTACATACCCATTTTTCATAAGCACTCCACCCACTCCTTCCTTACATGCATCTATGCACACAAGAAAGTCTTCATTCAGATATGCAATTTTCAATATGGGTGCACTAGTTAGCAAAAACTTTAAATGTTGAAAGGATTATTCACACTCATGACCATTCAGAATTTACACCCTTCTTCTACAAAAAAGTGATTGGATGGGATATACTTGAAAACAATTCAATGAAGCTTCTGTAATAACTAGCTAGAACCATAAAATACCTTACCTTTGTTACACTTGGCCATTCTTTGATGGCCTTAATCTATTCCAAGTCCACAACTACTCCATCCTTGTAAATAATATGACCCAGGTAATGCATTTGCCTCTGATAAAATGAGTATTTAGTTAGCTTGGAATATAGTTGATGCTCCTTGGGAACTTGTAGAACCAATTTCAAATGGTGCTCATGCTCTTCTTCAAATTTGGAATATACTAGTATGTCATCTAGGAAGATAATAACAAATTTGTCTAAATAATTTCTGAATATGCCATTCATCAATCACATAAAAACTCTTGCTGCATTGGATAATCCAAAAGACACAATTATGAACTCATAATGACCATAACGAGTTCAAAATGTTTTTACTAATATCTTCCTCTTTAATCTGCGACTGGCGATATCCATATCTCAAGTCAATTTTTGAAAATAATTTAACTCCTTAGAGTTGATCAAATCAACCATCTATCCTTGGAAAAGGATATTTAATTTTAATTGTAACTTTATTCAATTGCTATAAATCTACACATAGTCATAATGTTCCATATTTATTTTTAAATAAAAGAACTAGAGCACCACAAGGTGATACACTAGGGTGTATGTATCCCTTCTTTAATAATTCCTCTAATTGCATCTACAATTCCTTGAGTTATGGAGTACTCATTATGCACAATGATTTAGATACTAGAACAAATCTGGGTACCATATCAATAGAGAAGTCTATATCTCTCCTTGGAGGTAATCCCATAATCTCAATAAATGCATCTGCAAATTCTTTTAATATTGGGTAATTTTCTAAATTTGATTGTTGGTCCGTATTTTCTTCTTCCAAGTGAGTTGCAAGGATTTTACATCATTTTCTAAAATTATTCTTCAGTTGCATAACTTCTATTTCCTTGATGGATATCACCCTTGGTATCCCTTGGACCTTATTTTTCTATTCTTCATCATAAATAAAATAAAATATTTTTTGTAGTAGTCCAAATTTATATGATACTTTTCCAACCAATCCATGCCAATTACGCAATCATAAGAACCCAAAGAAATTATATTCAATTTTTCCCTTGTATTCATCCCATTCATGATGATGGGACATTTCCTCACTAGCTCTGTGATATTCCTCTTTGTACCTGTAGCTAATTAAATGAACCATGCCATACAATGCTTGGTTTTTGTTTAAATTGAAAATTTCAACCAATTTTGGATCAATATAACTACAAATAGCTCTAGATTCAATTAAAATAACAATAGGCTAATTGTTTAGCTTATATTGAATTTCAATCATATGTGCCTTGTGCTTAGCCTGCCTGTTATCCAATGCTACATAAATTTTGGGCAAGTTTCTACCCACATCTTCCATTGTATATGCTATCTGTATATTATGTAAAACCATCCTATTTTTCCTATTTTGTGAGGAAAATCCCTAAATTTATGATCTCCTTCACAACCTCAACATTTAATAGGCTGGAGCATGGGTTTCTGGTTTGAAAAATCACTCCCTATTGGCTCATTAAAGGTTGGTTATGTGAACTATTTTACTTGTGAATCATTCTTGAAAGGTGAGGGTTTAAACCCTTTCTTCCGTTGTTCCATAAAATTTCTCCTCTTGTTATCCAAAATATTTTGAAGGATTGATTTGTTCTTGCTATGTTCATACAATTTCACTTCCTTTCTCATGGTTGAATTTAGGGTTTTCGACTCATCAAATTTGAGTCTGTCACCATAAAAATATGGCAATCCATTGACATATCTTCGTATCTTGACTTTTTCATTTTTAAATAAAACTCACATATCTTAATACCTGTGTAAAATTTCGACCATAATCCTCCATGGTCATGTTCCCCAACTCAAGTTCAATGAATTCTTGCATCTTTTTCATATAAAGCGCCCTGATAAATATGTCCTTTGAAAATATTCATTAAATTTCCTTGTTGTAAATTTCCTTTCATCCAAGTCCTTCACCTCCTTGAGCTATTCCCACCATAAATTGGCCTTTCCCTTCAAGTGGTAAATGGTAATTATGGCTTCTAAATGTCAGGAATAGTTATAAAGCTATAAGTACTTCCTCATCTCCATAGACAAGCTTTAGATTATTCTCCTTTCTTATGCTCCCCCATTGAATGTGGGAGGTTTAATCATTCTATGCTTCCCCTATAAATTATCCTTTATTGATATTCTATTTGATTTTCTAACTGGTGATACACTTGGGATGATACCTGATTTTGAGGTAGTATTATCCTTTTTATGTGACTTCCTTCCTAAGTGACAATATTGTTGGGAATCAATCCTAGAATGCCTTGATCTCCCAATACCTCTTTATCTGATTCTATCATCATACTCATGTTCTTGCCTAGGCTCAGTCAATTAGTTCAATTATTTCTAAATTTTGTTTAGTATTTTCAAGATTTGGTTTTTAATTTGCTATTGCTCCTTCATTAGCCTCTCATTGTCATCATTTAGGCTAAGTACCTCCACTTTGAGACTTCTCATGGTATTTTCTAAATATATGTTTTTGGGCCTTTCCAATCCATTTCCATTTGACTCTATCTGAGCATTTCCCACACTGACATTCATAGTCCTGACCTCTTCTTCCTCATTATAAGGTCCCTGCGCATCTTTGCACTTCTGGTTCTCATTTTGAATTTTCCACTTTTTAGCCTTGTAGGTTTTATGAAGGAATTTTGTCCAATTTCTCATCCAATTTTAGAATTATATGTCTAGTAATGTGTTCTCCTCATCAATAGATTTCCATTGACTATCTATTTGATAAATTTTGATATCTAGGCAGAAATTTATGGGCTCAGGAATTTTTGTTCTATTTACCCTAATTTGCCTATTCTATAACAACACACCATTTTCAATTTTCTGAGTAATCACTGACAAAAATTTCAAATATAACTCTATGGAAGGATTATATAATCCCATAGGTTTCCATTGACTATTTCTATGCCCTAATATGAGTCTTTGTTTCCAGGTTGTGTCCTTATAAAGTTTCAATTTACCCCATTTTTTCTTCCTACTTATTTGGTCATAAATCCTTCATGTCAACTTTAATCCACAGTTCTAATATACATTAGAAAGGTATCCTTGAGCTCTTTCTCATCACACCACAACTACTTGTACCATAGGTACAATAGTTACGAAAGGTGTCTCCACTTACAATGCCATTTAGGGCCTAAAAAATTCCCTACAAGAAAATGACCCAAAAAATTAGTGAATTCTCGAACGAACTAACAAATATTTTTATTATTTCACTTCCATGAACCAAAAATATCTACTTGTAATGATGTTCTATAAATTTTTTAGGCATACAAACTTCCCTTATGTGCCTATTATTCCATTCCCTTATGCCAAATCCCTTCCTCATTTCATATTTGCAGGCACTAACTAGTTTTGACAGGGTCTCCTTAACACTTGGAACACATGCATTTTCCATTTCATCACATGTGAAATCTGGGCATGCCTGGCCCTATTCACTCACACTCCATTAGAGGTCCCAGACCTTCGAACCTCTACACTAGCATTGTTGTGGAACATATGTACCTAACCCACATTCGGGCCTCCTGACTACTCTTATCCATGTAGTAGTCCGAGCCTAGCCCACATTCATACCTCTATACTAGTGAACTTGCACATTCCGCTGAAGATTCCAAACCCCTTGACCTCCATGCTAACATTTTCTGCAACACACCTTGACTTGGTCCACATCTGAGCATTTGTACTAATGTGCATACAGACATCCCACAATGTGCTTGATTATTAAGAACAACGGGTTCCTGGATCTTTAGTCTGGCATGTTCCCACATCTAGGTCAACTTATCATTTCCATAAAACCAAGTCCAACCCATCCGGGGTGTGCCCCCATGGAAAGAAAACTCTTGTCATTCACCTTGAATTCCCGGACTCTCAGACCTACCTAAAATAAGCCAAACTCAACCATCAAACACAATAATTTTTTGCCTTATTGAACTAATCACAAATTTTTGGGTTTTCCCTGAGTTATTCCAAGGAATTAACTAGAAATTCAACCAAAATATATTTCTACCCAAAATTGCATAGTTTCTATAATTACCATCTTGCAACACAATTTATTCCTGCAATCTTATGGGAATTCCTACAAAAATCCGACGATAATTTCCTTGTCACCCATGTAACCCGCATTTACATGAATTTGGTCCTCTATGGCTAAATTTTTGTCCATAAACCTCCAATTTTTAAATTGTGAGAAGCCTTATACTCTACTTAGTACCCTTCTGTGGTACCTACTTTGAAATTTTTGGGAATTTCCACCACTATTAATTTTTTCAAGTAGATGGTGGGTAACATGATTTTTTTCCTGTAAGAATTTTCAGCCCAAGCAAGCCCAAATACAACTTGGGCTCTGATACCACCTTTTAACATACCATTCCCACAATTGAGCAATGTTTTAAACATCCACCACTTGGGTAATGTGATTTTTTTAGTGGAAGCATATACCATAATATATTTGTAATCATGGCTCATCTCTTGAGCCCCTATGACCACACCAGCCCACGAGTGGTTTTTTATGTTTATTTAATACATTTGTTTGCCTCTAATTATCTATACCATAACTTCCATGGTTTATACCTATACCAAACATCCACCTATAAATTCATCTAGTGCAATCTACATGCACAATCCATACAATGCCAAATACCCATTAATTAGTTATCCATTATTCGTTCACATTAATTCATTTATGTGCAACAAAAATATCAATTAACATTAACACAACATAACCTAGACTAGGGTTAACTATTTATGGTACATAAAAAAAATTCTCTACACATGGAAACTTATCTAAAATATAAGTTCAACTTGGTAAAGACCATCCAAGTTCCACCTAGCTATAGACTACGCGATTCATAAATTTTTAATAGCAGGTCACCCCCAAGATGGGGCCTCAACTCCATTGGAAACAATTTATACACCAGGTATCAGATCACATACTTCGACCAAGGTACCAACCCCAACAACCTTAGTTTCCAACCACAAGATCACGCTCCCTTCGACCTGTACCCAAGTTGAGCAACCCTTCTCTACACTTAGTAGTCCCTCAGTGGTGCCCACCTTCTAGGGCACCTTATAGCTAACTAGGGATGATATTATCCCTATAGCTTCTAGGAGTTCTTGCTGCTCTTTGGGGATTCCTGACACCCTTACAAGCCAAAACAAAACAAATCCCAGTTAGTTACAGAGCCCAAGCATAAGGATTACTGACTGGTCACCAAACCAAGTTCACTAGAATTCCTTTGCAACCATCCCTTAATGCCCCCCTTCATAGGAATCATTCCACACTTTATATATGCATGGATTCTTCTTACCATGTGGCACCCTTCCAAAGGCACATGGGCCTTAGTTCCTTTTTCACCAAAACACATCACCTCAAAATTGTTGCCCTCTTTCCTTGGAGTTGAGCCCCCCCATACTCTTTTATTAGGGGTTCTGTCTATAGTCAAAACACACACACACACATATGCACAAAAAATAAGAAGTTTACATCATGATTACAATCCTATGCTCTTTAGCCTCACAACCATTAAAGGCATATATCCTTAGGCATGTTGGCCCCCAAAATATATAAATAAACATATATAAATGGACATGTAGAACCCTAAGATAACCTCAAATTATTAGCATTTTAATTATGTGTATCTCGCTCACCAACCTGAATATCACATGTACAAATATTTACATCAATAGGGTCAGGAATTGGTATTATAGGTCACCCTCAAGCTAGCTCCATGACTTCACTTAGAATTAGCTCCTCGAGTTAAGTACATACCTTATACTAAATATGACAGGGTTAAGGTACCAAAATCAACAACCTCCAACCAACAAGATCACATGCCCCATCATACCCTATCTCGAGTGACCAAGGATGTTATAGAATATTGCAATTCCATGAGTTCTTTTAGCCTCACGTGTCTTCTAGACACCCTTATAATCCCTTATGAAACTAAGGTACCAAACATAACAACCTCCAAACAACAATCTTGTGGCTTCCAGGAGTTCCACTACCCTCTATTAGAGAAATTTTGAGTTCTAAAATGGGTCTCCTAATAAAAATGTACAACTAAAATAAAATTTATAAGAACCAATATGATTCAAGATGATGATGTCAACCATTGGGGATTATTCACCAGTTTTGGAGTAAAAAAGTAAAAATATTAAAAAATAATAAAATAATAAAGCTACTTTTTCAACTCATTTTTTCAACTTATCTCCCTAATTTTTTACTAAAATTTCAAGTGGGAGTACTCGTTGGATGCAAAATTTAATTCCTCATCCAAGGCATACCCATGTTGCATACTTTCGATGGATCCTGATACACGAAAAATGAGAAATACAAGAAAAAAACGTGAATGCAATCACATTTTTCATGTATTTCTCATTTTTCTTGTAGCAGGGTCTATCGAAATTATGCAACATGTGTAATCCTTGGATGAGGAATCAAAATTTTCATCCAACGAGTGTAACCACAGAAAATTTGAGTAAACCCATAGGGATTTAAGTTGAAAATACGAGTTAAAAAAGGTAACTTTTTCTATTTTCCCTCTAAAATTTGATGATGTAATCTAATATTATTTTATTATTTCCAATATTATTTTATAATTTCCTTAGGTGTCCCATTTTAGACCTCAAAATTCCTCGAATTCTCAATCCTTCTAGTTCCTCACATGACCAACGTACCAATCTTGGCAACCTCCAACCAGTAGCCTTGTAGCTTCCAGGAGTTCCGTTGTGCTCACGGGTCTTCTAGGTACCCTTACATGATCTTATCTAGGGACCTCTATGCTGATTGTCCAACTGAATAAGTGAATCACCTTTTTATAGACTTGGTGTCCCTTTACTTTATATTATAACATATTTTCATATCATGATGCATTTTTTATGGATTACTGGTCCCCTAGACTCTTTTTCCCGTTAATGCACAACATAATGACAAATTGGCTAAAATTCCATGTCAGCTAGGCTCATTGGCCTGATCATCACATAGGTTCACTGACCTGATTTCCTTGGGTTATCTGGCTTCATATTCATAAGTATGTTGGTCCACTAGCCTAATACATCATACATATCTAGGAATACTAGCCTTAATGGAACTCAACTCACTAGCTTAATAATACAAGTTATCTAACCTAATTACATAGACACACTATCCTGAAAACACATAATTTCCTTGGCCCATTAGCCTAACATTCTCTACATATAGAGGCATGTAAGCCTTAATATAATTTTGGCTCACCAACCTAAGTGTCACATGTACATGTACATTACATTTTGGGGTTCATGTCAAGGGTGTTACTATAACACTCTCCTCCCAAATTTACCCAAGTTCACCAGTCTACTAGGGTAAACATATGACAAAGAGTTACTATGATATGACCTGACCTCCTAGATACAATTAAGAAAGTCGGTCCAATAACTAGAAACTTACTGACCTTCCTCAGGAGCTACATGAGCCATAAAAGATAGAAAACCACTCCAAGTGCCCAAACCCTGAGCTAGACTGCTTTTAATTGACCCGGAATCCTAATCGCATGCACAAGCCTGCATCCATGCAACTGTATACCTCCAATCACATGCATAAACCTGCAAGATAGTGACTGCAGCCCCAATTTCCTAGTTCTAAGCCTAAAACCACAGAATTAGTGCCACCTTTTTAGGGCTAGATTTCAAATCATTTACCAGAACTTGATGAAACTTTCCAAAACAATAAATAACATAGAGAAAAAGCCTCTAACATAAAACTTGATCAAGGACTTGACCTAACCAAGCCTAATCATGAAAATTATTTCGTCAAACACATGGAAAACATGTAATATATAAGTCATGAATGCATATCTGAACATAAAGATATGAAACTTATCTTAGATTCACCAAGAAGGTATAATACTGATATGTATTTGAAAACTTGAAGATTTGATGAAATGTGCAAGTTAATTTTTATGTCTTTTAGGAAATTAGGTAAGTTACAAAATCACATAAATTAAATTGTTTTTGACTCAGTTTGTAGCAAAAAAACAGAGACAATAATACCATAGACAGTAACACAAGACAAAAAAATGATTAAGGAGTTCACCCCTCCTAGGCTACATCTCCTAATCAAACTTCCAATTTTGGGCCTCTTTCATTAAGTGCTCAAATATATGATTACATGGATTTGTAGTGATCATAATGGAAAAATAATGTATCCAATGAATACAGAACAGTAAAAAACCCCTAGCTAGGCTCTTGTTGGGCTCAGATTGTCCAAAAAATGAAGAAGTTATGCTATCGTGAAGTTTTCCTACTAACTAATCTACAAATTACACTGGTTTGCTAACCATCCTACGAATTCGACTTTTTCAGAACCGACGATCGAAAAATTCACCTCGCGCCAATGAGATTCGTGTCGGATTGGATGCATTTTTTTGCCTATTTTAATTTCCCATTGACCCCCTTGAGTGGATATGATGGGGCCACATGGCGTTACCTCCGCCATAGGATTCAGTAGTCAAGCAAAATCCCACCAACCATTTAACCGTGCTCTGATTGGGGTTTGGTTGCATTACCACTGGGGTTGGATTCAAATTGTGCACCCAAAATTTAACCATGCTCTGATTGTTGACTGTGGTATAGTTTATATGGTACCGTCGGGGTTGTTACCGCCTTTTAACTGTGGGTTTTTGTATTAACTGTGGCTTGGGTTGGGGTTAAGCCCTAGCCCCCGATACCTTACCTGTAGTCTCGTGGCTATGGGGTAACTGGGGACCAAAGCGTAACCCTGGCCCCATTCCCCAACTTCCCAACACTTAAACCTTAAATAAAATTTCATAACTCTGTAGGTTAAGAACCACTGGTGGGGGAGTGGTAAGACTCTGTGTTGCTTGAAAATAGGTCTTGTGTTCGACCCATAACAATAATTTCACACCACTGTAGGGAGGCCACGTGGCCTCCATTTATTGGACCACCTCAAACAAAACAACCAACCAATCAAAACATAATATCCAAGAACCAATCTCGAGAGGACACTTGGTGAGATGTCATTGGTCCTAGAAAACATAGTTAACTACCCAGTCACCTTACCGAGTTAGCATATAGACGACATAGTCAACGTACCTTCAACCCAACTACAATTTTTTTTAGTTGTTTAGGAAAACAATCAAAACGCGATTTCGGGAGCATACAATATCCATTTTGAGCGATTAAAGTTGCATTGGATTCGAGGTGATGAGATATACGTTTTGGCACTGGTTTCGAGGACTTTTCAACACTTTTAATTTTGAGAACTTTACTAATCCACTAGATCATTCCTCTCCATTGAAATATTTGGACCTCCAAAAGATCATTTTCAGTCAAAAAACATATGAGGGTACAATTCCCTCACCCTTCCAATCTCAATCCATTTTTCTTTTCTTGGATTTGTCCCTTTGATCCCCACACAATGGTACTCCATGTTCCCTCGTTTTGAAATCCTTGTTTTCCTGTCAAGGATGATGTCTTGCTGCAATTATTCAAGGTATTTAGGAGATAAATCTTCAATTGTAGGAATTTAAAATTCTCTCCTTGATATTCAATCAAAGGAGGCTCATACAATCTCAAATTTTCAACATTAAAAATTTCATAGATTTGCATATATGGAGGAAAATATAACCTAAACGCATTATTACCAATCTTTTCTAAAACCTTGAATGGACCATTGTTACACAACATTTTGACACCGTCCCTACAATCCCAATCTCGCACATTGGAGGATAATTTCTGTGACTAATACAAAGTGTCATGCCTTGCAAAGACCATCATTGCATCCCTTTCCATGAGGACAACATTCCTTCTATTGACAATTTCCTGAGCAGACCATCAAAAACACATGTTTTTGGGTTGGCGCTGGTAGACCGTTATTCCCTCGAGACAATGAGGAAGATTAACACTGGGCCCTGTGCCCATTGGTGCTCTGTCCCAGTTAGCTACCCACGCCAAGCTGTTTTTGGAATGTTTTTTAAAAATAGAGGCGAAGTTTCCATCATAACAACTTCATGGGCGAGTCAGCCTGAGTGGTTCGACTGAATAACTACGACCACCCTCCTTTGGCCTCTTGTTTCCACCTTTTGGGGAAACCTCCCAAAGGATAAGGCCTCCCTTCCACTATTGTAGGGAGCCCAACCTCCTCCTCTCCCTCTATAAATAAAGCCATCTTCCATTGATACACTAGCTGAATAATTATAGCTGAGAGGCTGAAGAGAATTCCTGAAAATTTCGTTAGAGAGATAGAACAGAGAAAGAGACCTTCGTTGAGAGAGCTTAGGCTTGTGTCCTCACCTCGTTCGAATTCCCCGATGATCCTTCGAGATGCGCATCGAATGAACCCCGCTGGAGGAGGTTGCAATGTCAAGGCTCTGATTGTAACTTTTTCTTCTATTTATATTGTTTGGTTCCCATCTTGTGTCAATGTGTTTTATTTGATGCAATATGATTAACCTTCCTTTACTGGTTAGTTGATTATGAATGAAATAATTTCCTTGTATGCTGATCTTCATGCAGGTATCCGAGTACTGTTGCAAAAGGATTGTGACCCGTCGAGACAGAGATCGAGAGGTCACCACCGCTACAACGACGAAAACATTGGACTCCAGGTAGGTCAATCTACCCTGTCATTTTCATTAACTAATTAGGAACCTACCCTTTAGCTTGTCGCTTTGTTGCTAGACCCACTCTAGGGCTAGAGGGATCGTCTCTATCTACAGATAGGATTTACCTTCCCAACAAATTGGTGACTCCACTGGGGATTAGTGTGAATTTTTCGTTTTGTTGCCCATTAGGAATTTTCCTTGTCAAGTTGACTTCGGTCGTTTTCTTGCTTGTCTATCCTTTTTAGCTTCTTTGACTATCTGGAATTCTCCTATTCAGCTCTAGAGTGTCAATATTGACCTCTGCTCACTAGTTCTTCCCTCCTTCCATAGTTATCTAGCTTGGCGCGAGTTTTCCTTGAACAGTCATGCCAATTGGTGTTGGTTTCTTTTGTTGCAGTAGTGCCAACCCCTGTTTGGTGCAGATTACCGCCTCACAGTCGCGCCGAATCCTATAGGATTTGTTTGACCTTCTTGCTGAGGTTTTGGTCAGTTGTGCTTGACTCTGGATTGTTTCTTGATTTGCAATTGGTATTTTGGAGTTGTTTTGACTACCGTAAGCTTTCTCTTCTCAGTTTTTTGTCTATTTTCTCATCGGTGTAGTTCATAGCCCTAGGGTTTCTAGGTGTCTTTTTCTCACTGAGCCTTCTGATTGAAGTTCAGGTATTTTTTATTCTTGTCAGTTTGATTCCCTGTTCGGTTGCTTTAGTCTTTCTTAATCCTTTGAGGTTTTGGTTTGTTGAACCATTAATTTTGTGTTTGTTTGACTCTCCATCTCTTCGCTTCGAGCATAGAGTCACATTGCTTGTTTGGCTCATTTTGAAAGCTTTCACTTTGTTTGAAAGAGTGCATCATTGGTTTGAGTACGTTTTGATGTCTGTATTGCTTTCAAATTGTTCGTTTTGAGATCTCTACATTCATAGTTCTCTAAAATAGTGTTTGATTTGATTTTTAATGTAATTAGTTCATTGTGTGCTTCATTCATTAAAAAAACAAAAAATTGCATCCTTTCCTTTGCATCGAAAATGAAAAATTCTTTTGCATAACTAGCTTTTGATGAACTAGGAAAGATTTTTTCGTTTTTCGTTTTGATTGTATTAGATGAATTAGAGGACTTCTTCGTATGTTTTCATTGTTTGCTACTTTATGAAATATCTCTATCCTTCTCTTAGTTAGCGTTCATCGAACGAAAAATGGTGTTCTATTGCATGTAGCTTGCATTTATGAAATTTTAGATCAAATTTGGTAGGGCCTTAAAATTGAAACATTAATTAAAGATCCACTGTAAAATTTATTCAATTAACCTAAGGAAGCATTAGAATATAATGCAAACATTTTTAGCGGTCTAGGCTAGTGACATGTTTTGGCGTCGTTAAACCTAGTAGTTTTCCTTTGCCATCTGGCCTTAGACAACACTTATACGGACTTGTGCTCCTTGTACTGTCGCGTATATAAAGGGAGACCCTCATATGTTCAGATCCTTTATTCATAGGAAGTCGAGTCTGCTGACTTGTAACTGTGATACACCGAACACAGCATTCGGGGAGACTACCTGCACATATGTTAAGTCCTTGGTCATTTCTCTTTCATTTGATCACCAAGGTGTATATGGTATTTCACGGAAACTTGGTA
Source organism: Pinus albicaulis (assembly GCA_034641835.2). Taxonomy (NCBI): domain Eukaryota; kingdom Viridiplantae; phylum Streptophyta; class Pinopsida; order Pinales; family Pinaceae; genus Pinus; species Pinus albicaulis. The sequence goes on along the minus strand of CM076573.1, from coordinate 514,315,027 downwards.
CAGCCTCTTTCTTAGATTACCTGAGTAGTCATTTTGGTCTTTTCGTGACTCTCTAAAAAGTGAAAATATCATCGAGCTCTTGTCCTTTCATGCTCATTTCAACCTGAAAGTGATAGAGTCACATTTTTCCTGTTTCTTGACTCTTAAAATATGAAACATTAGAATTTTGTTTCAATGTCTTAAAATTTTAACTGCCCACGAAATATTCCTGGTTAAAGTTATCTTCCTTAGTATTTTATTTTAGGGTTGTTTCCAATGGCAACATTTCCGGAGTTTACCAACCAAGGAATTCCCTCCGAAGGGAATCCTGGTCCTTTTCCTGCTTGTGGGAATGTTGTTGCTCCTTATATGGAAACATTGTCCCTTCCTGGGTTAACTCTTGGTTTTCCCGTATGGTTATTTTTGACCTCGATGGTCCCGAGTGTCCCAACCTCTGTTCAACCATCTCCTCCACCTCAACAACATCATGTTGATTCTAAGGTGAACCTATCCCCTTCTTCACCCGTTTCTTCCTCCTCTTCTTCTTCTTTTCCCGATGAAAGTCTAGAATCTAGTAACCAGGTGGCTAAGAAGAAGAAGAAGAAGACGAAGAAGAAGAAGTTAGGTAAGAGATAAACCATCCAAATTTCCACGGAAAGTCAAATTCCCTTGCATTTTCTGAAAAGGTGATCATCTTCTTCGAGACTGCCCTGGTATTCCCAAGGTAATCTAAGCATAGTCTGACGACCATTTTCCATTACCCTTTTCTTGTGGAAGTCATCTTGGTGGTGCATCTTCGACTAGCCATGATAAGACTCATAAGAAACAGGGTAATATTACCAATCCATGTAAGTTGTGTGAAGGGCATCACCCCATTCACCTTTGTTCGTACATGGATGAAGCCACGAGAGTGTTGGAAAACCCTACTGTTTCTGCACCCTGCCTTCTGGTTGGTTACCAAAAAATTTCTTTGAGTCTTCTGCTGGTTGATTCCAAGATTGTTCAAGAGCCATCCTTGGTCGATACCACTCCCTCATAAATTCAAATTCACGAATATGTTCCCAAACAACCATTGGTCATGGAATCGGTCGATCTGATCCCGCCTATGGTTCATCAGATCTTTTCAGTCGAGAGTGGCTCTCATACCCCTCATGTTCTTCTTTTTTATTTAGATTCCTCGAACTTGGAGAAATATCCTCCCATCCCTGTGACTCAAGAAGTTGCTCTTCCTACTCCCATGTCTGTGGTCCAGGAGGATTCTCCTCTTGCTCCGGTAACATCGAGGGATGACCATCTCAGTTCAATGGTACCCCCTCCAAGTAGTTTGGTTGCTTCCTTCAATTGGAGTTGATTCGCGGGACACCGCCTTCCTTCTTATGTGCCTTTTGAGATCATAGTACAGACCTTTGATGTGGCCATACCTAGCATAATTATAGATGAAGGCGCGTTTGTTAGTGTCCTGTCTTCAACTACTTGGCAAGCTTTTGGTTCTCCACCGCTTATGCCTGTTATGTAGAATCTTTTGGCTTTTAATAGAGGAACCAATCAACCGTCAGGGATCCTTCCAAAGTTTCCTATTAATTTGGGAGGGAAAATTGTCGATATAGATGTGATGGTGGTCCGAGGCCCCTTAGATTTTATTTTACTCTTGGGGCACAACTATGCTTATGACATGGGCACACTTGTCTCCTCTCTCCTTCGTGTGATCTGTTTTCCACACAAAGGTCGGATCGTGACATTGATCAGATTTCATTCTTTGGTCCTGATATGGAAGCTGGCCCACCATTGTCTCTACCGAATCTTTATCTGCTGGTTGTACCTTCCCCGTCACAGGTTAATTATGTGGCTACTTGCCCCATGCTCGCATTCAGTGATAGTGCCATTGTGCATCATGTGCTGAGGGCATTGGGTCCTGATTTCTGAGATGTTGTTCTCCCATCACATGATAGCCTATTGGAAGAAATGAATTCTTATTCAACATGATGAGGTGTCATCGGAGTAGAGCTCAATTTCTTGTGTCAAGCTCCTTAAAAAATGAAACAAGGTCAATGGAGCAGACTTCATTTTCTTGTGTCAAGCTCCTTAAAAAAACAAAACAAGGTCTCATGAGGATAGTTCTTTTACCGTGTCAACCTCGTTAAAAAATGAAATAGGTTCCTTTTTCATTTTGAGCTTTTGATTAGATCTCGTAAAATTCCAGTCGAGTCTTTCTCTTGATCTCGTAATTGGACCTTCATTCCATCCACTTGTCAGTGACTAGCAGTATACTCCAGTGAATGCATTGAAGCTTGGGGGGCATGTACCTCGAATTGAGTCACCATACTGGGGGCATGGAAACCTTATCAAGCATAGTTTATTTTTGTTTCAAGATTTTGTAAAAATGAAACCAATATCAAGCATAGTTTGTTTCCATTTCAAGCTTGTGTAAAAATGAAACCGGTTTCAAGCATAGTTTTCTACAAAATTTCAAGCTTGTGTAAAAATGAAACCAACTTCAAGCAGAGTTTCCTGATTTCAAGCTTCTGTAAAAATGAAACCATTATTATTTTACCTCTCGTGATTTCCATTTTATCAGCCTATATTTCCAGATGAGCCTTGGTTTTCTCATTCCACCGTCACCATTTTCTTGGCCGATCATACGCCTTCACTTGATTGTTTTACCCATTCCTGAGGAACATCTGTAATGAGGGGTATTATTAGCCAACCTCTTGAATTTTATCTTGTTTTGAGCAGTTCCGCCATCACTGGAACTAGTTGCTACCCTTAATACCACTTTTTCCTCTAGGAGGAGTAAACTTTCAGCTCTTTTCTGACTCTCAAAACATGAAAAGTGTTAGAAAATTATATATATTACAGAGCAATGAAACACATAAAATATGTGGAAAACACAAGCACACAAAACACATAAAACCAGAGAGACATAGATATACGTGGTTCACCCAGTTTGGGCTACATCCACCCCGAACAACCAGTCCTTCCTTTCTATTATCCAGCAAAATGAAGAGACACAACCTACATTAGATCCGATGTAATATCCTCTGTTCTCTCTCACAATCTCCCTATCTATTTATCACTCTGAGAATACACATACAATACACAGCCGCAATACACTACCCTCATATAAAGCGAAGGGTTGCCTTCTAGGGAAAAAAAACCTAAACTAAACATAACTTCTACCATCAGATCATCCGCCTAATGAACGACCTAGATTGACTAGAAATTACTATACTTTTACAAGGCAATTTTACATCTGTTTTTAGCTTCGGGGGCGCTACCCCCTGAAACCCCCCGCCAGGGGGGGCTCCATAAAGTCGCAGCCACGCCCCCCTAGACCCCCTAGGCAGCGTTTAATTACGGGTGGCGTTTCCACCCCCATTAAGGTACAGGGGTCCAACGTTGTGATACAAAATAAACAAGATAATCAGGCTCCACACCCAACAATCTCCCACTTGGAGACTAATTGTAGCAACTCCACCACTGATTCGTTTGTTGGACAATGACTCCTCGTTGGACTTAGTTGTTTCTCATCTTCATCGTCATCCTTGAAGACCAATTGAAACTAAGCATAATCTCAGTTTCTCCCTGGTTACAAATTTTGTTAGCATATCTGTAGGATTCTGGCTAGTGTCTATCTTTTCCAGCTTCAACTGTCCATCTTCCAATACTGACTGTATGAAATGGTACTTGAGCTGTATGTGTTTAGTCCTGGAATGAAATGCTGAGTTCTTTGCAAGATGAATGGCACTTTGGATATCATTGTATAACGTGCCCATATCATGCTTCTTACCCTATTCATCCATAAACCTTTGTAACCAAATCATTTCTTTACTAGCCTCTGTAGCAGCAACATACTCTGCTTCTGTTGCTAAAAGTGCAACAACACTTTGGATTTTTGAAACCCAACTGACAGCTGTTCCACCTACAGTAAATAAATATCATGTAGTGCTCCTCCTGTTATCTCTGTCACCCGCCATATCTGCATCAACATTTTCCTGTAGAGAAATGTTTGAACCACCAAAGAATAATGCTTGATTTGTGGTACCTCTCAAATATCTGAGAATCCATTTTACTGCCATCCAATGTTCTTTTCCTAGATTGTTCATGTACGTGCTTACAACTCCCATTGCATGTGCAATATCAGGCCTTGTGCAAACCATTGCATACATTAAGCTTCCAACTGCTGATGCATATGGAACTTTAGAAATATAGTCCATTTCTTCTTGGGTCTTGGGCCACATCTCCTTACTAAGTTTGAAATGGCTAGCAAAAGGTGTACTAACTGGTTTTGCATTCTGCATATTAAATATTTTCAACACCTTTTGTATGTACTCATTCTGAGACAGTGTTAATTTGATATTTTTCCTGTCTCTAGTTATTCTCATACCAAGGATTTGTTTTGCAGCTCCAAAATCCTTCATTACAAACAAATTTGCCAATTTTCTTTTTAGCACATTTATTTCCTGTATGTTAGACCCTGCAACAAGCATGTCATCTACATACAGTAACAATATAATATAGCTGCCATCATTTTTCTTTTTCAGGTAAACATAATGATCAGAATGAAATCTAGTATAACCTTGTTCAGACATGAAATTGTCAAATTTTAGATACCACTGCCTTGGAGCCTGTTTTAAGCCATACAAGCTCTTCTTTAACCTGCATACTATTTTTTCTTTCCCTTTGACCTCATATCCTTCTGGTTGCTCCATATAGATCTCTTCCCCAAATCGCCATGGAGAAATGCTGTCTTTACATCTAACTGTTCAAGATGTAAATCTTCTGCTACTACAAGACTTAAAATAGTTCTGATTGAAGTCATCTTAACAACAAGATAAAATATTTCATCAAAATCAATACCTTTCTTTTGTGCAAACCCCTTCACCACAAGTCTAGCTTTGTACCTCTGTTTTCCTCCATATTCTTCCTTCAGCCTGTAAACCCATTTATTTTGCAATGTAGTTTTACATGCAGGCAACTTGAATAAGTCCCAAGTTTGGTTATGCATTAAGGAGTCCATCTCTTCTTCCATCGCTAGCTCCCACTTCTTCTTGCTTTCAACCTGCATTACTTCTTCATAACATTCAGGTTCACTAGAATCAGTCAACAATAAATAATATAATGAAGGAGAGTATCATTCAGGGGGTCTAATTATCCTGGTAGATCTTCTAACACCACTTTCAGGTGTTTGAGGTGCCTGTTGCTGTTGTGGTGGTTACTATTGTTGTGGCTGTTGATTATTATTATTTTTAGGCACCTTTAATTTTTCTGTGATCTCATCAAGAACTATGTATTATTTTGTTTCTTTTTCATGTTTCTTTTCCTGCAATTGATTCTTATACAAGACCTTTTCATTGAATATTACATCTCTGCTCCTAATGATTTTGTGGTTTTCATAATCATATAAGCGATAACCAAAATCATTAACAACATATCCAATAAAGGTACATTTCTTTGATTTTGCCTCAAGATTTGTTCTGTTTTCTTTATTAATATGGACAAATGCCTCACAACCAAAAGGTTAAAAAAAACGTAGTTTACCTTTTTAACTTTCCATGCTTCCTCTGGAATACCACCATATAAGGAACTTGAAGGCCCTCTGTTTATTAGATAAACAACAGTATCTACATCATCTTCCCAAAATTGTAAAGGCAATCCTGCATGCAATCTCATGCACCTTGCATGCTCCATGCTTGTTCTATTCATCCTTTCTGACACACCATTTTCTTGTGGTGTTCTTGGAATTGTCTTCTCTCTGTGTATTCCATTTTCTGAACAGTACCTATCAAACTCTTTGCTGTAGTATTCACCTCCATTTTCTAATTTGAGACACTTCAACTTCTTTCCTATCTCAATCTCAACCAAAGCTTTCCATTTCTTGAAAGTATCAAATACATCAGATTTATTCTGAATACAATAAATCCAAGTTTTCCTAGTTGCATCATCAATAAAAGTAACATAATAACGAGAGCCGCCAAGAGATGATACCTGAGCAGGTCCCCATACATTTGTATGCACAAGCTCTAATTTTTCGCTCTTCTTTTCTTTCCCAACTCTGAGAAATTTGACTCTCTTATGTTTTCCATAAATGCAATTCTCACAGAAATCCAAATCAACATTCTTCAAACCAGGCAACAAATTTCTTGAGTGAAGAATATTCATCCCCTTCTCACTCATGTGTCTGAGCCTATGATGCCATAATGCTGCATCTGCTCGTTTGGAAGTTAAAGAATTAACAGAGTTAGAAATACCATTGCATAAATACAATGTACCAACCTTTTCACCTTTTGCTATTACGAGGGCTCCTTTGGTGACCTTCCAAGTTTTATCTGTGAAAGTTGTCACACAACCTTCACTGCCTAACTGCCCTATTGAAATCAGATTTTTCTTCAGATCTGGAACATGCCTTACCTCCTTTAGTAGCCATTGGTTTCCATTATGTTGTTTTACAAGAACTTTACCCATTCCAACAATTTTACAGGGTTTATCATCACCCAAACGAACTTGTCCAAAATCTCCTTGAACATAGTCATGAAAATATTTCTTATCAGGTGTGGCATGGAAAGAGGCCCCTAAATCTACTACCCAGGAATCAATAACATTTTCGAAAGAAAGAATCAAAGCATATTGTAACACATCACCTGTCACATTTGCTTCATGATTGTTTTCTTGCTATGCGTGTCCTTCTTTTCCCTTCCAAGATCTACAGTCTTTCTTCAGGTGTCTTTTCTTTCCACATTTCCAGCACACTATCCCCGATTTGGACATGGATCTGCCTTTCCTTGATTTACTGTGATATCCTAAACTCTTTCCCCTTTCCATTCTTCTTCCCCTAGACTCTGCACTCAAAGCATTACCCGATGTCTCACGGAGCTTTTCTGTCGCATTTCCTCACTAAGGATAGCACTGACAACATCATCAAACTTTAAAGTACTAGATCCATAGACAGATTTACTAATGGCCATAACTAAACCATTCCAGCTTTCTGGCAATGAGCACAGAAATAAAAGAGCCCTAACTTCATCATCAAATTTTACCCCTACAGAACTTAACTGACTGGTAACTGTGTTAAAATAATTTAAATGGTCTGCAACAAATCCACCTTCCAACATCTTCATATTAAATAAATGTTTCATAAGAAATATCTTGTTTGAGGCCGAGGGTTTTTCATATAATTTCACCAACACCTTAATCAAACCCTCTATTGTTGTTTCCTTCGAAATATTGAAGGCTACCAATGCCGTGAGGCACAACCGTACTGTTCCAAGTGCCTTTCTATCGAGAATCTCGCATTCTGTGTTTGTCATAGCCGTCGACTTCTTTTTTTTTCCGCTCAATGGTAGGTACAAGTCTTTCTAATATAGATAATATTCCATCTGCATCTTCCACAACGAGAAGTTTTGGTCGTTAAATTTCTCGACCCTAAACTTACCATCTTCTACCATTGCTCCCACTCGAACCAAGAACCCTTCTTTCCTGTGAGTTTAACAGCCAAATAGACATTCGGCTCTGATACCAGTTGTTAGAAAAATATATATATTACAGAGAAATGAAACACATAAAATTTGTGGAAAACACAAGCACACAAAACACATAAAACCAGAGAGACACAAATATACGTGGTTCACCCAGTTTGGGCTACGTACACCCCGAAAAACTAGTCCTTCCTTTCTATTATCTAGCAAAATGAAGAGACACAACCTACAACAGATCTGTTATAATATCTTCTATTCTCTCTCACAATGTCCCGATCTGTTTCTTGCTCTGAGAATACACATACAATACATAGCCGCAATACAATACCCTCGTACAAAGCGAGGGGTTGCCTTCTAGGGAAAAACACCCTTAATGAAACATAACTTCTACCGTCAGATCATCCACCTAATGAACGACCTAGATTGACTAGAAATTACTATACTTTTACAAGGCAATTTTACATCTATTTTTAGCTTCGGGGGTGATTCCCCCGAAACCCCTAGCCGGGGTGGGGCTCCATAAAGTCACAACCGGACCCCCCCCCCCCCCCCCCCTGGACCCCCCAGGTAGCGTTTAATTACCGGCGGCATTGCCACCCCCATTAAGGTACAGGGGTCCAACGTTATGATACAAAATAAACAAGATAATCAGGCTCCACACCCAACAAAAAATTGCCGAGACTCTTGTCATTTTGAACTCGTTAAAGGATGCGAAACGTTATCTACCTAGTATACGTTTAACCCTTTTTCAGGCTGGGATGGATTACTTACGAAAAAGGAATACCTTAGCCTATCATGACTAAGAGTTTCTTTCAGATATTGTTTTCTACCTTTTCAGATCTGAGGGACTATATACAAAAAGGGACATGCTGGAGTTTTATTTTATACTTCTTTTAAAACTCTCTAAACATGAAAAGATACCGAGTTATTCCTTTGTTAGACTTGTTAAACCCTGATGATATCGGAAATTGTCACCATGACATTCCCCGAGTTCCTCCTTCCTAGGGCTCGTAAAATTTACTAGGATGGATTTGTTCGAAGGACAAACTTACGTTACAAGCATATGATATCCCCTTCAAGCATTTTTTAAAAAAATAATTGGGGTACTCACCAGAAATGGCGGGGGAAAATGGAACCAGTTTTTAGTTGTGTTGGTAGTATGCCACTCTTGAACATGACACTCATTTGCATGCGTGTTGGGTTGGGGGCATCTCATTTCGTCATTTTTTTCCTCCATGGGTTTGGGTAATCTATTTTGACCTCTCATCTGCTCTTTTCCATGTCATCATGACCTCAGATCCCTTGATGTCAAATACTGCCAAATCCAGAGTCGTGTTGCTGATATGTTTAAGAGAAGTTTGCCTCTGCTGTTTTCAACCTCCCTCTGATTCTTTGTTCGGTCCTGATTCACTATCATCATGTTCCTCTGTCTCGTGTCAATGATGTGGGAAACATTATGGCCCTCCTTTGACCTGGTCACTTCCTGTCGACTTCAACTCATTATCCAGGAAGTTGATCTGGAGACTCCCTTCTGGTACCTTGGAGCTTACATGCCTCAATGGCAGTTTCTTTGCATTCGATGACAGGTCCACATCATTGGCCTTCGATCGAGTGATTCTACGGGTGTTCGATGCCAGATCACTGTTCACATTCCGTGGATTGTACCTATTGTACCTTGAGAGCCATTTTCATTATTGGTGGTTTCTCTTGAACCTGTTAACAACTTTCATCATTGGCTGGTAATCAGGTGACTTTCTTGCATGCTTGACTTTAGCTCACATATTCGCATGTTTGAATTTTTACTTTTTCGAGTCAAGATGGAGCGCAAGACCCTAGGTTTTATTGGATAAGATCCAGGCTGCAGGATATTGTGGTTTATCATGACTTATTGCATGGCTCTTTTGATTGAATGGCTGCGACCATACCTGAGTCTATTTGTTGATCCTTATTACTGGATGGCTGCGTCCATACCTCGGATCTCAGTTTTTATGTACTCTATTATGGATGGCTGCGCCCGTGCCACATGTTCATGTATCAGAGATATCAGTTGTATTTGTAATTGTAGGTCTTCTGACATTGGTGTTTTGTTCGAACACATTCTCGTAAAGAATTTAACCCCTCCATCATTCTTGGACCTCATGCTTTAGGGGGCGTCTGTTACACAACATTTTGTCACCATCCCTGCAATCCCCATCCCACACATTGGAGGATAATTTCTGTGACTAATAAAAAGGGTCATGCCTTGTAAAGACCATCATTGCATCCCTTTCCATGAGGACAACATTCCTTCTGTTGACAATTTCCTAAGAAGACCATAATAAACACATGTTTTTGGGTTGGCACTGGTAGACCGTTATGCCCTCATGCCAATGAGGAAGATTGAAACTGGGCCCCGTGCCCATTGGCACTGTGTCCCAGTTAGCTACCCATGCCAAGCTATTTTTGGAATTATTTTTAAAAATAGAGGTGAAGTTTCCATCATAACGACTTCGTGGGTGAGTCAGTCTGAGTGGTTCGACTGAATAACTACGACCACCCTCCTTTGGCCTCTTGGTTCCACCTTTTGGGGAAACCTCCCAAAGGATAAGGCCTCCCTTCCACCATTGTAGGGAGCCCAACCTCCTCCTCTCCCTCTATAAATAAAGCCATATTCAATTGATACACTAGCTGAACAATTATAACTGAAAGGCTGAAGAGAATTCTTTAACGTTTCGCTAGAGAGATAGAATGGATAAAGAGACCTTTGTCGAGAGACCTTAGGCATGTGTCCTCACCTCATTTGAATTACTCGAAGATCCTTCAAGATACGCTTTGACTGAACCCCATTGGAGGAGGCTGCGACGTCAAGGCTCTGATTGTAACTCTTTCTTATATTTATATATATACATGACTATTGTCTGGTTTCAATCTTGTGTTAATGTGTTTTATTTGATGCAATATGCTTAACCTTCCTTGATTGGTTAGTTGATTATGAATGAAATCATTGTATTGTATGCTGCTCTTGTTTGCTGATCTTCATGCAGGTATCCAAGCACTGTTGCAGAAGGATTGTGACCCGTCGAGACAGAGATCAAGAGGTCACCACCGCTATAGCGATGACATCATTGGACTCCAGGTAGGTCAATATACCCCGTCCTTTTCATTAATTAATTAAGAACCTACCCTTTAGCTTGTCCCTTTGTTGCTAGACCCACTCTAGGGCTAGAGGGATCGTCTCTATCCGCAGAGAGGATTTACCTTCCCAACAACCATATCTTATTGGTTTTAGTTTTTTACCTTCTCCTTGGAGTCTTTCCTTGCTAATGTGAAGCCAAAATTCATCTCCCACTTGGAAACTGTGATCAATATGATGCTTATCATGTCTTGTATTGTACTTGGCTTGACTCTTTTCCAAATTTTCTTGAACTGTATGATGCACCAATTGAAATTGTTCAATGAATATTTCTGCCTTATATATGTTACTATTTCCATCAATAGCAACATATTTCCCAAAGATAAAATCTAAGGGAGATTTTGGTAAGTATCCCAAGCATGCATCAAATTGAAATGTTTGAGTCGATGAATGCTTAGCATGGTTGTAAGCATGTTGAATGTAGTGCAAATGTTCATCCCACAACTTAGGATGCTTGCTGCAATAACCACAAAGAATATGTATTATCATTCCATTTACCACTTCTTTTTGCCCATCTTTTTGCGGATGGAATGTTGTGCTGTTTTTCAATTTGGTGTCCATGAGTCCCCATGAGCTTGACCAAAATTTCCTGACAAATAGATAATCTCGATCAGAAACAATGGATGTGGGCAACTGAAAATGTACCCATATATTTTGAAAGAACAATTGTGCAGTTTATTCAGCTATAACTTGCTTCTTACAAGGCATCAAAATACACATATTTCTGAAATGATCCAAAACTACATAAAGATAATCATCACCTTTCCTAGACATAGGTATACCTCCCACAAAATCCATAGAAACAATTTCCCAAGGATGGGAAGGTACATGAAGTGGAGTATACAATCCAAACTTTCTATTGGTAGGATTACTAATAGGACATAAATAACATTTTCTTACATATCGTGACACACTTTCAAGCATATGAGGCCAATAACAATACCTCTGTAATTGTGCCATTGTCTTACCTACACCAAAATGACCAGCAATAAGAGAAGTATTCACTTCCCTTCTGATGTTGAATCTTTCTCCCTGTGGAATACATATCTTGCGAAGATGATACAACACGTTATCATAGAAATGATAATATAATTCCTCTACTTGGTTACCTTGATAAAAAGTTGAATTTACATAAAATCCTCATCTAAAGAATATTTCTCAACATAGCTCTCATGCATGATAGAATTATGCTTAAGAATAATGGATGCACTAAAAATTTGCCTAGAAAGAATATCAATAACCTTATTATAGATACCTTTTTGATACCTTATCACCAAGGGGAATTGTTGTAAGAAACCCATCCATCTGAAGTGCCTCGATTGTTGTAGCTTTGTTTGTGATTGCAAGTATTGCAACAATTGATGATCAGTGTGAATGAAAGTTTCCTTACCCATCAAGTAATGTTTCCATTTTTTCACACTTTGCACCAATGCATACAATTCTTTGTTACATCTAGGATAGTTAATCACTGCACCTTTACAAGTTTCATAATGAAAACATATGGCCCTACCATGTTGCATCAATACCGTGCCCATGGCATAGCCACTTGCATTAGTTTGTATCTCAAATGATTGTCTCAAATATGGAAGTGCAAGTACAGGTGCTGAACTGATTCTCTCTTTCAATGCATCAAAGGATTTTTGTTGTTTTCTTCCCCATTGAAAAACCCCTTTAACACTTGTCAATGCATGTAATGGAGATGTAATGGAAGAAAAGTTAGAAATGAACTTTCTCCAATATTGGGCTACTCCCAAGAAACTTCTAACGTCTGTCACACTCTTAGGTTTTTCAAATTCAAAATGACTTCGACCTTTGAGGGTTCTATCTTCATCTCACCCCCTCCAATAATATGAACCAAGTAGACTAAAGAAGTTTTTCCAAATTCACATTTAGACATCTTTCAAAACAACTTTTTCTTCTTTAAGACATCTAGTGCTTGCATGACATGAATGACATGCTCTTCAAGAGACTTGTTGAAAATAAATATGTCATCTAAGTAGACTATCAATAAATCATCAAGAAAAGGCCTTAAAACATCATTCATAACCCACATGAATGTAGTAGGAGCATTACAAAGCCCAAATGGCATAACCAACCTATCAAACAAACCTTGCTTTGTCTAGAAGGTTTTCTTCCAAATGTCTCCTTCAACGATCCTAATATGATGATAGCCAGTCGCCTAGTCTAACATAGTGAAATAAACAACATCTTTCAATTGATCAAGTAAATCATCAATTATAGGAAGAGGGTAAAGGTTCTTTATCGTAATTTTGTTCAATGATTTGAAGTCCACACATATGCACCATGTACCATCCTTCTTTCGCACTAAAACAATAGGTGACCCGCATGGTGATGTGCTTGGTCTGATGACCCCTTTATAAAGAAACTCTTGGATTTGTTTCTTAATTTCCACCATTTCCATTCCTGACATCTTGCACATGCCAATGTTTGGAAGAGGACAGTCTTCCTGAAATTGGATCTCATGTTCGATTCCTCTTTTAGGAGGAAACCCTTTAGGCTCTTGAAACATCTCATCATAGCTATTAGCAACCTCATTCAAATCAGATTTTAACCTTGCATCACAACCTTGGAAGGATTCATTCTCAACATCATTTTTGGGTTGATCATCAAAAGTACAAAATTCTTGCTAGAATTAACAAGCCTCTTCATTTTTCCAACATTCACAAGTGATAGACTTAATTTCTTGCGATGTGCTCTAATAATGTAATCAATAGCATATTTAAACAAATGATACTTGTTCTCATGGAAATGAAAGATGGCTTTCCTATCATAAAGATATGGGCTTCCCAAAACAATACCACATATTTCTAATGGAACTACATCAAGTTATACCTCATCAATGAAGTTTGCAGTGATGGCGAATTTCAATTTTCATTTTCTAGTCACTTGCAATTTTGCATTGTCACATACCCAAACTAAAGGATAAGGTTTAGGATTAGGAATGGTTTCCAAATTCAATTTATTGACAACGGTTTCTGAAATGAGGTTTTCTTGTGATCCATTATCAAATAGAATGTCTGTTTTTTTATGTTTTGAGATAACTCTAATATGGAAAAGATCTATTCTTTCCTTATCATTTTGAGTTTCATTGAGGTTACTAGAAGAAATAGTACTTGCAATAGAGTCCTTACCTTTCAATCCCATGGCTGTGATCTTTGTTTCATCTATAGAATCAGATCCTAAATCATGTTGTGTAGTTTCAGCAGTCTTTTTGTTTCCTTTGTTGTTAAACTTTTTGGGTCTCATCTCAAGATGAAGTTTCTAACAATGGTATTCATCATGGTCCTCTTTTGAACAATTTTTTCATGTGAGTTTTTCTCACTCTTTATTTATGGAAGCATTATTTTTCCCTTTCCCTTTGAATTTTCCCTTGCCTTTGTCTCCACCCTTGAATGGATTTTTGCTACCCTCTTGTGGAAAATTCTTCCCTCTTGCTTCTAAATGGGTTGCCTATACATAAACTTCATCTAGATTTTTAGGGTTAAACATGAGATTTGTGTGTCTCAAGTAACTATGTAAACATCCAATGTATTTGAGTAAAGTGTCTTGAGAGGATACATCTACACCAAAAATCAATGATGTCCTTCTAAACTCTTGTGTATAACTTTGAAAAATTTGAACCTTTGCTTGCCTAAAGTTTTGCAAATCCATTATATCTTTTTGCATGTATGCTAAAGGAAAAAATTGTCTTCTTAATGCAACCACAAAATCATTCCAAGAAGTTATGTATTACCTCTTTTCTTGAGATCCTCTTGAGTTTTTGCTTCCCACCAAATGAGTGCTGCACTTTCCAACCTTAAAGAAGCAAGTCGAATCTTGGTACCATCATCTTTGATCCTTTGTATCCTACAATACATTTTAAGGTGACGAACCCAATTATCTAATTTCTCATAATTTACCTCTCCATTATACGTAGGCAATTCAAACTTTATGTCAAGTTTTAGAAATGGAGTTTTACCATGTCCTTTGGAGAATGTGGAGGTGTTTGTGAATGTGTTGATGTCGAAGATGATGATGGTGAATATGGAGGTGGAGATGAAGTTGAAGATAAAGTTAGAGCTAGAGGTGATTTGTCACCATTTCATCCATTCCCTTTTGGAGGTTTGTCTGCATTTCCTCCATTTTCCTTTGGAGTATTTGAGCTCTCTCCTTGCAACATTGAGTTCCTTTCCTCATAAATAAATTTAACCATATCAATCATTTCAAAGAATTATTTTCTGAAAGTCTTCTCATCCTCATACATATTTTCAGGGTCTCCTTCATGTGCAATGATTAGTGAGGCTTTGGATGGCACTTGAGGTGAAACTTGTGGTGAAACTTAAGGTAGATGTGCTCTCCTTGAACTAGCTCGAGGAATTGTTCCCACAATATTTCCTTCTCCTATTTTGAGCTTCAACCTTGTAGGCGTTAGAAAAAAATTTCAACATAATTAAACCTTCAATACAACTAAATAACCAAAGCTCTAATACCAAACTGATCTGTATTTAAAAACTTGAAGGTTTGATGAAATGTGCAAGTTAATTTTTATGTATTTTAGGAAATTGGGTAAGTTGAAAAAGCACATAAATTAAATGGGTTTTAACTTAGTTTGAAACATAAAAATAGATACAATAATACCATAAACAGTAACACAAAACAAAAAAATGATGAAGGAGTTCACCCACCCAGGGCTACATCTCTTGGTCTAGCTTCCAATGTTGGGACTCTTTCATTAAGTTCTCAAATATGTGATTACATAGATTTGAAGTGCTCATAATGCAAAAATAATGTCTCCAATGGCTCTAGAATAGTCAAAAACCCCTAGTTGGGCTCTTGTTGGGCTCAAATTGGTCAAAAAATAAAGAAGTTATGGTCTGGTGAAATTTTGTTGCTAAATCATCTACAAACTGCATTGGTCTGCTAACCATCCTACGAATCCAAATTTTCCGGAACAATTAAGCAACCAATTAACCCCACGCCAGTGAGATTCGTGTTGGATTGGGTGCATTTTGTCGCCTATTTTAATTTCCCACTGACCCCCTTGAGCAGGTATGATGGGGCTACTTGGCGTTACCTCCGCCGTAGGATTCAGTGGTCAGGCCAACTCTCGCCAACCATTTAACCATGCTCTGAACAAGTTTTGGTTACGTTATTTCTAGGGTTGGTTTCAAATTGCATGCCCAAAATTTAATCATGCTTTGAATATTGGCTATTGTATGGTTTATATGTTACCACCGAGGTTCTTATTGCCTTTGAATTGTGGGTTTTTTTTTATTAACCGTGGCTTGGGTTGAGGTTAAGCCCTATCCCACGGTGCTCGACCTATGCTCTCATGGGTATGGGGTGAGTGAGGAATAAGGCTTAATCCTGACCCCATCCCTCAACGACCCAACGCTTAAACCTTAAATATCATTTCGTAACTATGTAGGTAAATATCCACCAGTGGCATAGTGGTAAGGTTCCGTGTTGCTCGATGACATGTCTTGTGTTCAACCCCTGTGAGGCCCGTTTGAACCATAACAATAATTTTACACAAATTTTGGGAGGCCATGTGGTGCCCATCCATTGGCCCACGTGGCCTCGATTCATTGGAAAACCTCAAACAAAACAACCAAACAATCAAAATGCATCATCCACAAACCAACCTAGAGAGGACACTTGGCAAGATGTCATTGGTCCTAGAAAACACAACCAAATTCCTAATCAGAGTATGAACTACCCAGTCAGCGTACCTGCAACCTACCTATAAATTTTATTAGTTGTTTATGAAAACTATCAAAACGCAATATCGGGAACATAAGATATCAGTTTTGAGCGATTCAAGTTGCATTGGATTCAGGGCGACGAGATCTATGTTTTGGCACTAGTTTTGAGCACTTTTGAACACTTTTAATTTTTAGCACTTTACTAGTCCACTGGATCAAATACCCTCTCATAATAGCTAAAATAAAATTTGCTAGCCCATGCATTAATCAACCATTCACATATTCATCAAACATGTCAAGATCCATAAACAATATACATCACATAACCAAAAAATAGCCAACATATGAACCATGAAAACACAACCATAATATCACGATCATAATCAATACATATGCTCATATATTACAATAGAAATTACCTCTTATTAATATATGAAAATTCCAACCAAGTTAGGGAATTCCATATACCACCCGACAATAGATTGGGCTGAACCAAATCTCTCTTTCAACCAATCACGCCCATGCAATATTCCAACCATGAATGTGGGATCTCATGGAATAAACCAACCCAAAACCAAACCAAGGCTTCCAAAGACAAAACCACCTCAAACCTCAACTAGTGATTCCACCTCACCGTCGGACATCACTAACCATCTCCAAATTGGTCCCTACCCAAGCTATCCAGGGCTTCAGAGCGTTTTTTCCAACCCAAATCCATGACTAGTAACTCAACCCACATTTTTCGTAGGGCTCCATAGTGTTTTCCCAACCAAGGCTCCAAGACTAGTAACCCAACCCACCAAGGGCTCTAGAAAATTTTTCCAACCAAGGCTCCACGACTAGTAACTCAACCTAAGATGTTCCAGGGCTTCCAGAGTGTTTGTACAACCAAGTCTCTTATAACTAGTAACTAAACCCACAACCATAAGGAACACGAGCACCAAAAGGAAAACAAATGGAAAAACCCACAACACCATGGCTATCCAAGAAATGGAAAGGATAGGAAAACCACCATCAATCCAAGCAATCCTCCATGCCAAAGATATCTCATAACCAAGAAAACACATGTATGTACCATGCAAGCCAAAAATAGCAAGGAAAGCATACATGCAACTTGGTACCTGCAAAAGAATCCTGTTGTAGCTACTAATATTTTTGTTCCCTTATTCTCTCCCACTTTTGCTTTTCCTTCTTCCTCCAAATGCAAGTTAATACTAGAGTGCTCCAAGCATTCTCTAGGAATGACCTAAGAGTGAAAGAGTACGAGAGAGAGAGAATATAGAGAGAGAGAGCTCCAAGCTAAAACATACAAACTCACAAAATGATCCTCATAAGCCTTTTTATCATTGAAGCCTCTATTTTCTTCATTTTCCTCAAATTTTCTTCAATTTTCTCCTCAAATGCAACTTTTTGCCTTCACCTTCCTTTTCTCCTATTTTCCTTTATTTTCATAAAGAAATGCCAATAATTGCCTCTTAGCTTTTTCAAAGCCTTTTCCAATTTCCATAGCCATAATAAACTGAAATGACGACCACTAGGATGTTTTTCCCACCATTCAACTTGGAATACATGCCCCATGACCTTGGGTCTTATATTTCTTTTACATGGAAATAAACGAGGGACTATTACAAAACCCTCCCCCTTTGGGGAACATTGTCCTCAGTGTTCAACGACTCCTATAAACCACTAAGTCGTTGAAAACAAAACATACTACCCATGGAACTTTATAACTCAGCTCGTTTCAGTATTTACAATGAAAAACTATTGAAAACATGAAAATCATACCGTTTATAGAGCTTTATAACACAACTCATTACAATATTTAAAATAACAACCACATATACACTCATACACATTTTCTTCAACCAACAAATAACAATACCGTCTTTGGATCTTTATAAATTGAACTTGATACAATATTTACAATAATATACACATATACACATATTCACATTTGAACTAACCAACAAAATAAAAGGATACGTTGACCATATCAGCAACAATGGAATCCAAAGGCTCACACCTCCACCTTAAAAATCAGTACCAAGATTCACCTCCTTCTTAGGAAGTCCATAATCTACTGCCAAATTCAAACCTACTTCCAATGTCCAACGCGATGATCCTTGCGGTACTTGTCCTCCTAGTGAATAGTTATCGACTAATTATTCCAAGGCACACTCCCAATGTGCATCTGATTCCATCTAGAAATTATAATGACCAAAAAATATCCATTCCCTGACCTTCCCTTCTCTACTACACAGTCCCTCAGGAAATCTGATAACCCCCTTTCATGTAGTCACACACCTTCCAAGTTCCACATGCATCCCCTTCTTTGCTACATAGTCCCTCAGGAAACCCCTACCTTGGCAATGTTTCCTTCCATTGGAAGGTCCAAAAACCAAGGCTTATAACAACCTCAAAACCATCATACTAGTCATAACATGCTCATGGAAATCAATGGGCACTATTGGGTACTAGTGTCCCACAATGGCCATGCTCCTAAAGTGCTTTACCAACATTCTACAACATGTTCCAATTCCTTTCACTGAAGCTAATAACATTCTTGTAGCCAATTCCATCCACTCAAACTGGGCTGATTTGAACTTAAAAAGGAACGAAAAAAATATAGATATAACCATAAAGAAAGAGATGCAATAGAAATAACACTTCATTTCATTAATATCAAAGAAATGAAATATGATTACAAACATAATGGAAATAAACTAGCTCGGGCAATGGTAGCTTATATCTAAGAAGATATATGGTGGCTACATGCCTCTGAACTATGTTAAAATGAGGCTCAATATTGAACAACAAGATAAAACCCTAAGCAAACAAAACCCTAACCCCATGAGATGGAACGCCATGAGTTTGTGGTCCCTATTGGGGTTAGTTAGGCAACCAACTTCCTGTGGTCATAACTTGGTCATATTATCTCTATTTGGGATGTACAATACCTTGTTGGAATTATATCTCCAAGCATACTACAAGATTTTCCTAGGCATGGGCATGCCACTGACCTTAAAAAAACTCTTTTTATGGGGTAAAAACTGCTCCAGAATATTAGGACTCGGAAATTGCTAAAAATAGTAAATGCTACTATAAAAAAGGAAACTGATGAAAATAATTGGAGGTCTAGGTGGAATAGGTGGGTGGCCAATAATATCCACCTGGATCAGTCCTCCCTCCTTGGGAAGAAATGGTCCCCATTGCATGCAGAGCCTCCATGAGGTGAGGAAATTTCTGTTGAACCCGGTCCCTGGTGAACCACTTGCCTTGGTGAAGGAGTTGGTCTACTTTGACAACTCGATATAGTCGGATCCCCTATTGGTGAGTATTCCTGATCTGCATGTCCATGATCTAATCAGTTGTGGCTAGTTCCATGCAATTTGGGTTTAAATCCATTGGTGTGAGTTTTTCTATAATGTCATATGTGTCCCGTAATGATGGAAAGTATGGCCGAAAGTGGTCCACATTGAACACTGGGTGTAGGCTAAGGAATGGTGGAACATTGATCTCAAAGGAATTGTTCCCTACAACCTTGATGATGGTGTACAACCCATATTAGAGTGAGCAAAGCTTTTAGTGGTCCCCAACGAGGCACTACTTCTGCAAATGTAGCCAAACTTTATTGTCCACCCGGAACTTGTGTGGCACCTAATGTTGATCATGTCACTACTTGTAATTAGCATTGGCTCTGGCCAATATGTCATGGAACTACTAGAGGATGTGTTGAACACACTCAATGAAGCTGTTAGCCATGTCATCTTCAGACTGGATATGAGCTGAATCTGCCTAAGTAGATGCAAATGGTATGGCCACATCAATGGGACAAAGTGGCTAGAATCCCAACCCCACTTGAAAGGGGATGTGGCTAATGGAGCTATTGAGAGCTCTTTTGTAGTTGTGCTAGACATAGAGGATGATTTAATCACACACACATGGATGCTTCGAGTCATACATGTGCAAAATATACTATTGACGACATTTTTTTGGCCATCAGTTTCGGGGGTGGAAAGTTGTGGAATTAGTGAGCTTGGTATCCAACATTGGCTATAGACTTGTCCAAAATTTCTCTAGGAACCCACTGTCCTGATATGATATAATGGAATGTGGCATCCCAAAGTGTACCCACACTCATTCAAATAAGAGCTTGGTAGTGTCTTATGCTATGATACTCTTCTTCCATGCCGCCAGAATGACATCTTAGAGAATATATTTACGACCACAAAAACACAATCATTGGCATGCTTAGTAGAAGGAAGGCCCGACATGTAATCCATGGAGATGGATTCCCAAGGTCAATTAGGAGTAGGAAGAGGAGTATATAGGCCTTGATTCTTGATGGCCAGTTTGGAAATAGGTAATGCAGGATTTGATGTACTTCCCAACATTGCGATGAAGGTTCGACCAATAGAAATAATTCTGTAGTACTGCCACGATTTTCTATACCTATAAATTTCCAGTGACCCAAATGTAGTGCACCTCCCAAATCATCTTGGACCGATCTCTTGAAGGAACATAGAGGTGTCCCAGGTGGCATAACAGTGCATCCTGGAGGTGATAATTTGGAACTGGCTTTCCTTCTAGGAGCGTCTGGTGTGTGTTTTCGAATTTTGGATCGCTCTTTTAAATATTTGGCCACCCTGAAGTCTTGTGCCCACAAGAGTCGAGCATAGTGGTGAACGCCATAACTGGTGGTTGGCTAAGGAAGTATGAAACATTGTTGGCGCTTCCCTTCTTGTACTTAATGTTCAAATGGAACTGTTGCAGGTATGTGGACCATTTCTGATGGCGATCATTCTGCAACTTCCCTTGTGTTTGTATGAACTGCAGGAGTTGGTACTCTGTGTGGATGACCATTTCATTCTCTAGAATGTAATGATTCCATTGTCGGTAGGCATACATAATGGAACACATAATACATCTCTTTGACATAGGTGGGATACTTTCAGACCGTGTCTGAAAGTGTCTCTTGGTGATATGTGACTAGATTCCCCTGCTGAGTAAGAACGACACTAATAACATAGTTAGAGGCATATGTCTCAATCTCAAATGGTTGCTGTAGGTCTAGTAATGTGATAACTTGTGCGGAGAAGAGGCGATGCTTCAACTCAGAAAATTCCTTCTGTTGGGATTTATACCAAAAGAAATTTTCTTTCCCTCCTCCCTTGGTGACTTGAGTCAAAGGCCAAGTGATGTGAGAGAATCCCAATAGGAAGCTATGGTAGAAGTTGGAAAGACCCAGAAATTTGAAAATCTCTATTAGAGTGGTTGGGGCTAGCTAATACCGAATGGCTTGTATCTTGGCTGGATCCATATGCACACCCCACTCATCAATGATGCACCCCATATATTGAACCTGGGTCATAAAAAAATTTCATTTCTCCAAATTGGTGCACAAGTTGTGTTGCCACAGGGTTTGGAGGACTTGTCGAATATGGTGGAGGTGCTCTTCATAACTCTAGCTGAAGACCAGGATATCATCCAAATACACCACCATGAATGAGTTAGTGAAGGTTCAAAAGATATCTTCCATCATCCTCATGAAGGTTGCGAGGGCATTCATCAACTCGAAAGGCATGAGCAACCATTCAAAAAGGCCCTTCTCGGATTTGAAGGCAGTCTTCTACACATCAAAGGGTTCGATTGGTACCTAGTGATAGACATAATTTAAGTCAACCTTGATAAATATTCCCCCCCCCCCCTTGAGTTGGTCTAGAAGTTCATAGATCCGTGGGATTGGATACCTATTCAAGACATTGATCTTGTTCAACGCTCGATAGTTAATATAAAGTCTCGAGGTGTCATCCTTCTTCTGTACCAACATGATCGGGTTCCCACAGGGATATGAACGTGGCCTGGTGTGCCATTTCTGAAACAAATCTTGAATCTGCCTCTTGATTTCATCGTTCTCCAGAAAAAATCGTTTATAGATTGTTACATTGGGTAGAGACATGCTTGGGGTTAGATCGATGGAGTGCTTGACCTCACAGTGTAGAAGTACCCCTGTGGGTGAGGTGAAGATGTCCCTGTACTCCTGCATGACCTTGTCCATCTTCTGTTTCCACGTGGGGGAGCCCTTTCTGGAGGCCATGGCCACAATCTTGTTATTTCCCTAAGAGAAAATCATAATGAAAATAAATTTCCTGGTCTGTGAAATTATCTTACTACATTGCTTCACAGTAATCAAAGAGATGGTGGTAGGTGGTGCTACCACCAATATCTTGTACAACTTATTTCCAAAAGTAATAATAACAGTGTGAGGCCTAGACTCATACACATCATACCACTTCCAAAAGTATGGTTGGCCTAATAATATATCCCAAACTTCAAGAGCAGAAAAATCACACAGTCCTCATCTGTGAAGGGCTTGATGCTGTAGGGAAGGCGACACTACTGGCTAACGTGAAGATCTCGTCCTTAGTGAAGCTACTAGATGGTGTATGCATGTGGGTGTGCTATGGTTGGTAGGTCTAGATGCTTCACAACCTATTCTAAAATGAGGTTCTTTTTTCTCTCATTGTCAACAATGAATTATAGCGGAGAACCCTTCACCCACATCTGGGAATGAAAGAGGCACCCCCCTCCTCTGGATCTTCGGGCTCATCCTTATGGATCTTGGTGGTGGAAATAGTGGCACTAGGCTTCGTGTCAATAATATGCTTCCCTTTATCATTCCCCTTGTATGGTTATGACTTAAATTTGGAACATGCATCTGATTCGGGAGCCTTCAGCTCGGTCACTAGTGACTACTTGGCCCAACACTCACTTGTGCTGTGAGTGGTGTTCTTATGGAAATCACACCACTTTTCCGTGTGCTTCTTTGTCTTTGTGGTGTTGTTCTTTTCTTATGGCTTCAACGGGTTTTACTGGGTCACCACGCCTTGGATTTGTCCTTTGTTCTACAGTTTGTGGATGCCTTTCCCTTGCTTCGGATTCACAGATCTAAAGTATCGCTTCTTCTGTTTAAATTTCTGCTCAATCTTTGTAGCATATCGATATTATTCACCAAGTGAGGAGATTTCAAGGAACTCCATTTCCTCCTGAATTTATTTGTGAAAACAACTACAGTACTTGAGCACCAATTGTTTCTCCTAATATTTGATACCCAATTTATGCACAGGGTATTGATTTTTTTTTTTCAGCTCATGCACATCTTGATGCCTTTGCTGCTGCAACATGGTCCATTGTATGTACTTGTCATAATAGCTCCCTAAGGGGTAATATTGTTCCTTTATGGCATATCATAAAGAATTCCAAGTGGGTGTGTTTGAAAACAATGAGGGTTCTCTCTTGTCCCTCTGTTCGTAGTATGTTTCCTACCAGTCCTTGACATGGGGTGATCTAGTGGATCAGTAAAATGCTCAAAATTCAAAGTATTTGAAATGGGTCAAAAATGGTGCCAAAACAAAGACATTATTTCCCTGAATCCAATGCAAATCATTTAACTCAAAACCGATATCGTATTCTTCTGATATCATGTTTTGACCGATTTTCCAAACAACTAAATTTTTTGTAATTTGGGTTTCAGGTATGCCTAATCAGCAGTATGTACACTGACTAGAAAAGTGTCTGGGTATGATTGTGTATTATTGTGGTCCAATGATTGGTTGACAAGTGTCACAATATGGTTCGCTTGTGAATGGTGGTTCATGATTGGTTAATTTGAATTTAGAGTTGACCAATGATGGAGGGCCACATGGGCCAATGGCTGGTAGCCACGTGGCATCCTCACACTAGTGCAAAATTTTGGTATATGGCTAGATAGGGCCTCCATCGGAATCGAACCCCAGACCTTTAGGGTGACATCATGGTGCTCCACCACCCCGCTACAAGTGTTGCTTATAAATCATAGGTCAGATTACCTATTTAAAATTTAATTCATTTTGAACTGGGGGGTTGGGGCTGAGGTTAACCCTTGGCCCCCAGTCCACCCAAACCATGAGGCCGCAGGTCAGGCGACTAGGGGAGAGGGGTTAACCCCGACCCAAAACCATATATCATGTGAAAATACCACAATTCATTGGCAGGGTCAGGTTACTGCGATTTCATTGATAGTTAAAATTCCTACGGTCACAACACTTACCACAACACATTGCAACCACCATATTTCAGCACCCGATGGTTAACATATATGAAAGTTACAAGAATTTCCATACCGAGGCATATACCATAGTTGAATGTTGGAGCAGGTTATGTTGAAGGTTTTGACGTGCAGTTTGGGAAACCTAACCATGGTGCATCCCAAACCTCACCACAGTCAACAGTTGGGTTTCATTGGCACACAACCCAAGTTTGAAACCACGATTCCACCACACCAAACCCTAGTCACAACCAAAGTCAAACAATTGGCATATTTTTTTGAACTAATCACATCCAACAGACCTAATTGCGCCACTTGGCCCATTTTAGTTGGTTCATGGGGCCACCACACAATTTAATGAAGAGAAAATTTTCACTCGAACCGACACGAATCTTGCCAGTGCAGGGTTAAATTGTTGCCCCACGATGCTGAAAATTGTGGAAAATGTAGAATGGATAGTAGGTGGGTGTGAAATGTAGGACAATTGTTCTGGAGCATAACTTAATCAAATTTTGACCTTTTTAAGTGCAGAAAGAGCCCAACTAGGGGTTTTTGACTGTTCTGGAGCCATTGGAGACAATATTTTTGCATTATGAGCACTGAAAGTTTATGTAAACACATTTTTTTGAGCATAATGAAAAAGGCCCAACATTGGAAGCTGTACCAGGAGACGTATCCCAAGAGGGGCGAACTCCTTCATCATTTGTTTTCTTGTGTTTGTTGTTATGGTAATTTTGTCTCTGTTATTTTCTGAAAAAACCGAGTTAAAAATAATATTTTATGTGTTAATGCAGCTACATAATTGCATAAAAACCCTAACAATTTCACTTACAATTTTTATCATAAACCTTCAAGTTTACATATACAGATCAGTTTGGTATCAGAGCTTTGGTTCTTTGGTTGTTTTGAGGTTTTAATTCTGTTGCAAGAGTTTCTGATGCTTACAAGGTTGAAGCTCAAAAGAGGAGAAGTAAAGCTTGTGGTAACAATTCCTCAAGCTAATTCAAGGAGAGCACATTTTCCACAATATCCACCACATTTTTCACCTCAAGTTTCACCAAAGGCCTCACCAGTCATGGCACATCAAGGAGAGCATGACAATATGACCGAGGATGAGAAGGATTTTAGGAAAGTATTTTTTGACATGACTGATATGGTGAAAATTCTATATGAGGAGAGGAATTCAAGGTTGTAATGTGAGAGCTCAAATCCTCTAAAGGGAGATGGAGGAAATGGAGACAAGCCCCCAAAAGGGAATGGAGGTAATGATGATAAACCGCCTCTAACTCCACCTTTTTCTTCACCTCCATCTTCGCCATCAACATATTATACAACAACCACTTCACAAACACCTCCACATTCTCCAAAAGGACATGGTAAAACTCCATTTTTGAAACTTGAAATAAATTTGAATTGCCTATGTATAATGGAGAGGTAAATGCCGAGAAATTAGATAATTGGGTTCATCAAATTGAAGTGTATTGTTGGATACAAAGGATCAAGGATGATGAGACCAAGATGCAGCTTGCTTCTTTAAACTTGGAAAGTGCAACACTCATTTTGTGGGAATCCAAAGCACAAGAGGACATCAAGAAAATAGATAAGATCATAACTTCTTGGAATGAATTTGTGTCTGCATTAAGAAGACAATTTTATCTTTTAGCATACATGCAGAAAACTATCATGGATTGGAAAAACTTTAGGCAATTAAAGGGTCAAAGTGTGCAAAGTTATACCCAAGAGTTTAGAAGGAGAGCATTGATATTGGGTGCAGATTTATTCTCTCAAGACACTTTACTCAAATACATTGGAGGTTTACATAGCTACTTGAGACACACTATTATCATGTTTAACCCTACAAATTTAGATGAAGTTTGTGTACAAGCAACACATCTAGAAGCAAGAGGGAATAATTTTTGTAATGAAAAAAGGAAAAGGGCAAGTTCAAAGGAAAATGAAAGAAGAATGTTGCCATCAAGAAAGAGGGAGAAAAACCCACATGCAAACAATGTTCCAAAGAAGGCCACGCTAAATATCATTGTTGGAAACTTCATCCAGATATGAGACCCAAAAATTTTAAAAACAAGGAGAAGAAAAATGATACTGCAACTATATAACAAGATTTAGGATCATATTCTAGGGATGAAACAAAGATCAAATACATGGGATTTAAAGGTATGGAAATTTCAAGTACTATTTCTTCAAATAGTCTCAATGAAACTTAATATGAAGAAACAAGAATATAACTTTTCCACATTAGATTTATTTCAAAACTACCAAGATAGATACACCATTTAATAGTGGATCAGAAGCAAACCTCATTTAAGAATATATTTCCAAGAAATTGAATTTAGAAATCATTCCTCATCCTAAATCTTATCCTTTAGGTTGGGTATGTGAGAATGCAAAATTGCAAGTGACAAGGAAATGCATACTCATATTTTCCATCACTGCAAAATTCATTGATGAGGTAGAACTTGATGTGGTTCCGCTTGATATACGTGTTATTATTTTGGGAAACCCATATATATATATATATATATATATATATATATATATATATATATATATGTATAGGAGAGCCAATTTTCTCTGCCATGAGATCAAATATCATTTGTTAAAAAATGGGATTGAGTACATTGTCAGAGCGCATAGCAAGAAATTGAGTTTATCTCTTGGAATTCTTGACAAATGAAGAGGATTGTTAATGCTAGTCATAATTTTGCAATTTTAATGTCCAAACACAAAGACGATGAGGAATATAAAGCCCTTCAAGGATATGAATAAAGTTTGAAATTTTATTTAATTGAGGTTTTTAATCCTTGTGATAGTATTTTTAAGGAGTTTAACATGTTGCCTCCTAAAAGAGGAAAAAAACATGAAGTGCAATTGTAGCAAGATGCATCATTTTTGAACATTAGTGTAAACAAGATGCTAGTGTTAAAGAATGCAGGGGTAAAAAAGAAAATGAAAAATCTATTTGAAAAAGAGAAAATTGGTTCTCACACATATTCTTGTGGGTTTCATAATGTTTTGGGTTTGAAGAAGGATGGTGCATGGAAATGGCGATCACATTTGGTAAAGAGTCAAACCAAGTGCAAGGATAGGCATGCTAAACATAATTATGACTACAATGTTCAAGGTGAAGTGAACCTGAAATTGAAAAAGTCTCCTTTGATTGAAGACCAAGGAGGGAGTGTGAAAATTCCTTCAAGGGCAGTTTTATCCTCTGAATATATTAGAAAATTACAGCAAGATATCGTCTTTGACAGAAAGACAAGGAATTCAAAACAAGGGAAAGTGAAGTACCTTCATGAGAATCTCAAAGGGAAAAATCCAAGCAAAGCTAAATGGATTGAGATTAGCACAGTGAGGGTACTATAATCTCATATATTTATTGACTGAGAATGTGCTTTTGGAGGTCCAAAAGCTTCAAATGGGGAGGAATGATCAAGTGGATCAGTAAAATGATCAAAATTCAAAGTGCTCAAAATTCTTTGAAACTGATGCCAAAACGAAGATCTCGTCGCTCTGAATTCAACGGAATTCGTTGCACTCAAAAACGATATAGTATGCTTTTGATATCGCGTTCTAACTGATATTCCAAGCAACTAATTGTTTTATAATTTGGGTTGCAGGTATTCCCAGTTAATAGTCCATACGTTGACTAGGAAAGGGACTGGGCATGACTATGTATTTTTGTGGGCCAATGATTGGTTGATAAGTGTCACATTATGGTTTTCTTGTGAATCGTGGTTCGTGATTGGTAGATTTGAATTTGGAGTTGACAAATGGTGGAGGGCCACGTGGGCCAATGGCTGGAAACTATGTGGCCTCCTCACAATAATGCAAAATTTTTGTATATGGCTAGACATGGCCTCCATGGGAATCGAACCTCAGAACTCCTGGGTGGCAACACAATGCTCCACCATCGTGCCACAAGTTTTTCTTATAAATCATAGGCTGCATTACCTATTTAAACTTAAATGCATTTTTAATTGGGGGTCGGGGCCGGGGTTAACCCTTGGCCCCTGGTCCACCCAACCCATAAGAACGCAGGTCAGGCGACCAAGGGCACAGATTTAACCCCAACCCCAAACCATATATCACACAAAAATACCATAATTCTTTGGCGGGGTCATGTTATTGCGGGTTTGTTGACAATTAAACTTCCCACGGTCACAACACTTACCACAACACATTGCAACCACCAAAATTCAACACCTGTCGATTAACATATATGGCGATTACAAGACTTACCATACTGAGGCATATACCATAGTTGAATGCTGGAGCGGGTTAGGTTAAAGCTTTCGGCGCATAGTTTGGGAAACCTAACCACGGTGCATCCCAAACGTCACCATAGTCAACAGTTAGGTTTCATTGGCACACAACCCAAGTCTGAAACCACGGTTCCACCACACAAAACTCCAGTTGCAGTCAGAGTCAAATAGTTGACACTTTTTTTTGAACCAACCGCATCCAACAAACCTAATTGCGCCACTTGGCCTAGTTTAGTCGGTTCATGAGGTCACCACACAATTTAATGAAGCGACAATTTGCACCCGAATTGATGCGAATCTCGCTGGTGTGGGGCGAAATTGTCACTCCACGACACCAAAAGTTGCAGAAAATGTAGAATGGATAGCATGTGGGTGTGAAATGTAGGACAATTAGCATGAAAATTGTTTTGGAGCATAACTCAGTCATTTTTTGACCTTTTTGAGTGTAGAAAGAGCCCAACTAGGGGTTTTTGACTGTTTTGGAGCCATTGGAGACAATGTTTTTGCATTTGGAGCACTACAAGTTTATGTAAACACATATTTTGGAGAAAAATGAAAGAGGCCCAACATTGGAAGTTTGAACATGAGATGTAGCCCAGGAGGGGTGAACTCCTTCATCATTTGATGTCTTGTGTTTTCTATTATGGTAATGTTGTCTTTGTAATTTCTTGCAAAAATGAGTTAAAAATAAAGGCTAGTTTCTCTGCTGGACCAAGGAAATACCTTAAACCTATGCAAGATGGTTTCAAGAACAAAAGGTGGTATATCGATTTGATATAAAGTATGAACGTAGCAGCCTCTCAAGTTCCCCGAAGTGTGAACCAGGTCCATTGAGATACGGTAAATTAAAGAACAACAGGTGGCATCATATCTAGTCTATCCAGATGGAAATTTTCTTAATGAAAGGTGGCATCTTTTCGGCAGGCTTGAATGGTACAGTAGTCCATCATAGGGCTCCACCAGGTGGGACTCAAAAAATACTAAATAAGCTTGATTTGGGCTTGTTTCCATCACTGGGGGGGCTTAAGACATTATTCCATCCATCCATAGGGAGGACTAGATCCAGTATAGTCCAAATAGGCGCTAATACTAACTACTTGGACTAAGAGACTCACTCTATTAAGAAAAGGCTTTCTCTGCTGGGCCAAAGAGGACTAAAGAAGCTAGTGTTCATAGGGCTATCCAGGTGGGACTGGTGGACTAAGCTATAGAGTAGTATCTGAGAAGGTGGCTTTTTAATCTGTTGGAATCTCTCCATCAGGTCTCATCCCGGTCTATCTCTATTGCAGGGTAAGGAGTGGGTGGGTCTCAATCACAAATCACCAACTCCGACTTCGTCCCTCACGAGATTTGTAGAAGTTTAGGAAGGGAATGAAAAACCCATAGTAATAAAAAAACCTTAGAAAATATCTGGGGACTACTTACGCCGCCCTTTTAAGGAACTCGAAAGCCACCCTTTTGCTAGTGAATTTACCATCTGGATAGGTCCGATAGGGATAGAGTCTTTCATCATGTCACGAGGCCTAATAGCAGGTCGGTGAGCAACAAAATCATGAGCGGCGAGGTAGGTAGAGGCGGGCGGATAGATAAGTTGAAGCAAGCGAGCAAGCATAAAGGCGCTCCATGAGCAATTGCATCAATAACTACTACTCTTGGTTGTACTAATATACTTTACTCTCGTGGGGTATGGCTTTCGCATATATAGAATTGGATTTCGCATATATAGACTTCACGTATAAGGTCTAGGGTTCGAGAGGTAAAGGGGTGAGGTACAAACCACTCACCCATGTATGGGATATAAACAAGATACCCTTTGGTTTTATGTCTGGTTTCAAGGGCTTTGTACCCATACAGGTCCGGTGGTAACACGTAATGCTGCATGGTTGTATCATATTGGTTTGGGTAATCAGTGCACCTCGCACTCCTTAACTTATTCCGTCTCCTTTAGCCGCTCGCTCCTTCCGGCCAGCATCATCATCAGACCAATCCAATCCGTTGAACTAACTCAATCAATATGCTCGTAAG
This sequence comes from Pinus albicaulis, assembly GCA_034641835.2. Lineage (NCBI taxonomy): Eukaryota > Viridiplantae > Streptophyta > Pinopsida > Pinales > Pinaceae > Pinus > Pinus albicaulis. The sequence continues at coordinate 514,284,305 of CM076573.1, read as the reverse complement.
TAAAAAACTTGGTTCAATCTCATATGGTGGGGAAATGGGGGACTTCTTGTGAGCTTGCTTGTTGGCCTAGCTGGGTGGATTAATTATATCGCTGGCGGCTATTGCCAGGATTAGAATAGAATTGCTGGCTAGTTAGCGAGCTAGCTGGGATTGCTACAGCTGGATCGGATGGATCGAAGGAAAGAAAGGTTAAGTAGCCAAGGAAAGAGAAGTAGCCAAAGAAATATCGGTTCAGGAAAGCAATATCAGTAGCCAAGCCAAGGAAAGAGAAGTAGCCACCGCTTATTCTTGCTTTAGCTCATCCCTTGTTGCTTATTTACCGCTTCCCTTCCTGTAGTTTTGAGTGCAGGACTTGCTCTATACGCCCATTTCTATTTAGTTAAAGCCTATGAAATCGGTCTGTCGGAAGCCGTCCACGAATACTGATTCCTTACTTTAGAAAGAGTTGCCTTGACCCTCCTGGTCTCCGGTCATGTGTCTTTATTGGTCTGTCCTTTGCTTCTTTCCCGTCCTTTGTCATAAAGGGTATAAACTCTTGCAACAGTCGGGTCTTTCCTGTATTAAGGACTCGGGCTATATGCCCTCTTTTCGATAGTGAAAAGCTTTTGATCGGATAGGTCGGTCACTAAACATGCTATAAATTGCTCTATTTTCAGGCCTAGGAGTGAATTCAACTATAGCAAAGTATAGAGCAGCGAATCCCTGATTATCTCCTCCTTCTGGTAAAAGGAATCTGTCCAACCTCTATCGGTCATCTGGAAAGGGTCATCCCTTGCTTCTTCGATTGACTTTCATTCAATATCCCATTCCCACTGTACTGCTTCTGCTAACGGTAAACGGTAAACGGTCTCGTATTGTATCGGTATTAAGTCAATCGGTATGTCGTAATCAATTCTTTTATTGAAATAGATCTCCTGCCCGGCTTTAAGGAGTTCTTTCCCTTCCTTCGCTTTGCTCACGTGACTTGGTAGCCGCCTGTCCTTGGATGACTGGCACTTGGTATAGCATATCTAGTAGCATCTCGCTCGCTAGCTAGCATCTCGTACGGATAAAGATCCAGTACCAGTAGCAGAGATAGGGACAGATAAAGATGCAGGAGAGGCACCAAGAGCAGCGGGAGCAAAGATAGCAGCGGAGCCAGTCCCTGGTTAAGAACCAACAAGCGCAGTAGACTTTGCTTCTGGGTTTCGATCTCGATCACGAATTTTCTCTCTATAATACGTATATGGATGGATCTCACTCAATGACTGGATCAACTACTGTACCAACTTATAGCTATAATTCTGTCTTTGCTTCTACTGCTGGGTATTTATTTGTAGGATATACTAGTAGTGCTGGATCAAGGACTGGATCTACTATTGTTGGTATTGGTTCAACCGATGGATCAACAGAGTCGACTGGATCAACTACTACAACTACTCCAACTGGATCTTCTACAGCTATATCTATTACCGGTAATGGATATATAACTGGATAAACTAGGTAAGCTACTGACTCAACAGAACCAACCGGATCAACTGCAACTAGGTCTACTTCTAGGTATCTATCTTTAGCTACTGGTGCATCTGTATCTCGTCCTGGAACTGCGACTAATGGAACTGCTGAAGGATCTCTAACTAGTGCTGATAGGTCTCTTGCTAGGTATCTATATAAAGCTACAGGGTATGGATTGTGTTTGGAACTGCTACTGGGTATGTTACTAGATAAACTACTGGTGGTGCTTAAACTGATAGATCGACTTATGCTATTGGATATGCTTCAACGTATACTTAAACTGGTACTGCCTCTCTAGCTACTACTGCTACTTGTGTTATTGATGGATCTGGAACTGGAACTAAGACTAGCTTAGATGCTGGCACTTTCCCTGCTACTGGTACTAGGTTTCGATCTTGATAAAATGGATCCATTCGGTAAAATGACTCTGGACGGGATGCTGCCTCTTGAACAGCGGCTGCTACCTTTGTATCTCCCTTAACCTAGGGTAGTAAACTGGGTATGCTACGTTTATAGGTATGGCTTCATAAATACACAAGCGGTCTATTCTTTCTAGGGAAAGATGTTCAAACCGCAGCGTTATTGGGTGGGGGTGAGCCTGTCGAACTCTCGACAATAGGCCCGAAGGGACTCGGCCGAGGTTACGAGGTCGAGGAGAGGTAAAATGGCCAATATTTATAGGTAAAGATGTTCAAACCGCCGCGTTATTGGGTGGGGGTGAGCCTGTTGAACTCTCGACAATAGGCCCGTAGGGACTCGGCCGAGGAGGTCGAGGCCGCCATCAACCCACTCTCCCGACCAAAGAAGGGACGGAGTCACTCACTATTCATATGGTGAGGGTGAGCCTGCCCTCGACTAAAGGCCTGAAGTTTTACTTCTCATTCAAGGTTGGAAAGGCAACAGAGCCTATTTACCACCCGGTTGAAGCATAACTATACCCAGTTCACCCCGCCCCTTCTTTATCTAGTTGGGCGGGGATAGCTGATTGAGTTTCTCCATAAGCAGATCTAGCAAATCAAGATCGATACCCAGCAACAGAGACAGGGGCGGGTGCAGAGAGAAAGATGGGAGTTTCAATTCGAGATCGAGCAAATTAATTCCTATACTTTAAGCGAGTGAACAACTCCCAACGTGAGGCATTAGCAAATTAGGCACTCCGGTTAGCCAACCCGCTAGCTTTCCCGCTTTCCCGTTGCTATCTTAGCTATCTGCCTGTGTTCCGAATACCTTTGCTATTGGTGCTACTTCAACTGCCTCTACCACCTCCTCTGCCTGTGTTCTAGCTACCTTTGTTGGTGGTGGTGAACCTACTACCGAAGAAATAATGAAGGAAGGCAGGTTAGCCCAAGTCTTGAGCCAACTGTGAGCCAACCGCCAAAACATTAGGATCTATTATCAAGTTGTAACAAAAGATGCTGAAGCCCCTTGGATGAAAGTGATTTGAGCATCATCAGCTGAGGAAGAAAAGAATCTGAATTCATCCCACCAATACCACTGCTAATAGATCCGCCTATTGTTCCAGTTACCCATGCATTCCCCTTTGTCTCTCCCGTGTGTTCACTTCCTTCTCTCCGTCCCGCAGAGATTCCAATCCAGAGTGCAGTTCAGGGGTTTGACGGTAGGCCCTAGCAATGATCTTTGAGCCGGGCTACTGGTCTTAGCTTGGTCTCTAGTTGTCTTCCCCTTTCAACCAGAATAAGAATAATAGGTTCGGAAAGGCCCGATCAAATTGCTTGCGTTTATAAAAGCATTTCGATTCCAATCATTATAAAGTGAATGGGGTTTCAGATGGGGGAATCTCTTTATTGCACTCATCTTTTCGCAATGTGTCTGGAATTCCCCGCATGGAAGTAGAAGAATTGGAAGATTACTGCTTCTTTAGCAGTTCGAAACCAAGTAAAAACGATGGAATTGGAGAACAACTACACTTCCTATCCTCGGGCACAGATCTCGTGGTAGGATCTAGATATGGATATGGAAATTCCTCGCAATTATTAGATAGAATGGGCTCACGAACAACGAGGGCGAAACGGGTAACTAGATTCCCTTAAATAATGGTTTTCCGGTTCAGAGATAGAGGGATCACGGGCGGTATTGATCCAGTTCCTTAAGCCATCATCTCGTGGTGCCGCCCCCTTACTCTCTCAACAATGCCCGCCCGAGCAATCATTCAGTACAATGGAAATTTGACCCACTGGGAGCCAGCCAATGGAACAAACCCTCGAAGAATGGCAATCAATGTATCACCCCGATATATAGGGAGAAAGGCAACTAAACTTGCTTGCGTGCGGGCTGGCGGGATCTATCATCGGTAAACTAACGTGTGACAAGCGTTTATCTCTTCCGGAAAAGGTATATCTCTGCTGCAAAGGAGGCATTTTCTATGTCTGCAAAGGCACTGTTACTTCCCGGCCTACAACGATTCCTCCTGAGTAGACTGTTCTTGATTCTATTTATATCATGATGATCTGTGTCGGGGCTAAGCGTTTTATCATTCATTATGGGCATTAAGTAAGTCAAATTGAGGCGAAGTGGGTATGCCGTGTTGACTGTGGATGCGCTTTGTTTGGGCGGGCTGCTATGTAGGTATAGATTTTATGGCGCTTGATTCTTTCAGTCATGATCGATACAGAGTAGGTTGTTCCACTATATATTATCTGCATTGGGCAGGTGACTTGGTAGGCATAGACTTGATGGCGGTGCTATATCTATATCTATATCTAGACATCGATGATTTATTAGGGCCTTGGAGGAAACGTAATGGTTGACCAAGCCAACCACCAATGATGCTTAGCGAATATTTATTGTAGGATGCGCTTTGTACGGGCTCTGACCGACTCTTTCTGGCTGGGCTTGCCTGTGGGAGGAGGGCTTCAACTAATATGGGATATAGTGCAAAAACTGGATAAACTGGTGCTGGTGTCAAGGAAGGTAAGTTAGGCCTTCCGTTGGTAAATTGGTTCTATTTGTTTCCCTAGGCATTCATCCCACCATCCCAACATAGAGGTTCTTGCCTCCCTTTATGCTCCATCCTACACCTCCCCTTTGGGCATTGTTCGGGGGACCCTACTAATAGTTTTTTATGCTTACATGTTAATGAAAATTACATAATTGCATAAAAACCCTAACAATTTCACTTGCAAATTTATCATAAACCTTCAAGTTTATATATACAGATCATGGGGGGTGGTTTTGAGGAGTGAAAAAGTAATATTTTCCCTATTGGAAAATCATGAATTGAAATATATCCTTCTAATAGATTTAACCATCTATCTACAATGTTTGCATATATATGTCCTTCAAATATGGGAATTCCAAAGTTGAATTATACCTAAAAGGGTGTGGCGCCTCTAGAGTGACTGCCAAATGAAGATGTGTTTCCTGTGGGCATCCATTGATGGATCTAGGCAAAGCTGTCCATCATCGCATTCCTCTATCGCTTGAGGGATTATTCTAGAAATATTTTGAAATATGGGAGGTTGTTGGGGTTTGCGAGGATGGTCTTACAAAGGTTCAACCAGTTTGAGCCCTAACTCCTTATACCCTGACCTCATTGGGGACCTGCAAAGAAAAATAGATAAAGAGCATACCACTCTGATATCATTGATCTGATCTTAAATATGAATGCAACATAATAAATATATAACCATAAATACAAATATGCATAATAAATAACACATCATTTCATTAATATCAAAGAACTGGAATATGCTTATAGACATAGTGGAAATAAACTACCTCGGACGATGGTAGCTTATCTATGAGAAGATATGTGGTGGCTAAATTGTGTTAAAATAAGGTTCAAGGGCCTTTTTATTATTGACCAACAAGAGAAATCCAAACCCTAACCCCAAAAGATGGAACACCAAGAGTTTGTGGGCCCCGTTGGGGTTAGTTGGGAAACCAACTTCTCAAGGTCATAACTTGGTCATATTATCTCCATTTTGCATGTATGATACCTCATTGGAAATATATCTATGAGTATTAAAGTATTTTACTAGGAATATGCCTACTACAGGCCTTAAAAACGCTATTTAGGGGGCCAAAACTACTGCAGAAGTTCAGGACCTGAAAAACTGCCAAAAATAGTAAATGCTAATATAAACAAGGAAAATGATGAAAATGAATGGAGGTATAGGTGGAATAGGTGGGTGGACAACAATATCCCCTTGGATCAGTCCTCTCTCCTTAGGAATCAATGGTCCCCATTCCATGTAGAGCCTCCATGCGGTGAGGAAATTTTTGTTGAAATTGGTCCTTGGTGAACCCCTTGCCCTGATGAAGGAGTTGGCCTGATTTGAAAACTCGATATAGATGGATACTATGTTGGTGAGTGTTCTTTATATGCATGCCCATGATCTGATTAATTGTGTCTTGTTCCATGTAGTATGGATTTAAATCCATTGGTGTGCATTATTTTTAAATGTCAAATGTGTCCAGTAATAGTGGAAAGTATGGCTGAAGGCGGTCCACATTGAACACTGGGTGCAAGCCAATGAACGGTGGAATTTTGAGCTCAAAGGAATTGTCCCCTAAAACCTTGATGATGGTGTATGACCCATATTAGAACAGGCGAAGCTTGCGGTGGGGCCCAGTGAGGCGCTCCTTCTGTAAATGTAGCCAAAATTTGTCGCCCACCTGGAACTCGTGTGGCACCCGATGTTGATCATGTCGCTTCTTGTACTTAGCATTGGATCTGTCCAATATGCATAGGACCTACTGGTGGATGTGTTGAATGCACTCAATGAAGCTGTTAGCCCTGTAAGCTTTGGACTGGACATGAGACAAATCTGCCTGAGTAGCTGCAAATGGTATGGCCACATCAATGAGACATAGTGGCTGGAATCCCAACCCTACCTAAAAGGGATTATGAATAGTTGAGCTATGGAGAGATATGTTGTAGCTGTGCTAGGCATAGGGGAGGTTTTCATCCCACATGCATGGATGATTTGAGTTTTACATGCGCAAAATATGTACAATCATCGTGTTGACAACATCTATTTGGCCATTAGTCTGGGGGTGGAAAGTCGTGGACTTAGTGAGCTTGGTATCCAACATCGACTAGAGAATTGACCAATATGTACTTAGGAACCTATTGTCCTGATCTGAGATAAGGGATTGTGGGATCCCAAAGTGTACCCACACTCGTTCAAAGAAGAGCTTAACAATGGCTTTTGTTGTGATACTCTTCTTGTAGGCCACCAGAATGGCCATCTTAGAGAATCTGCTGATGACCATGAAAACACAGTCATTTCCATGATTAGTAGAAGCAAGGAAGGACATGTAATTCATGAATATGGATTCCCAAGGTTGAATAGGAGCAGGAAAAGGAGTATATAGGATTTGCTTCTTGATGGTTGGTTTGGAAATGGCGCAGGCTGTGTAGTATCTGATGTACTTCTGAAAATTTTGTCGAATATTCAACCAATAAAAATAATTCTGTAGTACTGCCACTATTTTCTCTACCCCATAATGTCCAATGACCCAGCTGTAGTGCACCTCCCAAATCATCTTGACACGCTTGCTTGTAAATTCTGCAAGTATGGTTGGCCTATAATACATCACAAACCTCAAGAGGAGAAACATCACACAATACCTCATTTGTGAAGGGATTGATGCTGTAAGGAATACGACACTGTTGGCTAACGCAGAGATCTCGTCCTTAGTGAATAAATCCGATCATGTATGACTATCGGTGTGCTGTATTTGGTAGGCCCAAATTCTTTACGAACTCTACTGAAATGAGGTTCTTTTGGCTCCCGCTTTTGAAAATGAACTGCAACGGAGAACCTTTCACCCACATCTCGAAATGGAAGAGGAGCTCCCCCTCCTCTGGATCTTTTGGCTAATCCTTCTGGATCTTGGTGGTTGAAACAATGGCACTGGGATCCACGTTAATAATTTTCTTCCCTTTTTCATTCCCCTTGTCTTTTTTCTGACTCAAAGTCAAAAGATGAATCTGATTCGGAATCCTTCAGCTCGGACACTAGTGATTGCTTGGCTCGACACTCAATTTTTTTGTGAGTGGGGCTCCTATGGAACTCACACTACTTTCCCGTGTCCTTTTTTGTCTTCGTGGTGTTTTTATTTTCTTACGACTTCATCATGTTGTCCTGGGTTGTTCCGCCTTGGCTTGTCCTTTGTTATGTGGTTTAGGGGTACCTCTCCCTTGCCTCAGATTCCCGGATCCAAAGTCTCGCTTCTTCTATTTAAATTTATGCTTGATCTTGGCAGCATATTGGTATGCTGCACCAAGCGAGGAGATGTCGAGGAACTCCATTTCCTCCTGAATGTATTTATGCAAAAAAATTCAATACTTGAGCGCCAAATGTTTCTCCGAATATTTGATACCCAAATTTGTGTGCAGGGTATGGAAAAAATTCATCATCTCATCCACATCTTAATCCCTTTGCTGCCGCAACATGGTACATTAAATGTACTTGTCCTCAGAGCTCCCCATGGGGTAATATTGTTCCTTGATTGCATCTAAGAAATATTTCCAATTGGGTGCACATGAAAAAAATGAGGGTTCTCTCTCATCCCTCTATTCGCTGTATGTTTCCCACCAGTCCTTGACATGGGGGGCGACTTTGAGGAGTGAAAAAGTAATATTTTCCATATTGGAAAAATCATGAACTAAAAAGTATCCTTCCAACAAATTTAACCATATATCTATGACGTCTGCATCTATGTGGCCTTCAAATATGGGAATGTCAAAGTAGACTTGTACCGTGAAGGGAGTGGTGCCTCTAGAGTGACTGCCAGATGAAGATGCGTCACCTATGGGAATCCACCGAAGGATCTGGGAAAATTTATCCATCATCGCGTTCCTTTGTCATTCAAGGGATTCTTCAAGAAATATTTTGAAAGGATATATTGCTCCCTTGTCTTTATTTTCTTTTGAAATCGGAGGCCATCAGGGTTTTTGAGGGTGGTCTTGTAAAGGTTCAACCAATTTGAGCCCTAAATTATTATACCATGACCTTCTTGTGGACATGAAAATAAAAATAGACAAAGAGAAGACCACTTTGATACCACTAATCCAAACTTAAAGAAGAACAAAAAAAAATACATATATAACCATAAATACAGAGATGCAACATAAATAACACTTCATTTCATTAATATCAAAGAACTGAAATATGCTTACAAACATAATGGAAATAAACTAGCTCGGGTGATGGTAGCTTATATTTGAGAATAGATGTGGTGGCTACATGCCTTTTAACTATGTTACAATGAGGCTCAAGGTCATTTTTATTATTAAACAACAATATAAAATCCTAAACAACCAAAATCCTAACCCCAAGAGATGTAATGCCAAGAGTTTGTGGGCCCCGTTGGGGTTAGTTGGGAAACTAACTTCCCGAGGTCATAAATTGGTCATATTATCTCTGTTTGGCACGTATGATACCTTGTTGGAAAGATCTCCCTGAGTATTACAGGATATTCGTACGTATGAACCTATTGCATATACAATTTTTTTTGTTTTGTTTTGTTTTGTTTTTTTTTTTTTTTTTTTTTTTTTACGTTTGGGGGGTCAAAACATCTCCGGAAGTTCAGGATCCGAAAAATTTCCAAAAATAGTAAATGATACTATAATTAAGGAAAGTGATGAAATTGACTCGAGGTATAGGTGGAATAGGTGGGTGGCCACTAATATACAAAAATATTAGTCCTCCCTCCCTAGGAAGCAATGGTCCCTATAGCATGCAAAGCCTCCATGATGTGAGGAAATTTCTGTTGAACCTGGTCCCTGGTGAACCACTTTTGCTGGTGGAGGAGTTGGCATTATTTGACAAATCGATATAGTTGGATCCTTTGTTGGTTAGTGTTCTTGATATTCCTATCCATGATTTGATCATTTGTGCATGCTCCATGCAATCTAGGTTTAACTATGTTTGTGTGAGTTGTTTTGCGATGTTGGATGTGTCTATTAATGGTGGAAAGTATGGCAGAAGGCGGTGCACATTGAAAATTTGGTGAAGGCCAAGGAATGGTGGAATGTTGATCTCGAAGGGATTTTCCCCTATAGCCTTGGTGATGGTTTATGACCCATATCGGATCAAGCGAAGCATGCGATGGGGCCTAACGAGGTGCTCCTTCTATAAATGTAGCCAAACTTTGTCACCTACCTGGAACTTGTGTGAAACTTGATGCCAATGATGTTGCTGCTTGTACTTAGAATTGGATTTGTCCAATTTTTCATGGCTCGACTCGAAGATGTGTTGAATGTTCTCAATGAAGCTATTAGCCCTATCAACTTTGGACTTGACATGCGCCGAATCGGCCTGAGTAGTTGCAAATGGTATGGCAACATAAATGGGATACAATGGTAGGAATCCAAACCCCACTTGAAAGGGATTATGGCTAGTTGAGCTATGGAGAGATCTGTTGTAGCTGTGCTAGACACAGGGGAAGATTTCATCCCATGTGCGTGGATGCTTCGAGTTGTGCATGCACAGAATGTGTACGATAAACTTGTTGACGACTTCTGTTTGGCCATCAGTTTGGGGGTCGAAATTTGTGGGCTTAATGAGCTTGGTATCAAACATCGAATAGAGACTTGACCAAAATGTACTTAGGAACTTGCTATCCCGATATGATATAATAGAATGTGAGATCCCAGAGTGTAACCACACTCATTCAAAGAAGAGCTTAGTAGTGGCTTTTGCTGTGATACTCTTCTGTCAGGCTCCCAAAATGGCCATCTTAGAGTATCTATTGGTGACCACAAAAACATAGTCGTGGCATGATTTTTAGAAGGAAGGCCCGACATATAATCCATGGAGATGGATTCCCAAGGTCAACTTGGAGTAGGCAGAGGATTATATATGCCTTTCTTCTTGATGGTCGATTTGAAAATGGCATAGGAAGTGCAAGATTTGATGTACTTACCAACATCTTGTTGAAGGTTCAGCCAATAAATTTTTTTTTGCAGTACTACCACTATTTTATATATGACGAAATGTCCAACGACCTGACTGTAGTGTGCCTCCCAAATCATCTTGGCACACTCACTTGAAGGAACATAGAGGTGTCCCAGGTGGCATAGCAGTGCATCGTGGAGGCAATAATTTGGAACTGGCTTCCCTTCTAGGAGTTTCTGGTATGTGTTGCCAAATTTTGGATCGCTCTTGTAAAGAGACAGCCACCCTAAAGTATCATTCCCACAAGAGTCAAGAAAAATGGTCATCGCCATGACTAGAGGTTGGTTGATATAATCTTCAACATTGTTGGTGCTTCCCTTCTTGTACTTAATATTCAAATGGAGCTATAGAAGGTATGTGGACCATTTATAATGGTGATCGTTTTGCAACTTCCCTTGTGTCTGTATGAAATGCAGGGGTCAGTGGTCTGTGTGGATGATCATTTCCTTCCCTAGAATGTTATGCTTCCATTATCTGAAACTTGCATAATGGAATACATCTCTTTACCATAGGTGGGATAATTTCGAGCTATGTTCGAAAGTGTCTCATTGTGATATGCCAATGGATGCCCCTGCTAAGTAAGAATGACACCAATCGTATAGTCAGAGGCATCTGTCCTAATATAAAATGGTTGTTGCAGGTATGGTAATGTGAACACTGGTGCAAAGCAGAGGCGATACTTCAACTCAACAAATTCCTTCTATTGGCATTCATACCAAAATAAATTTTCTTTCGCTTCTCCCTTGGTGATTTGACTCAAAGGCGAAGTGATGTGAGAGAATCCCAACACGAACCTACGATAGAAGTTGGCAAGGCTCAGAAAGCTACGGAACTCTGTTAGAGTGGTTGGGGCTCGCTAATCCTGAATGAATTTTATCTTGGCTAGGTCCACATGAACGCCCCAATAATCAATGATGTACCCCAAATATTAAACCCGGATCATACCAAAAGTGCATTTCTCCAAATTTTAACACAACATGTGTTGCTGCAGGGTTTGGAGGACCTATCGGATATGGTGGAGGTGCACTTCAAAAATCTGGAAAAATATCAGTATGTCATATAAATACACCGCCATGAATGAGTTGGTGAAGGGTCACAAGATATCTTCCATCAAATTCATGAAGGTTGCGGGGGCATTCGTCAATCCGAAAGGCATGACCAACCATTCAAAAATTACCTCCTTGGATTTGAAGGTAGTATTCCACACATCAGAGGATGCAATTGGTACTTAGTGACAGTCGGAATTTAAGTCAATATTTCTGAAATATTTGGCCCCCTTGAGTTGGTCCAAAATGTCATTGATCCGTGGGATTAGATTCCTATTCCAGACAATAATCTTGTTCAATGCCTAATAGTAAATACATAGTCTCCAGGTGCCATCCTTATTCTATACCAACATGATCAGGATCCCATAGGTTGATGAACTTGGCATGATGTGCCCTTTCTATAAAAACTCCTGAATTTTCCTCTTGATTTCATCGTTCTCCAGAATAGAGCATTGATAAATCGATACATTGGGTATCAACACGTCGAGGGTCATATTGTTGGAGTGATTGACCTCACAGTGTAGAGGTACCCCTGTGGGTGACGTGAAGATGTCCCTGTACTCCTCCATGACCTTTTCCATATGATACTGCCACGTGAGGGAGCCCTGTTTGGAGGCCATGGCCAGAATATTCTTCTTGTCATGAGGGTGAATCATAAGGACATTTTTTTTCCTGGTTTGGGAAATTATCTTATTGCATTGATTTACAATGATCAAAGAGATGGAGGTAGGCGGTGCTAGCTATAATATCCTGCACAACTTATTTCCCAAATATAATAGCAATGCGACACATAGAATCGTACACAACATGCGACTCCCACAAGAATGGTTAGCCTAATAATACATCACAAAATTCAAGAGGAGAAACATCACATAATACCTCATCTGTGAAAGGCTTGATGCTGTAGGGAAGACAACAGTACTAGCTGACGCAAATATCTCATCCTTGGTGAAGCCACGTGATGGTGTACGACTATGGGTGTGTTGTGGTTAGTATGCCCAACTTCTTCTTGACCTCTTATAAAGTGAGGTTATTTTGGCTCCTGCTATCAACAATGAACTCCAACAAAGAACTCTTCACCCACATATGGGAATGGAAGAGGCGCTGCCCCTCCACTAGATCTTCAGGCTCATCCTTATGGATCTTGGTGGTGGCAATGATGGCACTGGGCTCCGCATCAATAATATACTTTCCTTTGTCATTCCTCGTGTTGGATTCTAACTCAGCGTCAAAACATGCATATGATTCATAAGCCTTTATCATGACCACCAATGAATTATTGGCCCCACACTCACTTGTGTTGTGAGTCATCTTCTAATGGAACTCACACCACTTTCCTGTGTCCTTTTTCTTTGTGGTGTTTTTCTTTGCTTGTGACTTTGACGAGTTTTCCTCAGTCACCCTGCCTTGGCTTTGTCTTTTGTTCTGCATTTTGGGGGTGTCTTTCCCTTGCTTCAGATTCACAGATTTAAACTCTCAATTCTTCTATTTAAATTTCAGCTTAATATTGGCACCATATCGGTATGCTGCACCAAGTGAGGAGATGTCGAGGAACTCCATTTCCTCCTGAATGTATTTGTGCAAACAACTGCGGTAGTTGATCACCAAATGTTTCTCCAAATCTTTGATAGCCAACTTTGTGTGCAGCTCATGCACATCTTGATCTCTTTGCTGTCACAACGTGGTCCATGTTGAGAAATATAGGGCATAACAATTAAGTGATTTCTCTTTTATTAGTAACTGCTTGTGAGTGCTTTTTACTTATTTAGATTGGGTTCTTCTATTACTTAGGTTATTAGTATTCTTCTTCATAAATCAGCTACTAATGCATAAACAGTAAAGAGACAAGAGACACAAAATATATGTTATCATCAATGGCAAAAGCCTCTCCCAGTTGAGAGAAAAAACCAAACAAATGCTTCTTATTATAGATATTCTAATTGATGGATACCGAGACCAAGACCCTTGACCTATCTGCCACTCCAAGACCCAAACACAAGCTCCTTAATCAACGACAGTTAACCCTGTGCTCCTTCGTTCTTCTTGAATTCCTCTTCAACCTTGGCTTTCTTCTACTTTAGACCTTCAAACTTCTTACACTTCGGCTCCTAGGCTTCCACTGCTGCAACAAAATTATCCTCTTCTCAACCTTCACTGCTACAATAGATTCCTTCTTGTCCTTTAATGCTGTAAAAAACTTCTAGCACGTATAGGGGTTTTATGCCCTTATGTAATATTCTTAAATTAGCATACACCTAATTGGAATATTAACATTTTGTTTTTCTTCTTATTTGGAGGAATAATAGGGTATGGAGACCCATGAATCTCCTTAGTAGGAATAAAGATACTCCTAGTGTGTATGAAGGTCATCTAAAAATCTGGATTGAAGACCCTTAGGTGTGAAAAGGGGCTGGAGCATGAAGACTGGGTCAACTTTGACCAAATCAACAACGCTGTTATGGAGGAGTGGAATTCAATGAGGGACAACACAGTTTGGTTGGAGACTCTTTGTATGGAAGTAGTGACTTAAATGAGTGGGTAAAAGGGTGAGGAAGCTCATCACTTATATAAGGAAGAGGATGGCAGCCATATGGATTCATTTTTTGAGATTATTATTTGTATATGGTTTGTTTAGACTTATTGCTCTCTTCAGCTATTTAGCGAAGATTGCAAGTGCTGTTTAACACAGGGTGTTCCTAGTCGGTAATCCCACCTCTTTGCTTGAGAGGCCTCTTGGAAGAGTATTGCACTACATTTTCCACTATCCAGCATCAAGCCAAGATCCATCTTTTTTCTACAATGCAGTTTCTGCAGCGGTTTGTGTTGTGTTGCAGGGTGTAGCAGTGGAGGGTTGAGAAACCCAACTTCTGAGATTGTTTTCCAGTGGAGGGAGCAACCCTTTATCCAGGAGGATTGTAAGGGAGATTCTTGAGCCTCATTTCATCATCCAACATCAGGCTAAGGTATTCTATTAGTTACAGTGCAATTTTATGAAGAAACTACGTTATTTCAGTGTGCAGTTGCAGTAGAGGGTTTAGAGCCCTAGTTGGAGGAGATAGATTTTCAGTGAGGGGATCAACCTCTCATTTGGAGAATCTATAGGAGGAGTTTCATACATTTCCATATCAGATCAGCCACCTCCTATAATCTATCCAATTGTAGATATTATTTAGCCCTAGGGCCATATTTGTATTTTTTACATTTTGTGTATTTCAGGAAACCCTTCTCGGGTTATCTTGGAAATGTGTTTGGGAGCTTAGATGTCTGCTCCCGGCCTTATTTGAGCCATATAACTTTAGATCTATGTACTGGAATTATTCAACAATAGTTATATCTAATAAATTGCGCTGTCATATCCTTGGGTATTACTGTGTAGCATTGTTCTTCATGTTTCATGTACATGTTCTCTTGAGGCTTGTTTTGCCTAACTTGAGTAACTATTTCCTCAAGAAATTGCATACATTTTGCTGCTATGATCTTAATATGATGGCTATATGACCTTCTTACATTTTATGTGTTGATTTATCACTTCTCTTTCCATTATTGTGTTCATATATTGCTTCTTCCCCATTTGGGAATATTACAGTGGTATCAGAGCATAATCTTGGCTCAACCTGTGAACTTCAGCCATTATGCTAGCAGGAGAATAAGAAGAAGGAGAAAGAGATCAGAATCATGGAAAGAATGAGTTTTATCTCATCTCTTTTCAGATCTACGAGGGACCTCACCAAGGAGGTCAAGCAAAGAAAAGTGGAGAAAGACAATGAAACCACACTAGGGTTTTAAGATGAGGAAGGTCCATGAACTTCCTATCAGTAGAAGAAAGAACCAATATTGCATAGACCTCAAAAGAAATACACTATGAAATTTTATTTTGAAGAAGAAGACAAAAGGCATGGAGATGGAGGACACTTAGATCATGAGTTTCTAAGTGAGTATTTTGTAGAATACAGATCTCAATCAAGAAATTTCAAGGAGAATCTAACTCTCCCACAGTTCATTCAAATCAAATAAGAAAGAAGACCTTACAACAATAGATTTCTCTTGTCTACATTTGATGGGTCATCCACTTGCACAACAAGAGCTTGGGAAATGAAGTTTGATGCATTCTTCCTGGTACATCCAATAAATAGAAATAAGTTGTTGAGATTGCAGCACTGCACCTTGAGGGTGAAGCAAACATTTGGTGGTTCAACCATTTGAGTCATGCACAAGTAACCGCATGTGCAAATTTTACTCAAAGGTTGATCAAGAAGTTTGATAGAATAAAACCAGAGGAAGAGAAACTTCCACCACCACTTGCTGCAGGAGAACTTGCATCAGGAGAAGGAACACTTGAATCTTTGCAAAGTGGTTTAGATCTCTTGACATATAGAGTCCCATGCACTATTCTAGAGATGCATGAGGAGGAGGAGACTTATACCAGCGTTGATGCAACTATAGAGGAGCAACCATCATCATCAGTAGTTGGAGAATTCATCACACCGAAGGAAGGAACCCTTGTAGCAGTACAAGATGTTCCCAAGATTTACCAAGGTATGCACATATTTTCATTTCCTATTATTACAACACCATATATGGAGGATTGTGGAAAGGTGCTATTAGGGAAAATGCATGACCTAGGGTCAAAGCACATTGCTGATTTGGAGCAACAAACTATCACTGCGTAGACGACCCTTGATAGAATCAAGGAGGAGATGTACATTCATCCTATTATGTAATTGATGAGATGCACACAAATATTATGGTTGGAGTGTATATTTTTGGAGGATAGGATGAGTATTATCCTAAACAATCTAATGCAAAAATATATGTTCAACATTGTGCATGAGCATGAGACAAAAAATGCACCATCAGGGAGATCAACAACGCTGTCATTGAGCAGGAGTGATGAGTTGGGGGTCCAACCATTATTGGAGCATTCCAATGACCAATCTACATGTATAGCATGGGATATGCGGATGGTTGATGAGAGACATTTTATCTCCCATTATTATGATGGATCCTTCTTGCTGAGCACTTCACAACTCAATGAGAAGATGTTGCCTTCAGTATATTTGGATCCTTATGGGGTATATTTGTTCATTTATGAGTGGTCTTAATTTGGATATCTCTAGGTTGCTGCACTTCAACATCCCATGAAGTGTAGAGAGTGATTTGGATTAGGATGGTGCTATTCTACATTGGAGGGATACCAATTTTGAGCATGATGATAAACACTCACCATTGGTTGGATGGGTGATGTTGATGAGCAAGAGGCTGGAAAGCCACTTGCAGATCTATGACACAGGGCAACAGGAGGCAAGGATGCGCTGGCTACTCTCGAAAGAGTTTGGTTAGCTTGTGACATATCCTACTTCAAGGGGTATGTTGGTGGGTGGGACTTGGCATGGCACTTGCATCATATGGAAGCAAGTAGTTTGGGTGCATTGTGATGATATGACATTCTTCATGTCAATCATCATGTTTTCACCTCATGATTTGTATGATGGAGGTGTGAGGAGGACACAAGAGATAATGTTTCTTTGGATACTCTTGGGAGAGTATGGGCTGAATTTCTCCCATACTCTGCATGATATTTCAAGAGAAAGGGATGGCACAATCAAAGTGCGAAAGGGATACCCTTCAGTATTGAAGGATCAGGAGGTACTTCCACATAGGAAGGAGTCTCCCACATATAGAAGCATGATGGTGGATGGCTTTGGCATATGGAATGTCAAAGAATGGAGTCATGGAGTGGGAAGAGCCTTATCACCAAGGCCAACAATGCTGTCACTTGAGAGTATGTATCTATTGATGGAGTGTTCTAAGGGGAGTATGCATCCCTTCACTTTTCAGGCCATTATGAGGAGATTCTCATTAGAGGGCTCATCCATGGACTTCACTTTCAACTTACTCACAATGCATGGTAAGAAATATATTTCTGTACTTATTGATAATTTCACAAAGTATTTGCATTCTCTCACCATTTTTGTATAGTGCATTGCTCCACAAGAGGGCAAGATTATAGTTGGGTTTCATGGTCATTCTAGGACCAAAATTTATGATGGAGATAGCCCTTCCTTGCATGGCTTTGGGAAAATGTGGTGTTTATTTTTATGCTCAGCTGATATATAATGCCATTTACTACTTCCTAGTAGATGAGAAAACATGCACAATTAGAAAATTTTTGGGAGACAACTTGCCACATGATGTTCTAAAACAACAGTTGGTAAAACTGTGCTATATCCATTGGAGAAACCATTGGTACCATCCAGCATTGCACGTAGCACTTAGTGTCTTTCTGATTTGGATGCCATATCGTGATTATGTGCTATCCACTTTGTATGGGAAGGTTTGGGCAAGAAAGATTCATGAGGCTAGAGAAGGGGTCTTTGGAGATGCAGTTGTCCTTTTGTCCCTTGAGGGAAACACTATTGTAGCCCAATATCAACAGCAGCTCATTAAAATTTTCATAAGTTGAGGGAGAGAAAACATGGGGTAGGAAATTTAGTCTATCATGTTCATTTATGCAGCCCACCTACATTGTAGGATCCCAAGGTGGAGGAGATTTTCCATGAGTTACCATTTTGGAGGGTGACTCATTTTGTATGGATGATAGCTTGCAGATGGAGGCTTCACATGGCAATGATAGTTTTCAATATATTTCAGATTCCTTGCCTCAATAAGGCCTCTAAAAAACACACATTTTCCTCCATGGATATCCCACTACTTCATGATGATAGCTATTTGGGATTGTCACCAAAAGCTAACTTGTACACTTGGGCGGAGAAACTTGGAGACATATTGATGAGAGAGCATATTGTTCATTGGAGGAGCTTATCATTTGAGGATGCTACAGGAGGAGGAGAGGAGGCTCTTCAATTCTATCCTTGCATTTTCTTGGGGACAAGCAACATTTGGGAGGGGAGGATTGTAATATTCCTAAATTAGCATACAACTAATTGGAATATTAAACTTTTGTTTTGCTTCTTATTTGGAGGAATAAGAGGGTATGGAGACCTATAAATCTCCTTAGTAGGAATAAAGACACTCCTTGTGTGAATGGAGGTCATCTAAAAAGCTGGATCGAAGACCCTGAGGTGTGAAAAGGGGCTGGAACATGAAGACTGGGTCAACTTTGACCAAATCAACAACGCTGTTATGGAGGAGTGGCATTCAATGAGGGACAACAAAGTTTTGGTTGGAGACTCTTTGTATGGAAGTATTGACTTAAATGACTGGGGCCAAGGGTGAGGAAGCTCATCACTTATGTAAGGAAGAGGATGCAAGACATATGTATTCAATTTTTGAGATTATTATTTGTATATGGTCTGTGTAGACTTATTGCTCTCTTCAGCTGTTTAGCTAAGATTGCAAGTGTTGTTTAGCACATGGTGTTCCTGGTCAGGAATCCCACCTCTTTCCTTGAGAGGCCTCTTGGAAGAGTATTTCACTAAATTTTCCACTATCTGGCATCAGGCCAAGCTCCATGTTTGTTCTACAACGCAATTTCTGCAGAGGGTTGTATTGTGTTGTAGGGTGCAATAATGGAGGGTTGAGAAACCCAACTTCTGAGCTTGTTTTCCAGTGGAGGGAGCAGCCCTTTATCCGGGAGGCTTGTAAGGGAGATTCTTGAGCCTCATTTTATCATCCAACATTAGGCTGAGGTACTGCTATCAGTTACAACACAGTTTTTTGAAGGAACTATGTTATTTCAGTGTGCAGTTGCAATAGAGGGTTTGGAGCCCTAGTTGGAGGAGATAGATTTTCAGTGAGGGGATCAAACTCTCATTTGGAGAATCTATTAGAGGAGTTTCATACATTTCCAAATCATATCAGCCACCTCCTATCATCTATCTAGTTGCTGAGATTATTTAGCCCTAGGGCCATATTTGTATTTTATTCATTTTGTGTATTTCAGGAAACCCTTCCTGGGTTATCTTGGAAATGTGTTTGGGAGCTTAGATATTGGTTCCCGACCTGTTTGAGCCATATAAATTCAGATCTATGTATTGAAATTCTTCAGTATCAGTTATATCTAATAAAACTGCACTTTCATAGCCTTGGGTATTACTGCGTAGCATTGTTCTTCATGTTTCTTGTACATGTTCTCTTGAGGCTTGTTTTGCCTAACTTGAGTGACTATTTCCTCAAGAACTTGTATACATTTTGCTGCTATGATCTTAATATGATGGATTTATGACCTTATTACATTTTATGTGTTTATTTATAACTAATCTTTCCATTACTGTGTTCATATATTGCTGCTTCCCCATTTGGGAATATTACACCTTAAATCGGTCCCATAAAGTACCCTAAGAAACTCGCTCTTCTTCCTCTTTACTTCGTAGGTTGGAAAGCTTCTATTTTACCAATTTTCACATTTCTATTTTATATCATTGTTCCACTGAATTCCAAAAGATAAGATGTTCAAAATTTTGTTTCAAAGTTGAAACCCAAGCTGCCTATAAATAGTAGTTTTCCTCTGTAAATTAGCTGACATGAGAGAGCTGAGTCGACATGTCCCTTTCAGTAGGTTATTTACTCAATTTTGTAGCCGACTTGAAGGAGTTTTTTGTGCTTGGTCTTGTAGGGATTACATACTGATTAATGAATTATACAAAATGTAACATACCTAAGGAAGGTCTTTCATACATGACATAATCTCAATTTTGACTTTAATGACTAGATGAATTAAACCTAAAGGCTCACAATGGGAGCCACTGCCAAAATAAAATACCTTGCTCATGAAACCCATGAGACAAGAATTAAAATAATAATTTTATTTTTATTCTTTTCATCAATTACATAAAATCACAATCACACATGTGATTATGAAGACCAAACTTAGTTACACTTTTCAACAACCCATTGTCTATACTTGTCCTCATAGATCCCCTCAGGGTAATGTTATTCCTTGATGGCATCTCGGAAAGATTTCCAAGTGGGTGCGACTGAAAATAGTGAGGGTTCTCTCTCTTCCCTCTAATTGTAGTATGTTTCCCACTAGTCCTTGACATGGGGGGCAGATTTGAGGAGCACAAAAGTATTCTTTTCCCTATTGGAAAAATCATGAACTGAAAAATATCCTTCCAACAAATTTAACCATATATCTACAACGTCTGCATATATATAGCCTTAAAATATGGGAATGTCAAAGTTGAATTTTACCTTTAAAGGAGTGGAACCTCTAGAGTGACTACCGGATGAATATGCATCGCCTATGGGAATTTGTCGAAGGATTTGGACAAAGTTATCCATAACCGCATTCCTTTGTCGCTCGCGGGTTTATTCAAGAAATAATTTGAAAGAATCTCCTACTCCCACTGTTATAGGTCAATTTGGGCACCATTCCCAATGACTTGGTTAACTGGGTATCATATCTAGGACCAATGATCAAGGGTCTATCATTCCCTATCATTTTAGTGCTACATGCCCTAAGATAGAAAACAAGACAAATCAAGTAAGACTTTCATCAAGCAAAGGTTTCCATGATTTGAAGCTTATTATTTAGCATATGAAAGCTCACCAATGCAAGCTCTAAGGGGCCTAAGTGTGTTGCATATGTAGGTAGCCCTATGCAAGGCTACTCTGCAAAGCACTTCTCGACATTCAAAGGTGTGTTGGTCACATTGGGAGCAAAATTCTCATTGTTCCGGAATCTCCACTTGGCCAGTGCCTTCTAGAAGAGTTCACATGTGTCAAGCTTCGGATCCAAGTGTCCATTTGACATCTACATGAATGGAAACATGTATTGCCTATTTTTGGAAATCTATTGATTGCAAAACAACCTACAGTTCATCTATAAATTGGACACAGATCTAAGTGTTTGAGAAGGAAGAATTTGAGTAGAGAAATGCTGGAGAATTTTCAATTTAGAGCTTGGTTTGTAGAGCTATTGCTGGAGAGATTTATGCTGTGATGAGACTTGGGAACTTTGCTAGAAGGTAACTTCAAATCAGTCACTAGGTTGTAACTTCTCCTTCTATCATCAATAACGAGTACTTATTTTTTTTCCCTACATGCATCTATGTTAACTTTGATTTTCCATATTGTAAGATCTTGGTTGATGAATGTAGTTTATGCTTAACTGATTTAGCTAACTAGATTGAATAGATATCTATATTCTTGCATCTTCTGCTGTTTCAGTGTTCTTTCTTGCAGGAAGAATTCAGCCAAAGAACTGCTTGAATTTGAAGCTGTAGCAGAAGCGATAGAAGGAGTCATTTGGAAGCGACTGAAACAAGTAAGCCTCCAATCCTCTCTGTGTATCTATTCTGTGTTAGGAGAAATGGTAGTATAGTCTTTCACCTGTTGTTATAGACTAACACTTGTCTAGGGAAGCATGATTTATCCATAGATTACAATTCTGGCCCAACACCCTCGTCTTTATTTTCTTCTTCCATGGGAGTTCATCAGGGTTTGTGAGGTTGGTGTTGCAAAGGTTCAACCAATTCGAGCCATAACTCCTTATACCCTGACCTCGTTGGGGACATGAAAAGAAAAACAAATAAAGATAAGACTGCTCTGACACCACTTATATGAACTTAAAAATGAACAAAACATAATACAAATATAACCATAAATACATAGATGGAACAAAAATAACAATTCATTTCGTTAATATCGAAAAACTGAAATATGCTTATAGAAAAATGGGAATAAACTAGCTCGAGCGATGGTAGATTATCTCTAAGAAGAGATGTGGCTGCTATATGCCTCTGAACTATCTTAAAATGAGGCTCAAGGGCCTTTTTATTATTGAAAAATAAGAGAAAACCCTAAAAAACCAAAACACTAACCCTAGGAGATGGAACACCAAGAGTTTGTGGGCCCCATTGGAGTTATTTGGTTAGCTCACTTCCTGGGGCCGCAACTTGGTCATATTATCTCCATTTTTCATGTACGATACCTCATTAGAAAGATCTATTTGAATACTACATGATTTGCGACTGACCCAAGCCTATGGCTATGAGCCTGCTACAGACCTAAAAAAAAATTCCGTTTAGGGGGAAAAAACTACTCTGGAAGTTCAGGACCTGAAAAACTTCTAAAAATAGTAAATGATGCTATAAACAAGGAAAATGATGAAACCGACTGGAGATCTAGGTGGAATAGGTGGGTGGCCACCAATATCCACCTGGATCATGGGATTTTCCATGCTTTCTTGTACCAGGCACATAATTCCCATTAGATCCAAAATGAATTAAAATTAATTAAAATCATACCTCAATGGTAGCTCGTCAACAAGGTACACTGCCAATCCTATTTACTTCATGTCACAATAAGTCAAACTAGGCCTTTGATCAAATAATCATGTATAAACATATCACATTTGGTTAGCTCAAAATGCAACCATCATAAATCAAAGTCATAAATCACATGTAAACATCATAAATTAGAGTCATAAATCACATGCATAACAATAATGAAATAAAATACCAATGCTTATCCTTCAACCGGTCCTTTGCTTGTACATTTGTTATTGTACACACACCATATTTTTATCCACACCCAGCAGGCACCTAATGCCTTATCTCTTCTTCAATCATGTACAAATACACACAATGAATGCCATAACACATACATCCACACATTTCATATGACACCACATAATAAATACACCTACAATTGATGTACAACACAATACATATACATGCACATAATACAACAAAACGAATACACATGTTACAATACAATGACTAAAAAAATACCCGTAACACAATATCACATATACATAACACACCATGAATGATATGCACATAGTATTATATGTATAACAATATCGCATGTACAACATGTACACAATACCACCTATATGTTAAAATTATGCAACTATGGTCAAACTCCACTTTGGAAAACTTAGATGGTTAAGATTATAATTACATTATATTCCTATTTTCGAGAGGACCAAAATAAACCAATAGATCGCCCCAATTAGTTAAGAAGAAGTTAAATTATGAATTATTTTATTTATTAAAGTGAAATGGAATAGGTCAGCCTAACCACATAAGGAATTAGTCAAGTTGGCATTAACCCCAAGCGGACCCACAAGAAAGCTATAAATAGAAGCGACCTCAAGATCATTCTCACACATTCACTCATGAGATTTTCTTCTTTCACTTTTTGCTGTCGATTGTATTTTATATTTTGGTTCGCATAGGTTCGACGAGAGAAGCTCGCGCATGGTTCGATATCACATGCGAGAGGATCACTCTGATCTAAGTCTTCTGAGCCATAACCGTGGGAAAAAAACTGCAAGATTCAGGCCAGAGCTGCAGGATGAGTGTTAAGGTAGAAACTAAGCTTCTATAGCCATTGGCTGGGCATGTTAAGGTCGTGACTGGGGTTCATGGGTTAGATCGAGTTGATTAGGACCTCATCCGCAACCTCAATGTGTTTAGGTAGTGGCTAAGAAAGCTTCAACCGCGGAATGAGCATGTTGAGGTCGTGACTAAGGGTTTTTATGGAGAGATATGAGTTGGGTCACATTCAGTTGCTTACGCAGTGCCTTCATACATCTGTCTCTTAGTCATAGTTGCTTGCGATCCATATTTGACAACATCTTGGATTCAGATCTAGGACTAGATAATTGTTCTTAGTGAGATTCAATGATGATTTGTATCTGAGGTTTCACACCATTGTGGATATGCAGATATGCTCTATATATTTCCACTAAAATATGTATCTACAGTTCTCACTTAGTATCAATAATGTTCATCAGTATGCTACAACCAGTGTCAGTGCATCTCAACTCTCAGAATCAAGTTCCTTCAGCTATGATATGTTTAAGGTCACATTATGTATATGCTAGTTATTTTACTACATTATGAAGATATGGATCAATGGATCATTGTACTATTGTTTGCTGAATCATTTGATGATGATCTAAGAAGAATAATTTGCAAGGGCTTTCACCATAGTGGGTTTTCCCCTGCCCTCAGACCAATCCTAGTGTCTCTATGTGTTCATTCTTCTCTTCCCTTGTTCCTTTTTGTTCTATTACTTAGATGATTATGATGTTTTTTTTCTTTCTATATAGTTTCATATGCTGATGGTTAATAATGTAGATATGTATAATGATATAATGTTTTGGGGTGATTAACATGTTATTGAAGAAATGCAACTATCAAAGAAAAGAACAATGTAGCTCTATGAAAAATTAACACTGTGCACAACACCACCTGCATAATGTGTACACAACACCACGTGCACACAACACTGCATGTACAACAGGGAAAATTTTAGGGGCGAATTTTGGCCCAAAGGCGAATTTTAAAGGGTTTTAGATTTTGGAGGGGAAATTTTTTTATATAAAACCCATTTTATATAGTTTTATATAGTTAGCCCTATAATTGTTTTAAAAATAATTAATTATTCCATGTTAGCCCAAAAAAATAAATGCGGATAAACATTAAAAGATGGATTCGCCTCTAGATTTTCAGGTTTGGAGCGGATTTGAATCGCATTCGCCGTGATTTACTGGGTAAGAGGGGCATTGGATTTACATTCGCCCCATTTTTTATTGGTTGTGGCTTTGGGGCTTTACTGGTTGGGGCTTCAATGCATGGGTATTGACTCTTCTGCAACCTCGCGTCGGTGGCCCGTTTCATCTCCTTCAAAAACATTGTGCAAGGTAACTGGACTAACCGCTTAGGGAGGTTTTAGACCCATAATTCAATCTCGAGTGGGCAGATCTGACACGAGAAGTGTAAGAATCAAGGCCATGTCAGAGAGAAAAGTGGGGACTAAAGTGATGGAGAGTATGGGAATTCAGATTGAGAGTGATCTTGCTGAAAATCGCCTTTCAGAGCTAAAATTTTGTTCATAGCCAAAGTAAGCAGTGTTCCTTGATAAGTATTTTTGCTATCGTAATCTTTACAGGTTAGGTATTGATAGTAATCTAAAATTTAATAGGATTGAATTAAGCTGGGTTAAATTTATGAATTAGGCACATTTATGTTAATTTCAATGAAATCACAATAATGGGTATTGTCCAACACCTTCCTAGTAATAAGAGTAGGCTTCTCATTCCCACTTTGGTCAGGATGTGCTTAGATATGTGGAATTACAACATCTTAGTATTGTCTCTGAGTTGCTTTCCCACTCTCTCTTTATACCTGCACTAGATGTACTCTTTTCATTCCATTGACCTACATTTGTGGTCATTTCATGGAAATTGAGGTAAAATTTTCTTATTTTATCTTATCAGCAGATTAGGAACTTAATGGATCAAGATTGGATACATTCTTCATCTGCCCTGAATTTAACTCTGTTTCCTCTATCTTTTCTTGGCCAAAACCTTCATTGTTGCTTTGTTCGTATGAGTTTTGAGACTTGGCTGTCGTTGTTTGAACATTCCAAACATAACTCCCATTTCTATTGGCCTCGTCTATCTTTTATTGCATTACTCTGCCTAGCAAAGAAGTTTTCTCCCCCAAATCCTCTAGTCCCCCTAAATTTTCCTCAATAATTCGAACAATTGAGTCCTGTAATCTCGATTGCGAGTCCACCTATGCTTTACCGAAATTTTTTCTGCCCTTAGCTGTCTTGGGTCTGGTGGTTTATATTCCCTGGTTTTCCAACTGATTTCCAATTTTCCTTATCTTGGCCTTCTCCGACCCAATATTTGTTGACTGTGTGCCAAACTGTTTTGTCAAAAAATTTCTCACTTTGTCTAGTTCGTCATTTATTTTCGAGGTTTTTTTCCTGTATCTATTCATCTTCCCAAAACAGGGTTCAATTCCCATCTTTTACTTTCCAGAAATAATGTTCTCGAACTAATTTTAGCACTAATACAGATCAAAGATCTATTCAGAAAGTCATTCCATGTGGATAATATTTCCCATTGGATTCCTTTAGCATATTTTTTTCTCTTGACCTGTAGGATGTGTGTGCCCATAAGGCTCATTTTTCATTGAACTGGCACAATGCCACTTTTCCACTTAGTGTTTTGTTGAAGGTTTATATTTTTCTATTGTCAATTTATTCGTTCCCTGCTGAGCAACAAGCCATATTACAAATGGTCACTTCGTCTCCATCTATGAATTCTAACCCATATTTATTTTTTAGGTTTTTCTAGCACTTTTCACTCTAGTTTGGGCTTCTAGGGCTGAGAAAACATAATGGTTTGTAATATAGTTTCGAAGAGTACTTGTCTTCCTCAAGGGAGAGGAATATAAAAGTTGAGTTGTTCAGTTTTTCTCTAATCTTGCTGATAATGTCTCCTCAGGAGAGTGATTGTTCAGAGTTCTCAATCAGGGGAACTCCTAAGTTGTAAATTTTTCTTGGAAGGGATGGTCTTTGGAAGTTCAAAAATATGTTAAGGTGTCTCTGGATTGAAAAGTTGGCATTGAAAACTATTTCTGTTTTATCTTATCTACATTCCACTTGAAGCTCAAGGAAAATGATTTGAAACACCTTTAGGATTTTTGGTGTTGTGCACATTTTGCTTCTCTCAGAACTTCTGTCACTATATTGTGGAGTGTGTCACTCTTACAATACATATAGTCATGTGTTGTTGGTTTTAATATTGCTATTAGGACCTTTCTTCCTTAGTCTTTTAGGTTACACTTTTTAATAGTTGTGTATTAAGGAAAATTAAGACTACTTAGCTTCCTTGCTCGAGCCAAAGAAAAAAGAGAAATAAATCTTCCAAAATAGTGAAGAATACTAAAAACAACAAATATAAATCCACAACCACGAAGCAGGTAAGATAAGGCACAATATAACTAACAAACATTTTGGTGATACCGTTTTGGGGTGAGATTGTGATTTCTTGTTATTTAAAATGAGTTTTTTAATGCATAAATAGATTCAACACCTTGAAAAATTCATGGGCACTACATATTACACCACTAAAACATATAATTCTAGTAATTCTAGAAAAATACCCAGATAAGGAGCAAAACTTCAATTAATTAGATTAGGCTGTAAGGAAACGGATAGACTCCAAAACCAAAGTGTTATCAAAAGACCCAGCACGACCACAAAGGCTTGAAGGGATGAAGGAAATTGATAGATCAATTGTTCAGGTAGTTTAGAACAAAGGATTACATTTTGTAACAGGATGTCTTGCAGTTTAGAACAAAGGATAAAATTTTGTAACAGGCTGTCTTGCAGTTTAGAACAAAGGATTAAATTTTGTAACAGGCTGTAGTGCAATGTTGGAGCCCACACACCAACACATCCCAAGTCTAACCTTTGCAGAAACCAAAAGAAGAACAAGGGAACCGATCTAAATATGGCGGATCCAACGGCCCCAAAGAAAGCTTTTCCATTTTTGGGTTCTATTCCCAGTAAAATATGTTTTCCAATTCTATTCACAAGCTCACTTTTCCTTATATTTTTATTTTTGTATAGGTATTTCATTTACATATGCTGACTAGTGGATCGACAAATCCCTTTCTCTTTATGCTTTACATAAACTTTCAGTTTTATATTATGACGAATACTGGGTACTGGAAGGAACAAACAATTTCTTTTTTGGCATGTAGACATATATCTATTATATATTATTCAGAAACATGGCTAAACATATACTTCGGTTTTATATTATGAAGAATACTGGGTACATGAAGGAACAAACAATTTCTTTTTTTGCATGTAGACATATATTTGTCATACTATTCAGAAGCATGGCTTAACATATACCAAGAAAAATGTACTGGAATTTTTATCCTTTAATAAAAATGCAACATTTTTTTCTTTATGGTTGGGTGTGTATGTGTGTAGAGTGTACGAGGAAGATCACAGCTGATTTCCAAAATTTATTGTCAGAAGTCAGACTGAATTATTTGTAACATGCATATTCCTGCCCGAACAAATAGGATGTAGTAGCTGAGTTTTATGAAACATTTGTCTTTTATATAAAAGGTATATTGCTGTGGAAAAATATGAGTCTTATATGTCAGTTAATCAAATTTTTCTTAAGGATATTTCTGTCATGAAATGTGCTTCATGGAAAATCTGGTAAATCATGGAATTGGTTGCCTTAAGCAGTCAGAAAGGGGTCAGATTTCAAATCCAAGCAGTCTGAACCAGCGTATTATGATTTACATTGTTCAAAAAACATGATGAATAAGATCACTGCAGGTTCCACCCCTTCACTCAGTGAAGTATTTTATTTTTAATGCAGCTTATGATTTAAGATCGAAGTGATATTGCCGTCATAGAATGGCTCGTCTTGCAGCAATTATAAAAATAGTTGGAATGGCTTGTGCAACATTTTCTGGTTTACTGAGTCATTTAGGCAAAGTAATTTTTTGGGTAATTGATATCTATAAATATAATTATAATAATAATAATTTAATTTTCAGGTCACTGTCAATTTAGATATTAAATTGGTGTATGTGATTCTTTTATTTGTGAGAAAACTACTTGTCTCTATTTCACCATTTGACTACTAAATTAGAGACCCAATTGGTGTATGAGACTCCCTTATTTGTGAGACAAGGACCTGCCTCTATTTAGCTACTTGACTAATAAAATTTAAGAAGGTTTACATACTCTACTCTCTACCTTTCTAGATTTGAACTCTATTTAGCCATTTGACTAATGAAGTTTAAGGAGGTTTACATACTCTACTCTCTACCTTTCTGGATTTTAACCCGTGAACTCTTAGGAAAGCTTAATTCTCATAATTCACATAAACAACTAGTGCTCTCACATTAACGTAGAGGTCTAAATCAGTTAGTTTGTGTGGAATTTAATTCTCATAGGTCTTCTAACTCTCATTGGGAAAGGTTGAAGGTAATAATCATTTATGGATTACATTATTCCAAAGAAAGTTTAAGATCAAACAAATCTTACACAAGAAAGTTTAAGATCAAAAAAATCTTGCATAATCATTGTAACAACATCCCACATTTATGAAAAATATTCTTCCATCCACCATTAAAACTGACCCCAGCCAAGGCATGCAAAAAAATAAAAGTTGCCTGGACTTTCTCACCATGATTTTATCATTGCTAACTATTTATGTTGGAGCCTTTTTTGCACACCCATCTACATTGTGTCAGCCTACGTATCCTTTTAGCACCTTTGCAGTTATCTTTTAGACCCCTTGATTATTTTTGGTAAAGAGAAATTTGTTGGCTCTTTGCAAAGGCACCATCCAATGCTCCTACATTGACCGTGGCAGAGAATTACCACCCTCGAGGAGGGTGGGAGATACATTTTAGTGAAAATCTAGTATTTTTCACAGTGAAGATGGTATAGGGAAGGTGATTGCTTCAAGAGAGATTGGTGCAACATTGTGATCCAGGTTGAAATTGAGCACAAATGAGTTGTAGACCTGACCCAAGGCATAGTTACCATAGTGTGGACTACAATCCTTTAATTTTGATGTAAAAATGCAGTGCCATTTAACTTAGTTGGCAAATCCTATATTTTTCCAAATACTTCAATAAGGGAAGGAATCTTTTTGACAGAAAAAAATTGGACCAGTGGAGAAATTAATTGACGCAGATTCTCAAGTTCAAGGTCCAGGGAGAAGTTGGAAATGGTAGCAGAAGTAGAGGCGCTCAGAATTTTCAGTCTACGTGGAATTCTTTGAGGGTGACTTGTGCAAAGGTCTTCAGAGCACAAAGGGAATTGCAATTCAATATTTTAAGATTGACTGGAGGGCATTCCTTTATGTGGTTTCCAGGTTCATCTCAAGTAAAAATCACCTTTTCTGTCTATTGGTTCTGCACCTCAGACTAATGATTGGAATACATAGAAAGAATTATATTTTAGAATTGCTTAACGTGCTCCAAAGTTAGAAGAGATAAATTGTCCTTGTGTTTCTCTTTAATCTTTAGAAAGTGTTTCATTGGGGGATTCCAAATCTAAAGTCAAGTCAAGATCATGATCATAGTAACTCCACTAAGATTGAAGCTATCTTGAATGTACTCATCATCAACTTCACAGATGAACTTGTTTCTTCATGATGTTTCCTCTCCATCAGAATATAATTCTTCATTCATGTACCTAGGGACCCCACACATGAAAATGTTAGGTTCTTCTACTCCATTTCTTATGTATTTTAATACCTAGTTTATCTGGGTGAATAAAGTAATCTCCACAGTCTGTCTTTTTCAATATATCTTATGTATTTGATATTGTTTATTGTGGTCGGTGATTTGAACCATCTGGTATCGACAACAATGAGTGGAGTCACCTGTTTCTTGAGGTTCCTGGGTCAGCTTAACTTAGATCTAAGGAAGCTAGCAGTGAATTTGATCCCCTTCCCCTGTCACGATAGGTATCTGACTACATCTGCCATGTTCAGAGGCAAGATGAACACCAAAGAGGTGGATGAACAAATGATGAATTCTTAGAACAAGAATTCATCATACTTTGTGGAATTGATCCCCAAAAATGTGAAATACAATGCATGTGATATCTCGCCTAAAGGCCTCTCCATGTCATCCACGTTTATTGGGAACTCAACATCCATTTAGGAAATGTTTAGGAGAGTGAGCAAGCAGTTCACTGCCATGTTTAGGAGAAAAGTCTTCTTGCATTGGTACACTTGTGAGGGCATGGATGAGATGGAATTCACTGAAGCAGAGAGCAACATGAATGATTTGGTGTCTGAATAATGCAATATCAGGACGCTAGTGCAGAATATGATGAATACTATGATGATGAAGAATCAACTTAGGAAAGTTAGAGCAGAAGCTTACGTAATGCTATCGACAACCACTAGTTGTTTCAATGCCTAGTAGTTGTTTGTTTATGGTTTTCATTTGCTTTTCTTATTCTTTCATGGTCTGCTATACTCTCATAGAAGGTTTTGGCATTGAATGCATAAACTTTGTATACAACTACTATATTATGTCCTTGGTTTTGTTGATCATAATTGGATTTTTATTTTTGTCAATTTCACATGATCTATACATATTTCATTTGAAAAACAAGAAAAATAAGGTAATCCATTGTAGAAAAGTAAAATGTACTATGAATTTACTTAATTCATCTTACCTTTCAGATTAGACTAGTGCATCTCAGCTTTGGTTTTGTACTAGTGCATCCTAGCCTAGATTGGAAGGAATGCAAAGTTATGGAAGAGTCAACGAATTTTGGGAATATTTTTGTAGACTTTATTCTTAATTGTGAAAATTCTCATGAGTTTCATAATAATACAATAGTTTCCCAAAAAAATATTTGAGTATGGACATTCAATTATTAGTTACTCGTACTATGAAAAGGCAATAGTATTCCTACAAAACCTTATGTATAATGAGTACATGGACATTTTATTTCCTTTGGCTTTCTCCCTTTTGAAAGGCTTCAAAAAACATGTCTAGATGGGCTACAATGTAAGGAATGGTCTTCCTTTGGCTCAAGTGCATGAAGGATATCTACTTCATCAAAATCACTCAAGGTTTCCACAGGGCCTTTGTCTTTCTAAGGTTCCTACCGTTTGTGTGTCAAAGCAGACCACAACTAGAATGAAACCTGGTCAATGGTTTAACACTATGTCAATCTTACTAGTGAAATGACAATAAGCTACTGTTTCTGGTGCCTATGTCCTCCAATTTTTATTCTATTTTTCCTTATTGATTAAGAGATTCTATGCAATGCTAACAGGTATGAGGAGTTAACACGTATTTGTGTGGTGTTTCAGTAAGTGAAAAACACTTCTCTTAAGTTTTCCTTGTATTAGTGCATTTCAAGTTTTTTTTCTTGAATCATAGTTTTTTTAATCTCAGTGGACCTTTGTGACCTTTTAAGTTCAGCCTCAGTGTCTTTTACACCCAGAATTACATGGTTTAGAGATGGAGGAGCGTATATAGTCATTTCTTTTTATGGTCACAATCTGCCCTCAAGGGTTTTGTTTTTCATGGTCAACGTAATGGTCACTATTTTTGTTTCAAAGGGAAATATCATGGGAAACCCAAGGATGCTTCATCACATTTGAAGATGGTATAAAAATTCCCAGATAAGCCCATTGGCATAGATTAGTGCACCTTACCCAGCAGGGTTTAACAAGGCACCTGCTAGTATGGAACTAAACAAATTCTCAGCAATATGGTGACAACTAGTTGAGATATAACCCCTTGTGTTAAGGTAGTCCTCACTGTCACATAATACGGTGAGGCACTTAGGCTTTTCACAAGAAAATTACGGAGGAAACCCTTTCTTTCTATCTTATCCCAAAACTTTGAAGAAAATGAAATCACTCTATGAATGAAGTATAGTAATGGACTATTTTATCTTTATAGGACTTGAATTCCAATCTCATCAATTGTAGACTACAGATCCTCAAACATACTACCTTTGGGTTGTGACTTCCAACTATCATTGCCTCTGCCAGAATTCAAAATGATCCAATTTCAAGTACAATGTTGAAGAATTTCTCCAATCTTGCTAATTGTCAAGTATTCCATATGTAATTAAGTCTTTTTGTTATATTTAGTTTGCAACCGTGGGATTTTGTTGGGCCCTATAAGGGCGAGGATATTATACTCAGTTTATCAAATAGACAAATCACCTCTTAATTATTATTCTCTCTATTTTTCAGGTGTTCATCAGTGTCCCATGGTATTTCAGTGCACTGTACTCCATGTTGAGCCCTTTCTTGACATTGCATACCAAGAGAAAATTTGTAATTGCACGTGAAGGAAGAGTCACAGAGACCTTCTACGTATGTGAAATTCCTTCTCTGATGTAGTGAAATATGCTCAAACACAATTGAAGAATCTGATTATATATGATAGAATGAAGGATATATTCAATGAAAATTTCCTAGAAACTTATTTAATACTTGATTTTACTTGTGGATTTATATCTCCAGAGAATGTGCCTATACAATATGGGGGAATTAGCAGGACAAAGATGTAGATTTTGGACCTCAAAAGCCTACAGTAGGGTTCTCCATTAGAGTTGGGGAGAAAATCAATCTTGAGATCGAGGGAGTGGAGGTAATGTACGTCAAAAATTGCTCAAGTTTGCAGATTTTGTGTCAATTCCCGCATTCAAATTTTTCTCTTTTGCCTCATTTTTGTTTCCAATATACTTCCAAATTTGATGAGTTTTAGTTTTGGATATAAATTTTATGGGTGTTGGATTTGAGATCTATGTGATTGGGATTTTTCTTTGTTTTTAAATTCTCACATTGAAGCTGTCTATGTTGTTTAGGCGGAAGCAAAAATTCTATGGGACCTCATAGTTGGTGGGTGGGATGTTTCCTATCGGTTAGAGTTTGTGCTGAGTGCACAGGGAGGCTATTAAACTCTAATTGAAAAGAACAGAAAGGTGTCTTCATCTGATGAGCCAATTTGCAATTCCTTCAAGGCATCAGAGGCAGGGAAGGTAGTTTTGATAATAGACAACTCCTCTTCAAATAAGAAGAAGGCTGCAGCCTATAGATACATGGTAAAAAAGAGCATAGTATAGGAGTTTGAGCCTCGCGGTAGATTAGATGTACTTAGAAAGCTTTATTACATTCAAAAATCGGAAATGTTAGTAGTTAAGAATGTGCCATTATGTTGGAGAAGGAAGTTTGTCTCTTTGGAAGCTGAAAATTTTATCTACATATGTAGTAATATATAAAAGTTAATATTGGTAATAATAAATGTTGGTTGTGTTTCCAGAGCAGATCATCACTGTGAATTCCACAAAATTTCATGTTTGATTGATAGGTATATGATATACATGGTAAAGCAAGTATAAATAAAATTTATAAATATTGTCCACCCCAAGGCTAGTTAAAATTTTTATTTATTGTTTACCCCATACACAAATCTATATAAATAATATTTTTAGTTCGAAAATTGGATATTGTATTACATTCTTCATCAATAAAAATGTTCTTCAAGGAATAGTATACATTCAAATGGTTACCTATATGTAAATGAAATTAGTCTGTTGCCTTTGGCTACATATTTTCTAAAAGCTCAAACTTATCTTAAAATAAAACTGATTATTTTCTTTGTATTTTTGGTTACTATATGGTAAGTATACCATGAATCTAGGACCAATGCAACCCAGAGAACCCAAATGAAGGGGGAGAAAAACTATATTTGAGGGTGAAGCACTTTGTATTATAGATATGAACATATTCTAATTTAAGATAATGCAACCAAGTGGATTTAAATGAATGCGATACGAAAGGTGACAGCTTTGGATAATAGATAACAATTTGGTCAATTATGTTTTGATGTATATATTTGTTTAATTATATTTTTTATTTTATTATATTAAAGAGCTGTGACAAATTTTATTTCATGGAAATGATGATATTATCACTATATAAAATTTTTAAGATTAGGGAGGAGTTGAAGTTTT
Organism: Pinus albicaulis; assembly: GCA_034641835.2. Taxonomy (NCBI): domain Eukaryota; kingdom Viridiplantae; phylum Streptophyta; class Pinopsida; order Pinales; family Pinaceae; genus Pinus; species Pinus albicaulis. Next base: position 514,249,576 of record CM076573.1, on the reverse strand, counting down.
TCACTATCTTATACTTTCACTTTATTATATTTTAAACAAGGATTAATGCTCCTCGCATGAACTATGTACATATTCCATAGAGGTCATTGAATATGCATTTTGTGGATAGTTTTTTTTGAAGGTTTCAGAGGTAGGCATGAAGAGAACAAAGCAATTTTCAAGATAACTCAAAATTTGATAAAAAAACCAACCATTCTTCCAAAACATTTCGTATTGCCTCCAACTTTATCACCTACATCACCTTTATCTTGCATGGAAGATGTGTCCCTGCTCCCCGTCGTTACTTTGCACCTCTCGGTGCAAATGCTAGTATTACTTGATTTTCCATGCTTATGTGGAACATGGTTGAGAGAAGGAACTATAACAACAATGGATTTGCATTAAAGCTTTATGATTTTTTCAAATGTGAAAGTTGTGATTCGTTACTAAGTTTATTCATTATTTTATAGATCATTACATGTCAAACCGACTTTACTCCTTGACTGGAATTGCATTCAACATCGTGCACAAGCATGATTTAAATGTATCGATCATAAGTATGATTATATATATATTTGATAATGCAATTTGAATACATCATACAATACATAGGAGTGCTATGGCTATGAAGTTCAATATGAAATAATATATTGATTGCTACTATTACTATTATATAAGGGGTGTTCCTCCAATGGCCATTTATTAGCTATGTGAAGAAGGCTTTTTGGAATTTGTATTTACTATAAGATTATGTATAGCTGAGTTGTGGACAACTAATTAGAATTTGGTAGGAATTTTGGAGTATGTGTAATTCATAATGATCTTGTCTTCTCTTCATTGATGACTTTTCAATGTGTGAGTTTTGACCTAAGCCATTGCATTATCAATGTGTCAAGGCTCAAAACTGGACCTATATGTCAACTACTTATGATCTTTCCTAGGAACATGAATCCTAATTTTTGTAGGTTTGAAATTTATCACAAGTTTGCTCTCTTGTGGTCGAATTTGTGGAGGTTATCTCAAAATTTATTAAGGTACCATGGATCTAAATTTCTTATGAACTTTCAACACTATAAAAAACTTTGGTGCAAATTGTTGATCAATTCTCACTTGGTTAGGGTTATAGATGTTAATGAAAATTTTGTGTGCATGCATGAGAGTTGGGTGCAAATGCACAATGTTGTGTAGCATTAGTGTGATAAATATGGGATAGTGTGTTGAGTCCCAAACTTGCATCTTTCCTATACACCTTTCTAGACCTTTTCCATTTACCTGGACCTCCTAAGTCATCAACATCATTGCATATTAATCATAAAAGAGCATTTAAAGTGGTTTTTAACTATGTTTTGTGTCTGCTGTTTGAATTAGATTTTTACTCATTGAGCTACGGAATCTTGTCACTTTCTGCAGCTGCTTCAACTTTCCGCAGCCATTGTGTTAAAGTCTATATTGCAGGTGTCTTCAGGAAAATCAAGCCACATGGGCAAGTTGGAAATGACATGGATATGGACCGAGTCCTATTGGCTCAGTCGAATTCACCAAAGAAGGTCGTGGTCAAAGGTAGTCAAGCGGTGGTCAACCTAAGAGTCCTACGGTGACAGAACTCCGTTTTTCACCACGTGAAGACTTGCGTGGCCGTTCCTAAATCTCAGAGGACATATCAACACCTGTGAACTGCTCCATAAGCCGAATCCAACGGCCACCCTCCATAGATTTAATCTTCACGGCAGCCATAATGCTAGATTTATGGACGTGGTTGTTCACGTGTCTTTTATCAGCGCAGATTGTAGGAAAGTAGTTATGTCATCCTCTGTTATAAATAATGCGTTCTCATACGCATAATAGCTAGCTTCTGTAATGTAATTTTGCTGAAAAGAAAGCCCACTGTGCCGTGACATTATTTCCTTGTTATGACTGTGTTTTGAATACATGAGAAGACTCTGTTCATAAGCATAATTCGTGGTTGATAGCTGTTCCCCAAGGATTGTGCAGAGGGCCCCTGCACACGCCGAGGTTTTGTTTATTGTTGTATAGTTTCATGCTTTATTTCCTTATGTTCATTATGCCATAGTTATTCACGTGTATATATTACATCTCTTATGGTATTAACGTTTTATTTCTATCCATAATTTTTCATGCTTTATACTGCTGTTAACTGATCAGTGTCTTTGTTCCAGATTACAGTAGGCAGCCCGGGCATTTGCACATAGTTTTACAATGACTAATGACATGGAATCGGTCTTGTCCTTCTGCTGATTTATTTTTCTTAGCTTTTAATTCCAGCACTGTTTTATTTATTTCAGTTTTGTACATTTTCTTTATTAGTTAGATTAGATATTAAATTACTCATGTCATTATCAGTTACCTCCGAAATCCATAGCGAGACTAATGGTGAGGGATTGAAGTATGAGTGTGTAGTTTAATATTAGTTTATTTTTCTGCAAGTTAGATATTAAATTGCTCATGTCATTATCAGTTACCTCCGAAAGCCATAGCGAGACTAATGGTGAGGGATTGAAGTATGAGTGTGTAATTTGATATTAGTTTATTTTTCTACAAATTAGATATCAGATTTCTCAACTTGTTTATGATTACCTCCAAAAGCCATAGCGAGACTAATGGTGAGGGGTCAGAATATGAGTTGATGTAATTTGATTTTAGCTTTACTTTGCTTGCAATTCTTGGATTTCTTTGAGCACAGTTTCTTTTGTATTTAGACAGCAGCAAGGGTAATGGGTTTCATGATCAATATTTCATTGTTTGTTTGACTAGTATAGTGGCACATTTTCATTTTCTTTTAGGAATTAATTTTGTCATTGCATGTTTTAAAACCCTTTTGAAGTTTGAAGTTTGGGAAATAATTATAAAGGACATCATTGCCTTGAACATTTATATCCATACTTGTCTTTTAGAATTTCCATCTCACATTAGGAAACCAACCAAGATAAAAACCCCCAAGATAAATAAAAAAAAAACCCAAAAACGACAAAAAGTAAGAGATAGGTTATCTTGCACATATAGTGCGCCACACTTCGTCAGCTTACGAATCCCGGATTGAAAAATTAATGTAGCAATTTAGGACACATTAAATTGACCAAACATAGTGCAAAGCATAGTTTTTAAGATTATTCTAATTTGAATCGTACCTAATCAACTGAATCAAGTTGATTGTTGGTTGAACGGTTAATTGTTGGTTCAATGGACAAAAGATCTTGCAGGCCCAAATACCAAAGGGAAAAATGGAGCCTATCATGGGGTTCTCTTTGTAATTCTCCACCACTGCTACCTTCCATGCTTCCTCAAACTCCTCTCCAACCTCAATATCAGTGCTAGTAGTAGCATGAGCAACAAAAACACACTTAGCAGAACTAGAAGAACACATTTTCCAAAATGCACGAGAACTACTTCCCTCACGAGTCACCATGTGCCATACTTGGTCTCGGTGGTTCGCTTCCTTCAACTCCTGGTTCAACTACCATATCTTCATTGGAACCAACAACTCGAACTCCACTAGACAACGATTCACCATTTTTTACTAGTGATTCGCCATTTGTACTGGTGATTCGCCATGATTTTACAAGATAATATAATCTCGTGAGAGATTCGCCAAAATATATATATATATATATATATATATATATATATATATATATATATACATATTATATTATTAATAAAATAGCCTTCCATTTTTCCTATGTATCATGGGGATTCGCCCAATTATTATACATATAAATTTAGGGGGGTTCTTAAAATTTTCCCTGATGTACAACATGTACACAACAACACATGTGCAACATGTACATAGCACCACAGGTACACAAAACTGCATGTAAAACATGTACACAACACCATATATACACAACACCGTATGTACAACGTGTACACTACACCACATGTACACAACCCCGTGTATGCAACATGCACACAACACCATATGTACACAAAAATGCATATGAAACATGCACATAACACCATATGCACACGACACCGCATATGCAACATGCACACAACACCATATGTACAAAACACCGCATATACATGAGGGCTTCACTAAATGAACCTTTGACATATCATGTGCATTTGTGGCATATTAAATAATACCCCTAATTTGACTACATATTGGAACAAACCTCTAAAAATCATATTATTTAACCCCCTACCAATATGAACCCAATACACATTCCCAATTTAAATAACCCCTATGTTGGCTTGAAGGGTCCTTACCCAGGATCAGAGTTATCGACAATGACCTGCTTGTGTAGATCAAAGTCTCACACGAAGAAGTATGGGGGGGTGTTGGAACCAGGTTTCCCCACCCTGAGGAAGTTTTGATGTAGTGGCCCTAAACAAACTTATAACAGATAATATAATAGATGCGTGCATCAACATATCAGACCCTTTGTAGATTATTAGAGAATACTTCAATATATACCTACGCATAATAATCAAGTATGCTTTAATCAGAGCTATTCATCTAACATCAATTGATATTTGTGCACATGAAATTAACCATTAACATAAGTAAATACGCAATAACAAAACAAATTCAAATCTTAACTCAATTAACAGATAGTCAATATAGTAGATCGCATCAAAGACCAGGTTCAAAAAAATGGTCTTCTTTATTAAGAGATCTATCAATTCTATTACATTGACCAGTAGAGTCCGCACACAACTAGGACTTAGGTCTCCATGCACAAAGCCAACAAGAGCCTTTCTACCCAAAACACAGACTTAGCTCAAAACATTAACCAAAACAGTTCACCATGAGATCATGTCCTTACTTGACTTAATCCTTACCTATTTATACTATCTAGGCATGCACATACCATGGTATCAAACCATGGTTTGAGACTCACGGTTAAAACCATTACAATGAATAAGGGACTTGACCCTCTCTAAAGCCCCTTTGACTCTTTCGTGTAGCACGCACCCTAGGGGAGCCCGCTCCAACAGGCCCACGAACACAATCTCGTGATTCATTCCGAGTCACTACGGGTGGTCTCCTTCCTCTTTTATTTTATTGCTTTGACAAATCTCTTAAGCAACAAGATAACTTCGATGCTCTGCATGACAACACTTTGCGCTTCATCAACTAAATTTGCAGTTTTCGGCCCCTCATATGCCAAATTGATGCTTCGCTGTGTTTGCTGGAGGATTTTTAGGGCACCATCAAGACTTTGTGACAACTACAGGGCTTTCTCAGCCCAACGTTTCATCCTTGTTTCCAAAAATTTCTCTCGGTGACATAGGTCTTCTATTTCTATCTGAATAGCCTTGCCTTCATGCAAGCGGGAAAGTCTCTGCACTGTGAGTAATGTGGGAACCACCATCCTGATGTCAGTGAATTGTTGTTCCTTGATGTGAAATTCATTTTTAAGTTGATGCACCATTGGGTCGTTTTGAACAACTGTCCAAACACCCATGGATTCATCCAATAAGGTTCCATATTCTGCTATGACGACTGCTACACTATTTGTACCTTCCTTTTCCTCTTCGGTGCACTATGCTATGACCTCCGACAGTGTCTCAAGCTGGAGCTTCATCTGTATCTCAACAATATGTTGTTTGAATTCTTCCTGAACGATCTGAATTTCCGTGCACGATGCCTTTAGCACAACGACCAAGCCCTCTAATTTTGCTGTTGGTGCGACTGATGTGGGGACAATGACCTTTGGCAGGTCACCACATACTTGGTTGATCATTGCCTCCAATGCAGCGCACCGATCCTCGATTGTACGGCGAACTTATTTTGTTAAATACTTGCTATAAAGTTGTAGCACCATTTAACTATTTGTTGAGATTAATTTATAGCATGGAAGGCACGAGCCTCCCGGTATTGTAACTCATCCAGTATCATGCTGTGGATTGTGTTGTGGATGATTTTGTCACCCTCCTAGAGACAGCCTAGAGTTGCCATAGACCGGTGCCTAGGACATCTTAATATAGCAAGGAGCCCTTTATAGTTTGGGTTGTCAGTCCAAGAGCTCACTTACTATCTCTTGTTTGAACAAGGAAATTAGTTTTGAATGGGACCAATCTCTCTCAGAAGCTGACACAAAGATAAGAATAATGTAGGAACATCATGTAAAACTTTAGCATGAAAGCATCAGACAGTTAAGAGACCGCTTACTGTAAAGAGGGCCGATTCAAATAATATATCACAGAAATCAGATATCAGGAAGTGAGTGCGGTGAGGAAACATAAGAAGATATTAGCTGGCATGAGACTGATACCCAGATACACAACAGAACCATATAAGGGCGCACCAATTTACGAATCCCTATATGACAATGGCATTTTAAAAGCACCCTCCTCAAGCAACTAATATAGCAGAAAATATGGAAAGAGTGAACATGGAACAGTATACCATGACTAGGCCTATTTAAAGCGCTTGACTAATTCCAGAAAGGGCATCAACGAGGATGAATCCTTAATGCAAACTAGTGAGCCACTCGCATTCTAGACCATGATACAAGAAGATAATGAGCATGAAAGAGATATTGTATTAACACATGAGAGAAATTACATACTGTGAGATACCAAAGACCAGAATCCTCATTACAGTTATAACCCCTCCTCACTGAGACCCTACGGGCTCTGAAGCTTCATACAGAAATATTACAAAAATGTATACAGAAGTCTTCTCGCTGCATAGTTTGCTGATAGAAATCTGGAACCCTTGCCATGTCTTTCTTTTTAGCTTTTATAGAAGAGATAGAGAATTCTAGAGGAGGAGGTAGATGGAGAACATTTAATGACTTATTTTGAATTGGATGGCGGAAAACATTCGCGCCTATACTTATGAATGACTGAACATAAATGATTGTACTTCACAATTTATTTCTGGAAATGAAAGCTGGAAATGGAAATCCGCTTATATACAAGATATAAATAATAAAATATGTAGATAGTCGGCTCTTCTCTGGAGGGAGAAGATCTGCGGCAATAAAACCTTAAGGCGCCTGCTCCTGTGCATGGTACTCTCGATCTTCGGATTTTGAATTTAAACTTGAAACCTTTATCAAGCTGGACACTGAATTTATTGCTTCTTCATTAATGATCTGTAGCTGCGTTAATGTTTTCACCCGCCTCAAATGTGCCTTCTTGATTTTCTCTGGAGATTTCTGTAGATCGAAGTACCCTTCTTTAATGGCGGTCACATCATAGTGACTCCGGGATCCTTTCCGCCAATTTTGCTCCCGGAGTCCCTGCAAAACCAAAAGCCTGCTGAATAAAACTGATGACAGAGATGGTGGACAAAACGGAACTAACAGAAGTGGTGGCATGGATTTGAGAGGATGATGGAACGACGCGGGGCGAAGCCTTCAAACAGAACACAGTGACGCGAAACATAACCAAAGTATGAGACTAATGGAGGAGAAGTGGGTGACACGTAGGCAAATGACGAGACGTGGCTGAGGAATGCTGGCGGTATAAAGACTTTGAAAATTGACTTTTAGGAAGTTACAAAGGGAAAACATAACAAAAAAATAAACCAAAGGTTTTAGAAGTGGGACCCGGAGCGCATTTCGCAAAATCGCAAGAGGAGAAAATGCGATGGAAGAAGAAGGGGATAACCAAAATTCCGCGCTCTGCGCTATGCGATGGGCGTGGTCAGTCGAGCACAGATCGCAAAAGTGAAAAATGCGATGGTGGGGGATAGCACGCGTGAGAAACTGCGCTTTTGCGATGAGGCGGACATGCGATGGCGCGATTATGAGATCTGCGATAAACGCTCAAAGGGGCAGCGCTTGGTTATATGCAAAAGGAGGCGCGGAGCTAGGAGGAAAAGGGGCTAAACCTTACGTAATATTTCAAAGTGGACTTTAGCCCTTTTTCAATGTATTTCCGATGCGGGAAGGGGCAGCGGTGAAAGGAAAAAGAGACTATGGCCAAGATTCAAATGGAGGGGCTGATTTGTACAACGGTGCATGGAGCTTTCTCTCTATTAGCACTACTAGATTGATGCTAATTTTTCTATGGGCTCTCAGGGATATGCGCAAAGTAGGTGGATCCACTATGATGGCTGGCACGGGGATCTCAATCAGGGGGCTATCCCTTAAAGATCGCAACACTGTGCTGATGGGCTACGTGTTGGAAGTGGTCATGCTCGCTTGAAGCTAGATCGCTTGCTTCACGATCTCTTGAAACTGTCTCATTTGTACTTTAAGTTCCTGAATACCCAAATACACTCCCTTGAGCACAAATTTATACTACTCTTCCATATTTTTCGAGATGTCTCTGGTGGCTAAATTGACTATATTTTCAATCTCAGTGAATTCGTCTTCTGTGAGGGTGAGGTCCTGTATTCCTGCTAATTTAAACCCCCTTCTCTTCTTGCGCAGACCTCCCACGACCTGAGAACCGCACTTATTTCCCTTGGAAGTCTACGTCTCAGGATCCTTAGTGGCTTCACTATCTTTTTTTTCTTCCTTCTCCAAGTATATGGTTTCGCTTGTTGTGGTAGGATCAGGTTTGGCTTCGGCATATTTTCCTTTTTGTTGCGTTTATTTGGTAGTTATTTTCTTAGTCGGAGTCTTCAAAACTGAGGATGAGACACTAAGTGGTGCACGGATCTAACCAAGCAGGCACCCATTCTACTGTGATGCGCACCAGGTCATCCTCTGTAACCAAATACGACAAATCATACAAAGCTCCATCGAATACTCCCTTTGTGCGATATGTAGATTGTGAAACATTGCTTTGATGTCCACGATCATCTTATACTACTTGTATAAAGTAGGTGATAGCCTTGGTTTTGACTGGATGGCGTGGAACAACACAAAGTCAAACAACACAAAGAAAATCTTGCTTTTTGTGACTCTAGTTGGGATCTTGGAATTCCACATGGTTGCGTAGCATGCGGCTTCACACATGTTTGGATCTATATTTGAGAATTGTGTGTCTTGCGGCATATTCCATTCAATGAGCATGATCAGGAGTAACATCCATGCATAATAAAAGTGTTTCCCCTCCTCTTGCACCTCACACGCATTTTCCAAGAATTCTGTGCATAGGTACTTAGCCCTGTTATATTGGATGTCCTTCTCACACAACCCAGCGAGCGCAATAAAATGGGATGGGACTTCCTTTGGCCTGCACTTCCTCATCATCTTGCAGGTGAGGATGATCATGCGAAATTTCCCTGAGGGGTTGCTGATTTCGTGACAAGAAATCCTCGAGTGTTGCGCAAAACCTTGTAGTCCTTCTTGACCTTTTCTGCAACATTCTTCTCCTAGAATTTTCCTGCAAAGGCTGCCATAGGGTCCACCCCCTGGTCAAGAAAGCCTGTGATCTGATGGATCAACACAACATCTATCAGAATGCACTCTTCGAACCACAAACAATCATCATGGATGAGAGAGAGCAACTGTTTCACACAATTAGCGTTAATGGGGTTACGCCAGAAGTGTGGAATCTATAATAGGTTCAGCAAGTTGAATTTTTTCAAGTCCATCACCCAAGGCTTTGGCTCTATGTACACTACTCCACTGTCATAAGGAACCTATTCTAAATACATATTGGGTGTGAGCTCAGAAATTTTCTCTTGATCCGTCAGGTCCCAATCCTCCATTTTCAATAGCAGAATTTTGGCAAACATATCCCCTTCAACAGGTATGTTATTTGGAAGCAACAACATATTAATGTATGAACGGACTTTATCAATATCGTTAAGGACCTTCAATGAAGCTTTGTATAGTGCGACATATGCAGGAAACTACGAGATAGGGTTAGTAATTTCTACAATATCTTCCTCCATGATAGTCTCTGGAAAATCTGCCATGGGCTTCTTCTGGTGCTCTACAAAATTGGAGCATGGATTTGGGGTATTCTAATGGGGAGATTTTTGGGACCCCAAGGACTGTCCCTTCTTTTTTTACACCAGTGCAAGGCTCTCAACATATTTCGCAACAATTTCCTCACCTAGTGTCATAGAAGGGGTAGGCTCGGTGGAAGTAGTGCCAGGCAGAATCAAACCTTGGCAGCACAACTCCTCCTCAAAGAGTGGATCAAGACTAGACATAGGCTTCAAAAAAACTTCAGAAATCAAAGAGCACAACTCAAAAAAATATCACAGAAAGAAAAGGGAACTAATGCGACCCCTTTGGTCATATATATAACATAGGTTCGCCTTAAACGGTCTTCTGTGCATTAATGTAGCCTCATAAATGCTAAAACGACTCCAAATATAGCATAATCTCTTCATTAAATGAAATTTAGATGCTCGTCCAAATGGTAATAATGCTATCTTGTATAAATTTACTGTTCCAATAGCTATATTCGGGTGCCTCTGCGACCCAGTCAACCTTTGCGCACAACTATTGTGCGCTCATTGAACCTGTCTGCACATCTGCCATCCTTGCTATGTAGATCCATATTTCTAGCCATATAGTCATTTGGTTCGCGTAGGGAGAGGGCCATCCCTGTAAGTCTTCAATAAAATTCCATTGACATACCAAGGAAGGTTTTCTTCGCTTAATGTGGCCAGACATACCGCACCTTCGTCTATGATTTCTTTGACAACATATGGGCCGAGCCAATGCATATTAAAATTCCCTGGGTGGCGCAAAAACTTGCTGTCATACAAAAAAAAAAATCCTCTTCCTTAAATATCTTATGTCTAATGTGCCTGTCATGCCAAGACTTTTTACATGCCTTCTGCACTTGCTGATGGAAACTTGCAATGAATTGGTCCTCTTCTAATGTGACCAACTGCAATGATTGTTATTCCACAATATCTTGCTCTACCATATTAGTGAACGCTGCGATGCACACAATTGGAACAATGTACTCCATTGACATAATATACTCATGCCCATACACCATCCTGAATGGTGTCTTCCCTGTCAACTTCTTGCATGTGGTCCTATAAGCCTAAAGAATTGCTGGTATGCACACATCCCAATCATTCCAATTAGCATTGCAAACCTTAGTGACTGTAGTTTCCAATATCTTATTGAAAGCTTCTACCACACCATTTTCTTGTGGGTGATATGGCGTACTCTTTTGATGCTGAATATGGAATTATTTTGTTAGGGCTTCAATAGTTTCATTTACAAAGTGTGTACCTCGATCGCTCATCAAAATATTAGGGCACCCAAACCTAGTCAAGATGTTCTCAAAAAAAAAATGTGCAGTTATGTCTGCACGACATCCTTCACCTACTTAGCCTCAGCCCATCTGGTTACATAGTCTGTCACAATGATTATGTAACGTGAACCTGTCTTCTTTCCTGGAGGGTAAATAGGTCCAACAATATCAATGGCCCATTTTTCAAAAGCTTGCAACACTATATGTGGGTGCAAGGGCATCTCATCTCTATGTGATGGTTTCCCTGTCCATTGGCATACATCACAAGCACAAAAATGCGCATGTGCATCACTGTGCAACGTGGGCCACCATAAACCAGCTCAGAGGATCTTATGCGGAGTTTCTTTCCCTGTATAGTGACCTTCGACAACCCCTCCGTGAGCCTCAGCTAAGATATCTCATCTCTCAAATTCCAATACATACCTCCGCAAAACTTCATCTACACCCATCGTGTACAGCTGACCGAAAATTAGAGTAAAGTCAGCTGCACGCGCAACTATCTCTTTCTTCTGTTGTAGTCTGTACTCCGTGGGCACACTGCCAGTAGTCAAGAAGTGAATAATGTCTACAAAATGATCATCAATGACATTTATAGAAAATAACCGCACAATTGGTAAACCATATTCCAAGCTAGTGGGCTCTTCTCCATTTTCAGTGCATGACAGATGGTCTGGCCCAACATTCAGTCTCCCAGGTTTCAAAATTACTTCGAAATCATACTCCTGAAACAAAAAAAATCATCTGCAGATCTTCCCCCCCAACACATGCTTATTGACTAGGTAATTTAGAGTAGAATGGTCAGTAAACATATTAAAGTGGCCTCCTAATAGATAATGGAAAAATTTGTGTTGTGCATAGACCATTTCCAATACTTCCCTCTTCGTAGTTGAATAATTACGCTCCATGCTTCCCTTTACTTTCTTACTGCTGCTTTAATCCTAGTTGATGGAGTAATGCCTGGACACCCATGACCTTTAAGCACTCGATCAACCTTACCCTTACTCCTTCCTACTTGCAAATTCAATAGGGTGGTCAATCTCCCTGGCTCCTGGATCTGCTAAAATAGCTTTGAGCATGATGTAGGAGGCATCAACGTGTACATGAAATACCTTCAACCAGTCTGTAAAGATCAATATGGGTGCAGTGACCATCTTCCCCTTATGAAATTCAAAACTCTTTTGCAATTCTTCATCTCAACAAAATTATGCATCCTTCTTCAGTAATTTCTCCATGGGCGCAGTGATTAGTGCATAATCTTGGATAAACTTCCAGTAATACACTGTATGCCCCAAAACTTAGCACAACTGTTTGACATTTGTGGGAACTTCTAGGTTAACAATAAAACTTCGGCGATTATAAAACTTACCATGGTTGTTATCTTTTAAAACTTGTGATGTGTGGTATGCGGTTTAGGGCCACCTCATCTTCCATGTCACTTGCCATGTCATATTGAATTAATTGTGATCTATGGGGTCGGGGCCACGTCATTTTCCACGTCACCTGCCACATTACCATGACACGTCACCCTGCCATGTCAGCTCATATTACACTTCGACAAATTTAACTCTTATTTCTGCACTTATTCTTTAAACATCACGATTTGTGATTGTGTCCCATCGCATCGCATATTGCACTTCAGAAAATTTAACATTCACCTCCCATGCCCATTCTTTAAAATCTGTGATTTGCGATTGCGATTGGGATATGGACCCCACTACAAGCTTCTCCAATTAGACAAGTGTAGTTTAGTTAAGAAATGGAAAAAATCCACCCGAACCATAATATGAAGGATGTCCAAGCATTCGAGGTGTATACAAGGGAAATATGGGTCCTGCCAGTCCCGCATATCGCACTTCGAAGGCTATAACATTTACCCTCGGCGCTTATCCTTTGAATCTTGTGATGTGTGATTGCGATTAGGTCATATTGCAAGTTAAAACATTTAAATTGCAAGCATTGTAATAAGTAAGTTGTAAAATACGCGAGGTGCGACCTGCGATGCACTAAATGATGGAGAGTGAAAAAAGGAAAAAGGTGAGGAAAATGCAAAATATAAAGGTTTTCATGCAGATTCGATAATGTATAAAGGTATGGTAGGTCCCACCAAATTGCATCGATGAAGTTTTATGCTTACGGTGATGAGTGGAAAAGGAAACTGTTAAAACTTGAAGGGTGCAGGCAAGAGGTAAGGTTTGTGGTTGTATAACACGACTATTCGATGGGCGGGCGGAGCTACGGTGCTTAAGACTTCATACTTAGATATAAGTGGGTCTATACAAGGATATGTTTGAAAGGTTATGTGTGTGGGTTTTAGGGTTTAAATGGGATTCAAAGCATTAGAGTTCAGAATTTAGGAAAATGAAAGGTAAGAAGAATGCAAATGGAATGAATGAAGGTAGTATGGATTTTGATCACTATCACAATTAATTAGCAACACTTTCCTCCTTCCCTGAACTAAAAAGGTAGATATATTCTTCTGAAGTTCTTAACAGTCAGGCTCTCCCTTTCTTTCTCTAAAAATAAATGATAACCATGGAATATTATTTTCAGTGAGAAAAATCTAAACAATAATTAGTCACCTGGTGATATATGAAATACAGGGGTCTAACAGGGCTCCAACTAGGGATGGTAGCTACTTCAGGAGGTGTCAATAACACCATAGACTAGTGGCCTGATATATTGGGTTGATCCCACAACTTTTATCTTGATCTGTCAGGAAACTTAGTGTCTGGAAACTAGCTGATTGTTCCTCCTGACTTTGAATGATAAAAATAGACCACATGCTTGGCCAACTAGATTATTAGCATACTAAAATCTGAACTGGAACTACAGTTGAAATTATCTACTACAATCCATCAAGTTGAACATACTACTTGACCTTGAAAAATTGAATGGTGAGACTTGAACTGTGCTGAAACTAAAGTCTAAAACATATTGATCTGAAAATGAAAAACAATCTAAAACTAAAATTTTAAAGATGCTAAGAGTACCGAGATTATTTGCACACCTACCTACCTAATCTATGGAAATGGATATCCTTCTACACAATACAATAATGCTAGTGCAACCAGTTAAGCAATTGTTCTAATATATTTATTATTTCATTTCTCTTCACCATGTTCAGAGAAAAACTTGACAACTGTGTTTGATAGAAATTCCCAACCTGATCTTGTTTACATGGATCTTGGTACCTTTGAAAAAAGCCTGACCTGCCAGAAATATGTGCTGGATTTGTACATAACAATTCCTCCATGTAGATAGGCGTTGGATCAAGATACTCTTGATTTATTTATGGGTATTCTGACTCAGCCAACTCAGCATCATATCCTGGTACTGCAGATGTGCTCTCCATGTCTTCAATCAACTCGAAACATGTTTTCATGCTACCTGATGAGTGTTGTGCCACTACTTCTACTGAATCAGACAATGGGGAAGAATTTGATCATATCCATATCATAGTAGCTTTTTAGAGCATTATGATTATAGGAAGATTGATTTTGAAAGCAAGAAACCATCCAACAAGTCTGCTATTGGGTCATGTGGTGCTTTAGATGGTAGTGTTGGTTCTTCTGAGACCTCATGTTATCTCTTATAACTATAAGCCAAAATGTGATCCCAATTTCATTTTATAATATGAAATGCATTAAAGCATAAATATAGAGAATCAAAATTGATCACTTCATCATCTATCTTAGACTCTATGACTTCATCTGATACTTGATATTTAAAAGGATTCAAGGGCTGAACCCAAGGATCTAAAACAAATTTTTTATCATCCTTGATTTCCTCATCTAATTGGTGAGAGAATTATCTTCTCATGTGATTATCAACTAGAATGTGATCTAGATTCCCTTTCAAAATCTGAAATGCATCAAAGCATAAGGGAAAATAATCAATCTGGATCAATTCAGCATCTGTTTCAGATCCTATGATTTCAAGATGACTCAGGGGGAGAATTTCTGGATCTAAAAAAGGCTTAGGATCATCCCTCTTTTCCCCAACTGACTCATTAGACCATTGCATCCTTCATATTAACCACCTGATTATAATTCTTTCTCAAGAATGAGGCAAAAAGGGGAGGAACACATTTGGCACTTACTTAAGAACTTCCTGCATTTTCCTCCTTGCAACCTTTCTCAACATGTAGGGTTTGATTGTCATCTTTGCATTGTGATAACTGAGTTTTTTATTCCCAAGAAAATAGTGCTGGATGCTTTGAATAATCAGCCTCAACCTCAACCTTATAGTCTAACTCTTGATAATGATATTCGATATGGGTACCTCTGTATGCAAGGTCATCTATCATGTAAATTGTTGCTGAGGATTTCCCTACCTCCTTCTGATTTTGGACTTCATCTTTGGCTGGGTTGTGGATAGAGCACATGAAACAATTATTTGCCATCTTTATGCTTGTCTTTTCCAGAGCCAATGGAACATGAGGTAGTCAAACAAAAAGTTCCTCTTTCCTGCTAATCATATGTATAATTTCATTTACTATATTTTTCAATATATCTAATTTCATCTCTGAAGATATCAATCGCTCTCTTTATATTTTATCCTTTTCCACAACCTTTAACTTTGATTCTCTGTTCAGTAGGTTGGATTCCACATCAACTGCCACATTTTTCATTTCTTCTAGGGTTTAAGGGCCCCTTTCCCTTAACTAGAATGCCATATCTAGATTAAAGGCATCTAGGTAGTGCAAGAGAGCCCATCCTGGGGGTGGTTTTATCTTAGCAGGTATTGAATGGTATACCTTATTGAACCTGGCTGAAAAATGTTGTACTGTCTCCCCAGGCTGTCTTTTCAAATGGTTATACTCTTCCATGATGAGAAAAAAATTTCCCACGACCACCCATCTATCTAGGAAAACTTGAGTGAACTGATGAAAATTGCTAATGCTTGCAGCTGGAAGACCTTTAAACCAATTTTAAACTTTACCTTGCAATGAAAGGGCAAACATTCTGATACACATATCATCTTCTCCCACCTCAAACTGATCAAGGAAATCCTCAATATTTTGAATGTGATTTTCAGTAGTGATCTTTGTATCTTCTCCATCAAATTTGGGTAGATTATTGATAAAATTTGCAGGGAGGTCATGGAGGGTAGGAGGCAAAACCAAAGGCTTGTATCTTTATAGGAATTTTATAGGTATAGGCAATACAGCAGGAGGCTTATAACCATTTGGGAATCTAGAAAGAGTAGGAGATGTAGCCTGAGGCTCATGTTTCACTGGGTTTCCCACAAGTGCATATAGGATGTGTACAAGAGTATAAGTATGTACATGGTCTACAATTTGGGGCTTATCTTCTTGAGGCTCATCAATCTGCCAATAATCAATGTAAACCACAACAATGTACTCTTGATTAGGCTTAAAGTAGGATAGAACATAGTTACAGATAAAAACAACAATTTATTGAACCCAATTTGGGCTTGAATACTTTCTCTTTCTAGGCCGACTGGTCTTGTTTCATGTCCTTCCTCCAGTGGAGTCTTTGAATGGAACTGACCTAAACTGGAGTCGCTAGGTGGATGGTTTCAACTTTATTGTGTCTAGCTTGTTGTCCACCATCAAAAACTAGGTACCAATCTTGGAAAATACTTGAATTGTCCAATATTTTGATTGGGGTTTATGAGTTCTAATGAAATATTAAGCTTTTTCAATAACTCATTCCCCAATATGGTTGCCATTATGTTAGCACTCCATAATTTATAAGATTGGAAAGAAAAAATGACAGAGGACAACATCAAACCACTTTTTAGTCTAGGACCTAGCCTTCCTAGACTCAGAGAGGGATCTCTCTATTTTTATGATTTAACTTGATGATTATGAATGTTGATATTAGGGTAGTTACAGTGATGGGGGTATGGGTTGTTTTGATTGATTGCGTGGTTGGACATGTAGAGCTAAGGAGTTGTTATCACAAAATCAAACCTGATAGGCTGCTAATAAATTAAATCTCATGTAACTGTTTCAAACCAATCTTTTGATTGAGGCTTAGCCACATAAACCTGAGAGGGCTCTCTCAAGGATTAATGATTTTTGATAGAAATATAGATGGCTAACTATATGTGGGGTAATAAGCAAATAAATGATAGATATTGGTTGTAAATCACATTAGCAAGTGCACATTGGGCTTATGGAGTCAAAATAGCTTCAGTAAAACCAAACAATCTACTTATCAAGGAAGTCAAGGCATATCAGAGTTCTAGTCCAGAGATACACATGTGAAACTGTAAAGCACATAGTCAGTTTGTCTATGAAGGAAGTCAAAGCATCAATGATGAATTCTGAGTAACATAAGAAAACACCACTGCAATAGGATAGTAAAAATATGCAATTGGAGCAAGAACACACTATAACTCTATATGAATCTCAAGATAGCTAAGTAGAAATATCTGTATTAAGCTGAAAACCAGTCACTTACAATAAGCAGAGTCTTTTGATAAAAATTTCCAACCCTTATAATTTCGACTTCTTCATATTTATAGATCATTTACAACATAGGATAACCTTATCCCCAACTAAATACATCTAATTCCTACTGTTTGACACCTTTTTTAACCATATAACATGGTATTTATTACAAAATGACAGC
Source organism: Pinus albicaulis (assembly GCA_034641835.2). Classification (NCBI taxonomy): domain Eukaryota; kingdom Viridiplantae; phylum Streptophyta; class Pinopsida; order Pinales; family Pinaceae; genus Pinus; species Pinus albicaulis. Next base: position 514,231,898 of record CM076573.1, on the reverse strand, counting down.
TGCAAACCTAATGACCAATCCTATTACAAATAGGAATCAAACTCCTTAAATCTATTCATAACAACCTTATCTAAACTATATAACATAATTTTCCAACTATATTCCCATAAGGTCGAATCCAGATGATAAGCTCCAACACTTTATGACCTCAATGTTGATCTCCTGCAAACTAGGAAACTATCCCCTGTTTTTTAGGCTTAGGATTCTTTGTGTTCTTGAGACACTCTTACCACTATGAACCCATGACTTCAAGGTTATTTTTTGTCAGGAACTGAATTAACATATGCCCAAAATCATCCTTAAGTGCAAGCTATACAAAATCACCACCAAACTGTCCAAAATAGCAAAAATAGACTCGCGCTACGAAAACAACATAGTTTCGTAGCGCAGTCTTTTAACCCATTTGCCTTCAAAATTTTGGTTTCTTTCCTCTAGGGTTATCTTCATATTTACTTAACACAGATTCCCCAGCAATTTCAGGTCAAAATACATACATTTTCCCTCCAAAAATTTATAAGAAAATGTGAAAAAAGCTGCTACAACAGTTTCGTAGCGCATTTCACCCTTTTTGCACTGTTTGCGCTACGAAACTGCTGAGTGAGCAGTTTTGACTAGATTTCTTCAAAATTTGAAAAAAAAATGTGCCAAAACTCCAGAATACCATTGGTTTCATCAAAACAAACAACCATATGAACTAAAAACACAATTTTCATGAGATTTATTCTTCATTTTCCTTTTGATTTAGCCTTTTTCTTTTTTAATAATTTGTCATTTTGCACCTTTGTTTTTTAGTTCATCTTGAGTCAGTTTCAGCTGTAGCTCCAAATCCTCCACTTATTTTCTTAGTCCTCTATTACTGGCTCTTAAGTGAGTATTGATCACTCTGACAAATTTTACTTCTTTGATGGCTGGAACTGTCCATGTAAAAAATTATTCTGCACTGCTTAGAATCTCAGACCTAGAATATTTTGACCTTCCCAAAGTGCCTTCACTCTTTTAAACTTTGTTTTTTCAATGTTGTGCTTTCTGGCCCTCTTTTTCATCATTGCAATCTCTTGTTTTTCTAGCTTCAATCTCTCCTCAAGATGTTGACATTCTGTCATGTGTCCCTTTCCCTTCATTGTCTTGATGGCTGCATGCTCCACTATTGGTGATGAGAGATCAACCACCTCTTCAGGGACTATGGTTGTTTCAATAGTTTCTTGGACCTCCTTGCTGCCTTCCTTGAGCTTCTTAGCATGCCTAGTTAAAGTCTTCCTTTATTGAAAGATAAAGGCTGCATTTTCACCTTCAAATTCAAGTTTCTTTGCAGACTTAATCCTTTTCTATTTGTGTTCATCTACTCCAATGAAATCAACTTGCACAATGGGTGATTCCTCTATATCAATTGAATGAAGGATGTCATATAAATTTCCTTTTATCACTGGGTTGTCCTCTGTACCTGAAACAACTATTTTTCCCTTTGATGCCACTGCTTGGCTTCTTGTCACTCTCTTGATTTCTTACTTGCTGGAAACTTGTTTTTGTTTTGCCTCTTTGACACTTTTTGACCTCTGTTTTGTAGGTGATGGAGTTGCTGCAACAAGAACTTGTGTCTTTTCTGTCCTATCTTCAACCTATTTCCTTGGTTTCAACTTTACAAACCTCTTTTCTTTTGCAACCACAGGCTGAATAGACTCTGCTAGTGGTGTTGAAGGAGTTCCTTTAGGTTTAGGGTTTCTAGCTGGGGTTAGGTTCTCCAATTCAAAACCATTCATAAAAAAAGAAGAAGACCAATCCCTGCTTATTTCTAAAGCTGATTTAACACATATAAATTTATCAAACCATGGTGAAACAAAGATGTTTCACAACCATCAGACTTGGCTTGTACTTTATCAGACATTTTGGCACGAATCCTATGCAAGTAGAAGGGAAAATATAGTGATATCATACCTGTGAAATGCAGAAGTAGCTTGAAATGATAAGTATAAACTTTATGGTACTTGCCTTCACATGTAAAGTATCTTTGAATGTTGAACAACATCTTGGCATAGGTGTCTTTGATACAGCTTCTAGATATTGCATTGTTTTGGTCCATATCTACATACTCAGGTTTCATGAGTTCCTTGCATGGTTCCATATCAAACTTAAAACATTTAAACCAAGTCTCTTGCCCCCTTGGTATTTCTGTCACAGAAATAATGATATCAGGAGTAACTAGCACATTTAACATCCCAATCTTAGTAGTTGTTCCACTGAAGTGTAAGGAAAATTCTTTAGACACATGAGTGTGGAAACCCTACAACTTTTCACAAAACCAGAGACAACCTACTTTGCTAAAAGCCTCCATCACTATTTGATATTCAATTATAGCCTTCACATTTTTAGGCTCATATCTTAAGCAATGTCCCCCTTTGTGGACTTTCTTCTCCTCTGCCATGTTTCTTAGGAAAAACCTATCAGCTTCTCTTGAATCTGTAAAACAACCTCGCTTGAATATATGATCAGGCTCACTTGTGAATATTGGAACAAACTTGCTTGAGAATATTGTAACACAACCTTTGTATAGAACCCCTAGGATTATCTCGACAACTTTAGAGCTTAGATACTTGTATGGAAGCAAATGAAAATGAGAATGACCAAATTAGGCAAGAATTTAAATTTAAGGTGTCATCTTGTAACTAAATGATGCTTCACTCATGCCCTATTATGACAATGGTGACTGTAAGATAGGTAGGTACATTGTATCTGATCCCTAACTGACCCACCATACCCCTATCCTATCATTCCCCAACAGATTTTGACAGATTTTGGCTAAATTGACAAGAAAGTTAAGAAACTGCGCTTTCATAGTGCCCATAGTGTATTTTTCACAGTTTGCGCTACGAAAGTATCAACGATTTCGTAGTGCAAATCCTCTTTTTTGAACTAGCGGTGCTACAAAACGAAGGATTCTTGGCTAATTGCATAAATTTAACCCGAAACCTTATGAAATGATCCCTAAATGAAAAATGTGAGTATTTCATCATGAAATAGACCTCTAAAGACTTTATTTGAATTCAATGGTGACCTCTAAACTTATAAAAACTATTAATCTACCCTTAACCAAAACCTAAAATGACTTTTAAACCCATTTTGAGACCATGATAAAAAACAGAGTTGACATAATGATGTTTTGAAAATTTTTGAGTGATAACAGGAGTCATAAAAGGCTGAATTGTGCATCAAATTTTCAAGGGCATTTACAGGGCAAGCTAACTATGTAGACTGGCTCTTACTAGTAGTGTGAAATGGGAAAGGATGAGGAGGTTAAGGTTCAACATAAATGCAGATCAGTTCGTCTCTAAATTTTACATTATGGTCTTAGAGGAAAACATTAAGATAACAAACAAAGACATAATTAGGTTGCTCTCTTATCAAATCTTAATCTAAATTTTCTGTTTTGAAATTAGATAAATTGATGCACATCATGAAAATACAGAGGAAAAAAATTAATACAGAGGAAAACATCAACATTAAAATAGCTCAAGAATTCTGTGAACGGTCTCTTATTATTGATGCCCAGCTCAAACAATTACAATGCTCCAAAATTCTTGCAATGAAAGTTTTAGCAGGGTCCAATTTTCCAACTTCCATCCCTTAATAATGAGAATTCAAGCAGCATTTATCTAAAAACTAAATCGGTTGCTCTATATTACTCATAATCCTTTCATTGATTACAAGTTAACAAAAAATGGACAAGTGTGGCCATGCAAGGCCTGATAAGACATCTCTGATAACAACACCGCCCTTGGAATTAATTCTGTGCAACTCTTCGAGAATGCAAAAATCTTCAATGGATCCTTGGAAGATCAAACAATAATCTTGGGGGTGGTTGTGATGGTTACGAAGAGGAAACCCATGGTGGCTCTAACACCTAGCGCTGTTTTGTAGAAAAAATCGACGTTGGGTAATTAAATCTGGTGCAGTGCTGGACACTTTTCATTAATTGGTGATGGTGCTGACGTGTCCTTTCCTTCTCTCCTGGTATACCATAACAATTATATATGCACGCCCTTTGCCTGAGTCGACCTTTTCTCTCTATATCCTTGCTACCTTGACGTTCAACCTCGCTTTGCCTTTTGCCCCTTGTCGGGTCCTACCTGAGTCTTTCCTTGTTTTAGCCTATTTATTCACAGAATGGTGGACAAAACTCATATTCACAGACTTGAAAATATTTAGGCCTTTTCTTTGGAATTCATCACATCCGTGCTGATATCGCACTTTTCATTTCGCTGTCTTTACCTTTTCCTTAGCACTTATCTTTTAAAATTTGCAATGTTTGCATTGTGATCAGGTTCCACCTAACATCGCTCATCGCACTTCAGCGATCATAAAACTTACCATGGGCTCTATATTTTAAAACTTACGATGTACGATATGTGGACCAGGGCCACGTCATCTACCACACACCTGCCACGTCACTGCCACATCAACTTAAATTAACTATGATCTGTGGGGTTAGGTCCACGTTATCTGCCATGTCACCTGCCACATCACCCTGCCACGTCATCTTGCCATGTCAGCTCATATTGCACTTCAACGAATTTAACTCTTATTTCCACACTTATTCTTTAAACATTGTGATTTGTGATTGGGTCCCACCGCATCGCATATTGCACTTTGACGAATTTAACATTTACCTCCCGTGCCCATTCTTTAAAATCTGTGATTTGCGATTGAAATCGAGAGATGGACCCCACTACAAGCTTCTCCAAGCGGACAAGTGAAGTTTAGTTAGGAAATGGAAAAAAGCCACTCGAGCCATAATATGAAGGATTTCCAAGCATTCGAGGCTTATACGAGAGCAATATGTGTCCCGCCAGTCCCACATATTGCACTTCGGTGACTATAACATTTACCCTCGGCGCTTATCCTTTGAATCTTGTGATGTGCGATTGCGATCGAGTCATATCGCAAGTTAAAACAGTTGAATTGCGGGCACTGTAACAGGTAAGTTATAAAATACGCGAAGTGCGACCTATGACGTGCTGAATGATGAAGAGTACAAAAAGGTGAAAGGTAAGGAAAATGCGAAATATGAAGGTTTCATGAGGATTTAATAATGCATAAAGGTAGGGTAGGTCCCACCAAATCGTATCGGCGAAGTTTTATGCTTGTGGAGATGAGTGAAAAAGGAAACGGTTAAAACTTGCGGGGTGTGGGCAGGAGGTAAGGTTTATGGTTGTATAACACGACTGTTTGGTGGGCGGGCGTTGTTGTGGTGTTTAAGTATTTAGACTTCAATATAAGTGGGTTTATACAAGGATATGTCTAAAAGGTTATGTGTGTGGGTTTTAGGGTTTAAATGGGATTCAGAGCATTGGAGTTCAAAATTTAGGAAAATGAAAGTTAAGAAGAAGGAATATGGAATGAATGAGGGCAGTATGGATTTTTCTCACTATCACACTTAATCAACAACCCTTTCCTCCTTCCCTAAACTAAAAATGCAGATAGATTCTTCTGAAGTTCTTGACAGTTAGGCTCTCCCTTTATTTCTCTGAAAATAAATGATAACCATGGAATATTATTTTCAGTGAGAAAAATATAAACAATAATGAGTCACTTAGTGATACTGTGAAATATAGGGGTCTAATAGTGGCTCCATTTGGGGATGGAAGCTCTTTCAGGAGGTGTTAAGAACACCATAGAATAGTGGCAGAGTGGCATGATACATTGGGTTGATCCCACAACTTGTGTCTTGATTTGTCAAGCAACTTAGTGACTGGAAAATAGCTAATTGTTCCTCCTCTTTGAATGATAAAAATAGACCACATGCTTGGCCAACCAACTTATTAGCATACTAAAATCTGAACTGAAATTACAATTGAACTTATCTACTGCAATCCATCATGTTGAACATACTACTGCACCTTGGAAACTTGAATGGTGAGACGAGAAATGTGTTGAAACTAAAGTCCGAAGCATACTGATCTGAAAATGAAAAGCAATCTAAAACTAAAATTTGAAATATGCTTAGAGTACCAAGCTTATTTTCACACCTACCTACCCTAATCTACTGAAATCGCTGCCCGTATACACAATACAATAATGCCAGTGTAGCTAGTGGAGATTGTTCTAATATCTTTATTCTTTCATTTCTCTTCACCATGTTTAGAGAAACACTTGAAAATGGTGTTTGATAGAAATTCCCAGCCTGATATTGTTCACATGGATCTTGGTACCTTTGAAAAACAACTGACCTGTCGGAAATATGTGTTGGCTTGTACAGAATAATTCCTCAATGTAGACAACCACTGGATCAAGATACTCTTGATTTATTTCTAGGTATTCTGACTCAGCCAACTCAGCGTCATATCACAGTACTGCAGACGTGCTCTCCATGTCTTCAATCAAATCGAAACATGTTTGCATGATACCTGATGAGTGTTGTGCCACTACTTCTATTGAATCAGACAATGGGGAAGACTGTCTGATCATATCCATATCATACCAGCTTTTGAGAGCATTATAAAAATAGGAATATTGATTTTGAAAGTAGAAACCATCCAACACATCTTCTGTTAGGTCATGTGGTGCTTTAGATGGTGGTGTTGGTTCTTCTAAGACCTCATGTTGTCTCTTATAACTATCATCTAGAATGTGATCCCAATTTCCTTTTATAATCTGAAATGTATTAAAGCATAAAGGTAGAGAATCAAACTTGATCACTTCATCATCTTCCTTAGACTCAATGACTTCATCTGATACTTGATATTCAAAAGGATTCAAGGGCTGAACCCCTGGATCTAAAACATATTTTTATCATCCTTGATTTCCTCATCTATTTGGTTAGAGAATTCTCTTATCCTGTGATTATCAACTAGAATGTGATCCAGATTTCCTTTCAAAATCTGAAATGCATCAAAGCATAAGGGAAAAGAATCAATCTGGATCAGTTCACCATCTGTTTTAGATCCTATGATTTCAAGGTGACTTAGGGGGAGAACTTTTGGATTTGAAAAAGGCTCAGGATCATCCCTCTTTTCCTCAAATGACTCATTAGAGCATTTCTCATCCTTCATATTAACCACCTGCTTATAATGCTCTCTCAAGAATGAGGCAAAAAGGAGAGGAACACATTTGGAACTTATTTGACAACTTCCTGCATTTTCCTCTTTGCAACCTTTCTCAGCATGCAGGGTTTGATTGCCATCTTTGCATTGTGATAACTGAGTTTGTTCTTCCCAAGAAAATAGTGTTGGCTGCTTCAAATAGTCATCCTCAACCTCAAACTTATATTCTTCCTCTTGATAATCATATTCGAGATGGGTACCTCTGTATGCAAGGTCATCTATCATGTACATTGTTGCTGAGGATTTCCCTGCCTCCTTCTGATTTTGGACTTCATCTTTGGCTGTGTTATGGATATAGTACACGAAACAATATTTTTCCATCTTTATGCTTGTCTTTTCTAGAGCCAATGGAACATGAGGTATTCGAACATCAAGTTCCTCTTTCTTGCTAATCATATGTATCATTTCATTGACTGCATTTTTCAAGATATCTAGTTTCACCTCTGAAGATATCAATCACTCTCTTTCTATTTTATCCTTTTCCACAACCTTTAACTTTGATTTTCTATTCAACAAGCTGGCTTCCACATCAACTGCCACATTTTTCATTTCTTCCAGGGTTGTAGGGTCCCTTTATCTTAACTGGAATGCCATCTCTGGATCAAAGGCATATGGGTAGTGCAAGAGAGCCCATCTCGGGGGTGGTTTTATCTTAGTAGGTATTGAATGGTATACCTTATTGAACCTAGATGAAAAATTTTGTACTGTCTCCCCCGAATTTCTTTTCAAATGCTTATACTCTTCCATGACACGAAAAACATTTCCCATGACCACCCATCTATGTAGGAAAACTTGAGTGAATTGGTGAAAATTGCTAATGCTTGCAGCTAGAAGATATTTAAACCAATTGTAAACTTTACCTTGCAATGATAGTGAAAAATTTCTGATATGCACATAATATTCTCTCGCCTCAAACAGATCAAGGAAATCCTCAAGATTTTGAATGTGATTTTAAGCATTGATTTTTGCATTTTCTCTATCAAATTTGGGTATATTATTGATAAAATTTGCAAGGAGGTCATGGAGGATAGGAGGAAAAACCAGAGGCTTATATATGTATGGGACTTTTACAAGTATAGGAAGTACAATAGGAGGCTTATAACCATTTGGGAATTTAGAAAGAGCAAGAGATGTAGCCTGAGGCTCATGTTTCACTGGGTTTCCCACAAGTGCATCCGGGATGTGCACATGAGTATAAGTAGGTACATGGTCTACATTTTGGGGCTTAGCTTCTTGAGGCTCATCAATCTGACAATGATCAATGTAAACCTCAGAAGTGTACTCTTGATTAGGCTTAATTAGGATAGAACATAGTTACAGATAAAAACAAAAATTTCTTAAATCCAATTTGGGCTTGAATACTTTCTCTTTCTAGGCTAACTATTCATGTTTCAGGTCCTTCCTACAGTGGAGTATTTGAATGGAATTGATCTAAATTGGAGTTGCCAGGTGGATGGTTTCAAATTTCTTATGTTTGGCTTGTTGTCCACCATCAACAAACAGGTACCAATCTTGGAAAATATTCGAATTATCCAAAATTTTGATTGGGTTTTTGAGTTCTGATGAACTATTAATATTTTTCAATAAATCGTTCCCTAGTATGGTCGCATTTATGTTAGAACTCGCAATTTGTAATATTGGCAAGAAAAAATGACAGGGGACAACATCAAATCACTTTGGAGTCTAGGACCTAGCCTTCCTAGACTCAGAGAGGGCTCTCTCTGTTTTTATGATTTAACTTGATGATTATGAATGCTAATATTAGGCTAGTTACAGTGATGGGGGTATGGGTTGTTTTGATTAATTGTGTGGTTGGATAGATAGAGCTGTGAAACTTAATCCATTGGGCTATGGAGTCATAAAAGGCTAAATTGTGCATTAACCTTTCAAGGGAATTCACAGGGAAAGCTAACTATGCAGACTGGCTCTTACTAGTAATGTGAAATTGGAAAGGATGAGGAGGTTAAGGTTCAACATAAATGCAAATCATAATGTCTCTGAATGCTGCATTTATGTCTTAGACGAAAACATTGAGATAAAAAACACAGACAAAATTAAGGTGCTCTCTTAGCAAATATTAATCTAAATTTTCTATTTTGAAATCAGATAAATTGATTCACAACATGAAAAGACAAAGAAAAAACATTAATACAGAGGAAAAAATCACCATTAACATAGCTCAAGAATGCTGTGAACGGTCTCTTATTATTGATGACTAGCTCAAACTGTTACAATGCTCCAAACTTCTTACAATGCAAGTTTTAGCAGGGTCCAATTTTCCAACTTCCAACCTTTGATAATGAAAATTAAAACATAATTTATCTAAAAACTAAGTTGGTTGCCCTATCTTAATTGAGAACCTTTCATTGCTTACAATTTAATAGAAAATGGACAAGTGTGGTTATGCAAGGCCTGATCAGACATCTCTGATAACAACACCGCCCCTGGAATTAATTTTGGGCAACTCTTCAAGAATGCAAAACTCTTCAATGGTTCCTCGGAAGATCAAACAGTAAGCTCGGGGGTGGCTGTAATGGTTACGAAGAGGTAAACCATGGTGGCTATGACACCTGGCTCTATTTTGCAGAAAAACTGGCATTGGGTAATCAAATCTAGTGCAGTGCTGGCTACTTTTCATTAATTGGTGATGGTGCTGATGTGTCCTTTCCATCTCTGCTAGTATACCATTACAGTCCTGTATGCACACCCTTTACCTAAGTTGACCTTTTCAGTCTATTTCCTTGCTACCTTGATGTTCAGCCTTGCTTTTCCTTTTTCCCCTTGTCGGGTCCTACCCGAGTCTTTCCATGTTTTAACCTATTTCTTCACAGTATGGTGCACAAAACTCATACGCCTAGAATTGAAAATATTTAGGCCTTTGCTCTGGAATACGTCGCATCAGTGCCGATATCTCACTTCGCATTTTGCTGTATTTACCTTTTCCTTAGCACTTATCTTTTAAAATTTGCGATGTGCGCATTGTGATTGGGTTCAACCTGGCGTCACGCATTGCACTTCAGCGATCATTAAACTTACCCTGGCCACAATCTTTTAAAACTTACGATGTGTGGTATGTGGGCTAGCGCCACATCATCTGCCATGTCACCTGCCATGTCACTGCCACACCATCTTGAATTAACTGCAATCTGTGGGGTCAGGGCCACTTCATTTGCCATGTCACCTACCATGTTAGCGTGCCATGTTACCCTGCCATGTCATCTCATATCGCACTTCGGTGAATTTAACTCTTATTTCTACAATTATTCTTCAAACATCGTGATTTGCGATTGGGTCCCACCACATCGCATATCTCACTTCGGTGAATTTAAAATTTACCTCCCATGCCGAACCTTTAAAATCTGTGATTTGCGATTGCAATCAAGATATGGACCCCACTAAAATCTACTCCAAGAGGATAGGTGAAGTTTAGTTAAGAAATGGAAAAAATCTGCCCGGATCATAATATGAAGGATTTCCAACCATCCGAGGTGTATACGAGGGCAATATGGGTCCCGCCAGTCCCACATATCGCACTTCAGTGACTATAACATTTACCCTTGCAGCTTATCCTTTGAATCTTGTGATGTGCGATTGCAATTGGGTCATATTGCAAGTTAAAAAATTTAAATTGCAGGCGCTGTAATAGGTAAGTTGTAAAATACCCGAAGTATGACCTGCGACGTGCTGAATGCTGAAGAGTGCGAAAAGGCGAAAGGTAAGGAAAATGCAGAATATGAAGGTTTGCATGCAGATTTGATAATGTATCATGGTATGGTAGGTCCCACCAAATTATATTGGTGGAGTTTTATGCTTGCGACGATGAGTGAAAAAGGAAACGGTTAAAACTTGTGGGGTGCGGGCAGGAGGTAAGGTTTGTGGTTGTATAACATGGCTATTCGGTGGGTGGGCGGAGATGTAGTATTTAAGAATTCAGAATTAGATATAAGTGGGTTTATAAGAGGATATGTTCGAAAGGTTACGTGTGTGGGTTTTAGGGTTTAAATGGGATTCAGAGCATTGGAGTTCAGAATTTAGGAAAATGAAAAGTAAGAAGAAGGCAGATGGAATGAATGAGGGCAGTATGGATTTTTCTCACTATCACACTTAATCAGCAACACTTTCCTCCTTCCCTGAACTGAAAAGGAAAATAGATTCTTCTGAAGTTCTTGACAGTCAGGCTCTCCCTTTATTTCTTTGAAAATAAATGATAACCATGGAATATTATTTTTAGTGAGAAAAATCTAAACAATAATCAGTCACTTGGTGATACTATGAAATACAGGGGTCTAACAAGCTCAAGGAATTCTCACCAATTTCCTTTATTTTACCTATTTTTCCTTGCTGCAATTGAATATTATTATATAATATCACATCACCCTGTTGTTAGTTATATAAACAAATCAACTATTACCTTGTCATGCTAATACCAAACATGTTTCCCTACAACTGTTCACACATGTCAGTCACATGTTCCAAAGGTCAAGCCTATCATATCTATTAATTTTAAATCAACTTGTTAGGTCCATATATTACTAGTGTATCCCCCTTATTGTTATTTTTGTGCCAATGTAGCCCCCATATTGTTATTGTTGTGCCCCGTAAAAACCCACTACTGCTATTGTTATGCCCTTAAATTATTTGTTATGTAGGCTCTGATTATATTGTAACCCCTTAGATTCATATATATACAAATGAGGTATTTCCATTTGTATCATCCAAGAATTGTTCATTTATGTAATGTAAAGGAGGTTTCCCCCTCGAAGAGGCTAATTTTTAAGTTGTCGATATATATTTTCTTCTATTTTGTGATCTAGTTGCATAAAAAACCTTTACCAAGACTAACAACCATGTCATTATAAAAAAACAACTCACATTCAGCAGTCATAATGCTACAACTAGCACCTACCTGCACTCAAGTGCATATCGATTGTCTCAACACATAATCTGTGAGTACAACCATCTTAAAACAAAATCATTCATCCATGCAATATTATAGACACATACTCATTCATGTAATTAATAAAACATTCAAACAACCTATAAACATACCATGTTATATGTTATCACTAGGCTAGAACAAGTTGGGCTATGTCAACCATCAACCTAGCATAACTATTTCAAACCAGCTTTTAACTGGAAGTTAGCCCTTCTAAGCTGAGAGGGCTCTCTCAAATTACTTATAATTTTTTTTTATAAAGCTTAAAACATCAGATGGCTAACTCTATACTTTTCATGTGATTATGCAGGTGAAAGAATGTGTTGAAAACCACCATTAGGCACAGAGTCAACTAAAGAAATTCAATTACAAACAAGCTGTATTAATGGAAACTGAGGAAAATTAGCTTAAAATAATTAACTCTTACACCAAAAACAAAACAAATGAAGGAAGTTGGATCATTTAATCATGAATTCAATGTAATCATATTTCCATGAAACTGGTAACAATATACAAAATAAGGAGATGAAAAACACATAAGCCAAGGAAAATCTCAAGTTTGAAAACAATCTACTGCAAAATGTATATTAGCTCATGAAGAAAAGATTACAAAAGTGGCTCTTTCAGTCATTCATCCACCAACCCCTTTAAAGTGAAAATTTTATGCATATATAAAGTGAGGCCTCCATTACAATAGTTTGCCACTTGGGCTAGACTCAATTCACATCAAATATTCCTAATTGTAATTGATTTACAAAACAATGGAATCTTTGTAGGGATATTTTAGTTTCAAAAGAGTTTGAATAAAAAAAGGATTCTTCTATCATTAAATAGCTCAAAAATTCTTTTAATAACCCTTATCGAATGAACCAACTCATTTTCTTAATGTGTTGGAATTCTAATGTGTCATCATGCCACGTGGATTCTCACCTTGTTGAGTTGGACCTCCACCAAGTCGAATTTCAAAATTTTTGCACAAATATGGCTAGGAAAGATTATGTAAAATAGGCCTCAAAGATGCATTCGTATTTTCCAAAAACTGATAGCTATGTAAAATTTGAGAGAGACTTTTGTATATGAGCTCGTTATGATAAAAAAACTCCTTCATATTTCTGAAATTCCTTTCCATTTGGTTTGAAAGTGAGCTTGAAGCTGACTACTAAAACGATCATTTCCAGAAATTTGGTAGCAAATAACGTGAAGTTTGACTTAGTTGACCTGTTGAGCTCTCTCCCTGAAAAATATGAATCCCTAAGGTTGATGGTGTGGAAACCTTTATGACCCATTTTCTCATCAAATACCTTTCTCTTTGATTCCCAAAAACTGATCGAAAACTTCATTACACAGGAAAAACAAAGAATTGGAAGTTTGGTAGCAAATGCCAAAAACACATTTCTGCAAATCATCTGATCTTTTTGACAGTTCCAAGGTATTCTATGATGTTAATAAGATAAACACATGTTTTGAGCACTTCCATTGCTTATATTTAATCTTGTATTTTTCTCCATTGAAAGATACAACAAATTCGTAGCAAATTTTCGTCTTCAATATGGAGAGTTGCTACAAAACTGCCTAGTTTATGAGATTTTTCTTATTCAATATTTTTTCACCTCCAAAAAACTTCTAATAGGCTATATAAGAATTTATACTACTAAAAATATTGATTAAACATAGAGTAGGAAAAAATTTAGGATTTTATCATGTTCAAGGAGCATCTACCTCAACAATGATTTTGAGATTTCTTTTCGCAAGCTCCACCTTAATCACTTCAATCTGAGTCTCTAAGGAAATGACTTACCCCTGCAATATTATCCTATCTACTTGTAACCATATTTTCCTCTTGCACATGTGCTTCATCATTCTATGCAAAGGCAATGTTCTCTTTAACATTTTTTCAGATTCATCTGAAACCTTGTTATAAAAGTCTAGTTGCTTTGATATGTCTTCCTTCAACTCCTCAAAAAGAAATTTTGATTCTATTACCTCATTCCAAGCATCTTTAAACTATTCTTGTAGCATCTCCACTTCACCTCTCTCTTGTAAAAGGTCCTTAACTTTCCTCTTTTTCACAAGTTATTCTTTTGCTGAAGGCACCTCTTCTTCTAAGGGAAACTCATGCATCTTTTCTTTTAGCTGTTGTGATCTTCAGATAGGTTTTATGGGCTTGAAAATAAAACCTGAATCCTCTTGAGTAAAATCCAATTTCTTGGCTCTTTGTCTCTCATTTTTGGCTTCTTCCTCTTTGATATCTACATGCTACACAAAGGGGATTTCTTCAATGTCAATAGCTTCCAAGATATCTCACAGTTTACCCTTCCATTTTCTTTGGATGATAGTCATCCTTCTTGAATAATTTTTTTATCTTGGTGCTTGTAGAAATTTTTTCTACTACCACAATATATTTTACATGTTCAACTTCAAGTTCCATAGGATTTGCGATAGGTTCTATCCCTGCTTCTGGCTCAACCACAAACTCTGCCTCGGTACTTCTCCTCCCCTTGGGTTATAGGTTTAGATTTTTGAGTTCTCCTAGGGCTGGAAACATCCAATTCCTAACCACTTAAAAATAAAACTTTGAGCCAATATCTCTTCAACCTATTCAAATATTCAACCACCAGCAAATTAATAAGAGCATGATGAAATATTGAAGTGTCACTGGCATCAGGCTTGGCCTGAACCTTCTCAGCCAATTTTCCCAAGCTTCTAAACAAATATAAAGGTATATATAAGGGAATTTTACCTATGAAGTGAAAAAAAAATTGAAATGGTATTGATATACCATGTGGAATATACCCTCACAAGTGAAGTACTTCTGAATTACCATTAGGAACTTAGAAAAATATTCTTTAAGGCAGGTTCTAGGAATTTCTGTAGCCATATCAATACATCTGTACTCTTCCTTTAGGAATTCATCACAATTTTGCAACTTGAATTTCTGCACCTTGAACCATAATTATCCTGACTTGGAGATTTCTATATCTTGAGCAATGGTATCATGGGATATTACAAATTTTAGCATGCCCACTTTAGACCTTATCCCTGTAAAATTAATGGAAAAATCTATTGCAATTTTCTCATGATATACCTACAATTTCTGACAGAATCGTAGACACCCTACATTGGAAAATTCTTGGGTGAATGTAGGGTCTTCTTCTAGCAATTTCATGTCCATGGGCTCATATCTTACCACAAACCCTCCTTGATACTACTTCATTTGAGCTGTCATGGCTTCAACACACAATGAGCAGCTTCTTGACACCTGCAAAGATACAAAGGACAACTAACCCAAATTTTGACACTAACACTGCTTACCTAAAGACAAATAAATAAACCCACAAGAAAATAGAACTGATGGTATAGACAACAAGAGCTTCTCATAATGAGATGAGAATGGGTTTGTGACAACAAATCTATTCAAAAGTGTAAAGAAAACGACATGAGAAAGAAATTATGCATTTTTGGAATGGTAAATAATGACAAAGAAAATGTAATCATGACTTAATAACCTCTGCCCATAACCATTTTAATTTTTTTTGTACCATTTCCCTACCGTTAACAAAAAAACATACTTTCGTAGTGAAATCACTGCTCAGGAAGGCAAATTTGCTACTAAAATGTCAGGAACTTCTGTAGAAAACCCTGAAAAAATTAAACTAGAGTTGCTGCAAAAGTTGGTTAAGCTGTCAAATTAATAATCATGACTAAATAAGCTCAAGGGACATGAAATTTTGATTCTCATCTTAATGATGACACACATTAAAATCCATAATGACCTTATAACCTGATTTTATAACTAGGATGACCTTTATACATGTGATTATTTTTAAAATAAAAAACTTAAAAAAACCCTATTAAACCCTAACTAACTTGTCCATCTCGACTAAAAAACAAAACTAATTTTTATCTTGGATAACATTAGATAAACCAAATAGACAACATAATCAATTCATACCTCAATGTATCTCAGGGGAGGCTACCACATCTGCATGAACATCATAACCATAACCATCGGAACAAACCAATCCAGATTAACACGCCACATGTAAAATCAAGATCTTAAATGCAATGACCATAATCATCATGCATATTACTGTAATGCATATAACAACAAGTTACTACCATGCATGAATATCCGACACATTTTATTATGGCCACACTGATAAATTGGAATTTATCATGCATTTAACCATAACATCAATATAATGACAAACATATACATGATCAAAATGCATATAACAACCATTAACGATCATACCTACATGTCAAACATACAAACCTGTATGAAGATCTTCTCTCACCCCGAGGTTCAGTGCTTTAACCTCACCTTAATAATTTTCTTCTCCTACTCTATCTCAACCAACATATCATTATAATGATGACACAACCTAAAATAATGACTATAACAATGAATGCATAAAAATCACATAGACAACTAACATGCATGCATGAACAACACATTCTGCCCATCTAGTCCAAGTGTTGAACCTGGGAGCTATGATACCATTCTATAATTCCCTCCTCCCACATTTACTCAAATTCACCAGTCTACTAAGGTAAAAATGTGATGAAGAGTTACTATAATATGATCCAACCTCCTAGATAAAATTAAGAAAGTGGGATTGACAACTAGAAACTTACTGACCTTCCTAAGGAGCTACAAGACCCCCAAGAGATAGAAAACCACTCCATGTGCCCAAACCTAGAGCTAGACTACTTTTTACTGACATGGACTCATGAAAAAGCGTGCATTCATGCAACTGTAGGCCTCTAGTCACATGAATAATCCTAAAAGGTAGTGATTGGACTCCCAATTTCCTAGTTCTAAGCCTACAACCGCAGAATCAATGCAACCTTTTTAGGGCTAGACTCCATATCATTGCCAAAACTTGATGAGATTTTCCAAAAAATCAAATAACACAAAGATGAAACCTCTAACACAAAACTTGAAAACCAAGCCTAATCATGACAACAATTTCGTCAAACATATGGCATTCATGTAATCTATAGTTCATGAATGCATATATGAACATAGGGATCTAAAACTTATCTGAGATTCACCAAGGTCTAATAGCATCTCATAATAGCTGAAATAACATTTGTTAGTCCATGCATTCATCAACAATTCATATATTCATCAAACATGTCAAGAGCCATAAACAATAAATATCACATCACCAACAAATAACCAACAAATAACCAACATATAAACCATGGAAACGAAACCATAATATCACCATCATAATAAATACATATGCTCATAGATTACAATAGAAAATACCTCTCATTAATATATGAAAATTCCAACCAAGTCACGGACTTCCGCGTACCACCTGACCATAGATTGGGATGAACCAAATACCTCTTTCAACCAATCACCCCCGTTCCATATTCCAAGCATGAATGTGGGATCACATTGAATAAACTAAACCAAAGCAAAACCAGGGTTTCCAGGGGAAAAAATACCTCAACCATCAACCAGTGATTTCGCCTCACGATCAGACGTCACTAACCATCACCAGATCGGTATATTCCCAAGCTGTTCAGCGCTCCAAATAAATTGTTTTATCCTGGCTCTAGCAATAGTAACTCAACCCACAACTTCTGTAGGGCTCCAAAGCATTTGTTCATCCAAGGCTCTAGGACAAGTAACTCAACCCACCAAGGGCTCTAGAGCATTTTTCCAACCAAGGCTCTAGGACTAGTAACTCAACCCAAGCTGTTCCAGGGCTTTCAGAGAATTTTTCCAACCAAAGCTCCATGAACTAGTAACTCAACTCATAACCATAAGGAACATGAGCACCAATCAAAAAATAAATGAGAAAATCCGCAACACCATGACTATCCAGGAAATGGAAAGGTTAGGTAAAACCATTGTCAATACAAAAAATTCCTCCATGCTAGTGACAACTACTAACCAAGAAACCACATGCATGTTCCATGTATGCCAAAACTAGCAAGGAAATCATACATGCAACTTGGTACCTGAAAAAAAATCCCACTTTTTATGTTGATCCCACTGTTCCCTTACACTCTCCCGCTTTCCTTTTCCTTCTTCCTCCAAATCCAAGTGAATACTAGAGTGCTCCAATAATTCTCCAAGAATTCTCTAAGTGTGCAAGAGTATGAGAGAGAGAATAGAGAGAGTGAGCTCCAAGCTAAAACTGACAAAATTCTATGAACTGATGCTCAAAATCATTTTTTATCATTGAGGCCTCTATTTTCTTCAATTTCTTACATTTTTTTTCCAATTTCCTCCTCACATGCAACCTGTGACCTTTCACATTCATTTTCTCCTATTTTATTTTATTTCATAAATAAATTCCAATAAATGCCTCTTTGCCTTTTAAAATCCTTTTCCAATGCCTTTACCAATTTCCATAGCCATAATAAACCGAAATGACAACCACTAGGATGCTTTCCCACCATTCAGCTTGGAATAACTGTCCCATGACCTTGGGTCTTATCTATTTTTTACATGGAAATAAACTAGGGGATGTTATAGTTACATTTTGGGTCTTGGGTGATTAGAATCTTCCTTTAGGGAAGAACACCAAGAATTCCTCCCCACAATGACAAGGGCCTCAAGATCCTTGTCCATTGCTCAAAATATCCTAATGGAATTTGTATCTCCACTCATAAGGTAAGAATACCCTCAACAGGTCTCGTGTTGTTGTTTGAGGTAGCTTTCTTGACTCTAAAAGCACAAATGCTTCATTTAGGACCTAATCCTCGAGTTTCCTTTTTTTTATCATGTATAGGGACACAATATTCATATCTAGTCCTTATAAATTCCAAATTCCCCATGTATCATTATTCCAAATCCAAGGATCCCCTTAAGAGGATGTATTCTAGTTTTAGACCAATGCATATTTCTGAAAGCCTTAGATGAATACAATATTCCTTTAGTGCTTAAAGCATATGTTTCCCCATCTACTGGGCCCAAGACCCATCATTGGTGATTAGAACCTTGTAATGGTGTTAATATCCACACATGGAGCCTAAGAATACCCTTAAAAGACCAAGTGAGACATTGCTAATGGTCATATATAAAAAAAGAATCATGTAAGGAATGAGGTATAATTTTCTTATCTTAACTATGTCTAGGGTCATAAGACCCATATCTAGTGTTCAAAACATCCTACCTCCTAAGTTATTTGATATTCATAAATTTTTTTAACAAACAATTTATTAAGAAAATCTCATTCAAATAATTAATTTTCAATTTAAATCACTATTATCGCCATGTCTATAATCTTAATAAACCAAAATTGATTGCGAGTAAAGATGATTGAGGGAGTAAACTTAGGACTTTATGAATAAGTTAGAAGTATATGGTAAATTAAAGATTCCCTGGAAGCTATGAGAAATAATATAAAAGATTTAAAGTAAATAATGTGGTTGCCACATATGAATTCTCGATGGTATCATCATCCTATTCTATGATATTCTTGTCAATAATAGGAGGTCTACTTTGCATTAATATAATTTGAAACTATAACAACAAATTATTTTGGATTCCTATGTAGTTCAAATATTATAAATAAAAAGCTTTGTAAGGCTTTGGTAATGCACCTTTGCATAAAATTTCATTCTCTATATTTTGGTTATGTACTTCTATCTCGATTTTCATTTACATGGTAGCTATCCATGTTAATAGTTTGAATGGAAAGGTTGGTGTGGAGTGTGACCAAGTTATTGTAGTACAAAGGGAATTTCATAAATCTCCATTTAAAAGGTGTTTATTGTCATCTTGCTAAAAATAGTGCTAAGTCATATATATGTGTGTGTGTGTCAAATTTTCCATATTTTTAAATTATGACTATAGAAATTTGGATGATAGTAAATGAATTAATTTTAAGTTTAGAGTTTAGATTTCATTAGAAGGTTTCAATATGTGGAAGATTTACGAATGGAATAAATCCATGTCTCACAAGTTAATTTGCAACCATATTTTGGGAGAATACATAAGTAAAAGCAATGGTGTTCCTGATACCATGAGTGAAGGATACAATAATCCCTCGCATCACACATCAAGAACCATGAGAAGTTAACAAGCAGATATAAGATATTAAAACCCTTATTTGAAACTAAGAATGTAAATATGATTTTATATTCGAAGAGAAAACTACTTTCCATTAAAATGGATGAGAATGGATTTCTTAATGATTACTTATCAAGGTTGAAAGAAGTGGGAGACAAGTTAGGTGATACTCGAGAGAAAGTAACATCTATTGATATTATCACTATTAAATTAAATGATATGATTAGTGAGTGTAAAGTCTTTATAGCAAGTGTTGTAGCTAGGGAAAATGTGGAAAAAATGAAACAAATTTGGAAGAAGTAATAAAAATACTTCTAGAGAATGAAACAAATTGTGAAGAAGTAATAAAGATACTTATTTAAGATGAAGAGAGAATTAGAAATTTGATGAATGGGTAGAAGTATTTATACCTGTTTAAATTTGATTATGAGCAAAAAATCAAATAAATAGAATCAAGTTGTGGAACAAAGACAAGGGAAGTTGGTATGGCATAAAACTAACTCATGGGACTAGTAGCTCATCAAATAAGAGCTTGGTTTTAGTGGTGAAAAAATGTGATTATATAAAAAAATAATTTTATAATATTTCTAAATAAGAGGAAACATAGTATTTTTTTTCATGTTTTCCCCACCATAAATTCATTCATAATAAAATGATGAAGTTACACTTTGAAAATACACTAAATGAATGTATTCCTAGGAAAATCCCAGGAACATCTTTACATTAGAATCACTTGTGACGAAAAAAAAAATCCTAAAAAATGCTAGAGCTCAGAGGAGGAAATGCATAGAACAAGAAGCATAAATTAGAAGAAAGCATTTAAGCTAAAATAAAACCTAAAAGGCCTAAAAATCCCACTTATATTTAACAATAAAACACTAGATCCTACACCAACAAGCTCAAAACAATCATACAAACGCAAGGCGACAACGAAAAACCTCAAATTTCTGAAAACAAATAAAAAAGTCCATTGATATCTCGTTTGAACTGCACATGGAAGACATAGAAGGAAATATCGACAACAAGAGATAAGCATGTAAACAAGCCTGCCAAGGCACCAACAAGGCAACAATGGATTGGAAGGATAATCCTCCACCAAAACCCTCACCAAAGACCCAAGCAAGAAAACCATGAAGAATCAAAATAACATGGAAAAGATGGAAAAGGAAACACAAAATTCAGACTCCCTCATGGCAGGAATATACCTCCACCATGAATCCCACAGATGACCCATATCAGGTAGGTCGATGAGAAAGACAATGGAAAAAAACCCACTAGGAAAGTAGACACCCAACATAAGAGGAAACATAGTAGTGTTGATAATGAAAGAATCAATGAAGAAGACCTTCCAGAACTTAAATGTTTCTTCCAACTATGAATTTATGTGCTCCAATAACAAAAAAACACTAATATCTAGTTCATTCATTTAGGTGCTTCTTTGCATGCTACTTGCAACATAAGTTAGATTAAAACATTTCATCACGAATGTAAGGGAAATGATGTTTACTTGGGATATGCATGTTAAGATGAGTTCCAAGTTTATGGAAATGTGTTTGTTAGAATCCCTAATGGTATGATAATATATATTAAAAATAGTATGTATGTTCTAAGACTAAAGCATTTTTTATTTCAATTTTAGTCATTGATAATACAAGCTTGAAAGTTGAGTTTATGAAGACAAGGTGTTTAGTCAAATATATGAAATATAACTATAAGGCTATTGCTAAACAAGAGGATTGTACAAGATATTTTGTGATGCTCATTGATGATAAAACATGATACTTGTTTCTCGGTATTTTTGTTTATAAGTTTGGACCTATGGTGGAAAAACAAACTAACAAGAATATTAAAATTCTTATATCAAATAGTGGAGGAAAATTCATATTGAATGAGTTTGTGAAATATTGTAAATAAAATGAGGTAAGAAGAGAATTTGTTGAATGCGCAAGAAACTTATTAAAGAATAACAAAATTTCTAATAGCTTGTGGAATGAGATGCAGATTACATTTGTGTATTCACAAAATAGAAGTGCTATTAAAGCTTTGTAGTTTGTTTTACCTTATGAATCATTTTTTGGTCACAAACCTACATTCAATAACTTGAAAGTTTTTGGTTGCATTTATTTTTCACATATGGTAAAGGATAAATAGAGGAAACCTGACTCAAAATGAAATACCTTTTTATTGGATGTTGTAGTGAATGATGGAATATAAGTTGTATAATACTATATTTGCCACTAGGGACATCATATTTCATAAATTTGTTGAAATTGGAAGAAAATAAAATCCTACTCCAATCATTGATTTTGATGAAGATGATGAAGAATATATGGGAAGTGGGTATTCCATTAGCTGCATCTCAAAGGAAGTAATCAAATCACCACCAACAACAAAGTGGTCAATAACATCAATGAGATAAGTTGTAAGGAAATCCACAAAGGAGAGTGGCACACTTTCAAGGTATAAAGGGTATGTTCTTATGTCTAACATGTCAAGCACTTAATAACCTCATTCATTTGAAGAAGAAAGTAAGTCAGAAATTTAGGTTTGTGTCGTGAAAGAAGAATATGATGCTATAATGAAAAATGGAACAAGGGTTCTAGTTAATCTACTAGAAAACAAGAATGTAATCCATTCTAAGTGGGTGTATAGAATCAATTATAAATATGGAGTTGTAATGTTGATGAACACCTCACTATATTTGTTGGGAAAAGGTATTCTCAATTAAAGAGAATTGACTATGTTGATACCTTTTCATTTGTTGCAAATTTAACTCCAATTTTTTTATTGGTTGCTTTATTAATGAGTCATAAATAACATCTAAATCAAATAGATGTCAAATTAGATTTTCTTAATGGTGATTTGAAAGAGTTTTTTTATTTTTATTTTTTATTTTTTTTATTATTTTATTTTATTTTATTTTTATTTTTTAGGCTAACACACACGTGAGATTTGAATTGGTGGTTGGTCACAAGGAGTTCCTTAATAGTACACCTATTCACCATCAATCCAAAATCTGGTGAGAAAAGAAGAAATATACCTTAAATTGATGACATATTTTAAAAAAAAAAGGTCTATGTTGGGAAAAATACTGAGAGGGGGGGTGAATCAGTATTTAGGACTTTATCAAACTTTTTACTTTTTCACTCTCTAAAACCCATACGCTACTTTGCTGAAGCCAACTAGCATATACACGCGGATATCCTTCATAAAACTCGCGTATACACAGAGATCTAATTATGCCATTAATTCTTCACTTATATCATTCCTTGTTCATTCATTAGATGTTCAATAAATATGAAACATGTGCGCAGAAAAAAGAATAAACCATCACACATAAACATCACACATGAACACCAGGATTTTAGGTGGAAACCCAAGTTGGAAGAAAACCACCGCCGTAGTTGTTCACCCTTCAATATTTTATTATAGAGAAAACATCTTACAACATATGTCGTGCAGCCCTACCAAAGACGCAGGACCTGCACCGGCGCTCGTTACCAACCTCTCCGATGGAGCAGAGACCTCCATTTTCGCTAACAAATGGTCTCTGGAAGGGAGCTACGACTCCCTGCTCTCGTTTACCAGCCTTACCTGGAAGGGAGCTACAACCCCCTGACTGGAGGCTACAGCCCTCAGCACCTCTATGGACCACGTTTCATCAATTTTCACACTGGATCCAAAGCATCCTTTAGGACACCACTTGCAGGCCACGTTTCATCATATTTTCTGACTAGACCCACTCCACACATTTAAGCACAGTCATACACCTAAAACCGATATAGATAACTCGTAGAATCTTCCAGAATATGACAGTTAAAGAATACTAAACAGTAATAGACTTATACTCTTATACCCCATGCTTCAAAGAAACCCTAGTTTTCATACGCGCTTTCCTTTCACTGACATTCAGATATACGCGCCTTATTCCATACAAACCCGCGTATACATCTGCACATATTATAAAGCTAATTCCACTGCGCATACGCGCTTTCTCTTCAGCGAAGCCACGTATATACGCGCTTCTTCTGCGGCGAACTAGCGTATAGTTCTTCAAACATTTAGGTCAATGCAATTCTTCAGAACAGACACATTACTCAGAATTTACCTTTTACTTCAGACAGATGTTCGCCTCATCTTAGATCTAATCATTCTAGAAACAGATCTAGCAAATACAAACACATTTCAGATCTAGATACCCTTCTTCATCATTTTCTTCATTGGTGCATCATGCATTCAGATCTATCATTCAACTATAACCCTTTCCATTAAGATATACTTCAGAGAGAAGTATTCATTCAAGCTCAGACATCTTACACCCACACCCATGATTTGCATAATGAATTTCTTCTCCTTATATAGGTTTACCCTTTTTCAATACCATGAGCCAAAACCACATTAATTTCGATGGTATTCCTGGACGGGGTCATTTAGACGAATCATTACCCAATACAATGGGTCAATACCATGGTGGTTACCCCTGGTTTTGCACTTTTTGAGCGCTTTTGCCCATACGCGACTTGGCACGTACTTAACCGCGTGCATACGCGACTTGTCCTAGGAAAATACGCGTATGCCTTGAGACATACTCTTTTCATCATAGATCTAGCACATACTGAATTCCTTTCTTCATTACCTTCTGTACTCACTGTAGATACATCAGATTTACATCATTTAACAAGTTCATCAAGACATATTCTATCA
Source organism: Pinus albicaulis (assembly GCA_034641835.2). NCBI lineage: Eukaryota > Viridiplantae > Streptophyta > Pinopsida > Pinales > Pinaceae > Pinus > Pinus albicaulis. The sequence continues at coordinate 514,207,123 of CM076573.1, read as the reverse complement.
AGCACAACTTCATCAGGTGGATTGTCATCAAGGACAATACATGCCACAATCTCATGTCTTCATCTTCATTAAGTGGGTTGCCATCAAGGACAACACTCTGCATCATATTTTCAACAATCTCCCCCTTTGGACTTGATGGCAACCACGATGGTGTTTGTAAGAACACAATGACACCATGTCACTCTCCTCTCTTTGACACCATTCTTTTCCTTTATTCAAACACTCACTCTCCTCTCTTTGACACCATTATTTTCCTTTATTCAAACACCATGTCACTCTCCCCCTTTGACATCAAGGGCAAAGGGCGTACCAAAACCAACACAAGGTTTGTTCTGCAGATCTGATGTATACTGAAGTGACCAAGCTCCCCCTGAGTTCATGCTGACATATTTTTCAATGAAGCACATGACTCTATGACCTTTCTATCACCAAAGACTCTTACTTACATCAAAGATCCAACCAAGTGAATTTACATAAGAGACTCAACTACCCAACTAAGTGGGTTTACAAATTTGACTCAATTACCCAACCAAGTGCGTTTACAAATTTTTGACAAGTCCTTACATGACTGAATATTACAATTTTACATTATGGGTCTCAACAAGACCTTCTCATCAAATTAAAAATATGACTTTTCATGACCAATAAGAGAAAGAACATATTTAAGAACCATCATAGTGCCAACAATGCATTATACTCAGCAAGGCTAATGCTCCCCCTGAAAATGTGCATCCAAACATCCTTTCCATATGACCAAGGCTCCTCCTTAGCTTGTGCAACCTGAACACTTTCAACAGCAACTCATCGGCAACAATCTCTACAAGATCTGCCCTTATCTCTGAATTATAAGACTTTCATCTCAACAACGAATACTCTTCATCAAAAAGCAAACAGGACTCATCCATAATCTTCAACATAAGAAACCATGAATCATTTCATTAGCATGAGTATAACCAGAATAATGCTCACAAGTCAATCATTAGCAGTTAGACTGATGCTCCCCCTGAACCTCTGCTCCTGATCTTCAGCTGTCATCCCAATTCTCTTATCATTAATGCATACGCGACTGTGTCTGCTTAAACTAGCGTGTATACGCGACTTTTGTTCATCTAACCCGCGTATGGAAAGTAAAGCATAGAACTTTTCACATTCCTTCATCTCCCCCTGAATTTGTCCTTCCTGTACCTGTCTTCTTCATATCAGATGCTCTGTCAGAAATACATATAACCAGAATAACCAAATAGTACTTGAAAATGCTGACCCTCATCCAAAAATTGTCAGCAATTAGCCATACGCGGATGTATGTTACTGTACTCGCGTATATACGCGACTGTGTTTCATCAAAACCGCGTATTCAATTTAATTTTCTGAATTTAAGCAGATTTTTTCTTTTGACTGACAGATACTACTCCCAGTTTCTGTCTTAGATACTCGAACGCTTCCCTGGGCAGAGGTTTGGTAAAGATATTAGCAACTTGTTCCTTGGAAGGAACATACTCCAACTTCACCTTTTGTTCAAGCACTTGTTCACGTAAGAAGTGATACTTGATGGGAATGTGCTTGGTCTTCGAATGCATAACAGGATTCTTTGAGATACTGATGGCGCTTGTATTATCACACCTAATGGGGACAGGAGGTGTACATTTGATTTGAAAATCTTGTAAGGTTTGCATCATCCAAAGGAGTTGAGTGCAACAAGATGCGGCAGCCACATATTCTGCTTCTGCTGTAGATAAGGCAATAGAATTTTGCTTCTTGCTGAACCAAGATACTAACCGTGGTCCCATATAGAATGCACCACCACTAGTGCTTTTCCGATCATCAACACTTCCAGCCCAATCTGCATCAGTGTAAGCATGAAGAGTAAGATCAGCATTCTTTGGATACCATAGACCAAAGTCTTGAGTTCCTTGTAGATATTTGAAAATTATTTTAACAGCCTGAAGGTGAGACTCTTTTGGATTAGCTTGGAATCGTCCAAAAATCCCAACTGCATGCATAATATCTGGTCTAGTCCCAGTGAGATAAAGTAGACTTCCGATCATTGATCTGTATTCTGGTTGATTCACCGGGGGAGAATCATCATGAGAACTAAGATTACATCCGGTTATCATTGGTGTACTTACAGGTTTGCATTCTTCCATGCCATACTTCTTCAGAATTTGCTTAAGATATTTTTCTTGTGATAGGAATATACCATCTGCAGTTTGATGCACTTGCAAGCCAAGAAAGAATGTTAGTTCCCAAGTAAGGACATTTCAAATTCTTGCTGCATGACAGAAGCAAATTTTTGACTCATAGATTCTTCGTTACTCCCAAAAATGATATCATCAACATATACAACCACAATCAATAGTTTATCATTTTCAACTTTTGTGTATAAGTTGCTATCAGCAGACCCCTTTGAAAAACCTTGTTGATGAAGATATTTGTCAAGACGATAATACTATGCCCTTGGAGCTTGTTTGAGACCATATAGAGCCTTTTTAAGTCTACAAACAAGATTTTCATCATTTCCCAAAATGAATCCTTCCGGTTGTTCTATATATACTTCTTCTTCTAGATCACCATTAAGAAAAGCAGATTTAACATCCATTTGATAAACTTTGATTTGTTGATAACTTGAAAAAACAAGAAACATTCTTATGGCTTCAAGTCTAGCTACAGGAGCAAAAGTTTCTTCAAAGTCTATACCTTCTTGTTGAGTATACCCTTTGCAAACCAGTCTAGCTTTGTTTCTTACAACATCCCCATTCTCATTTAACTTGCTCTTGAAAATCCATTTAGTTCCAATGACATTTTTATCATGTGGTCTTGGTACCAATTCCCAAGTGTCATTCTTTTCAATTTGATCAAGCTCTTCATTCATGGCTTGCTTCCAACATTCATATTTGCTAGCTTGATTGACATTGTGTGGTTCAATTGTGGATAGAAGTGCCAGATGACTAGAAGATCCCACCAGAGTTCTCCTTGTTCGTACACCCGATTCCTTATCTCTCAAAAGCTGAGACTCAGGATGATTCTTTTGAACCTATCTGGATGGAGCTTTTTCAGATAGATCATTTTCAGGTTATTCATTGGATCCACTGTCTATATCATTTCTATTTGATGTAGAAGGACATAAGTCACCATCATCTTCTTTTGTTGTTTGTTTTTCTTCTTTAGGAGCTGTAGGAGACTCATTAATAACAACATCAATACATTCAACAATCTTTCGAAGCCTTTTATTGTAACATTTGTATGCTTTGCTTGTAGATGAGTAACCAAGAAATATCCCTTCATCTGATCTAGGTTAAAACTTGCCAAGCTTTTCATCATTATTTTTGATAAAGCATTTACTTCCAAAAACTCTAAAATGCTTCACAGAGGGAGAATTACCATACCAGAGTTCATATGGATTTTTGTCACTATTTACCCGAACATGAGCCTTGTTGAGAATGTTAGCTGCTGTATGTGCTGCTTCACCCCAGAACATGTCAGGAGTTCCAGAATCATCAAGCATAGCTCTAGCCATTTGTTGAATTGTTCTATTCATTCTTTTTGCTACGCCATTTTGTTGTGGAGTGCCTGCTACAGAGAACTGTCTTTTTATGCCATGATGTTCACAAAATTCAAAGAATTCATTTGATGTATATTCTCCTCCTCGATCAGATCTAAGACACTTGATTTTTAGATCTAATTCATTTTCAACTAATGCTTTGAAGATCTGAAATTTTTCAAATGCTTCATCTTTGTGTTTAATGAGCCCAATCCAACACATTCTAGAGTAATAATCAATAAATAAGATATAGTATTCTTCCCCACGTGGTGAATTTTTCCTCATAGGTCCACATATGTCAGTATGAATGAGTTCAAGAGGCTCTCTTGATGATCCTTCTTTGGCATTAAATCGTACTCTGGTCTGCTTACCGAATTGACAAGATTTGCATATGATACTTTCTGGTAGATTAATATTGGGAAGACCACGAACAGCTTGAAGTCTGATTGCTTTGTTGATTTGAGAGAAGCTCAGATGCCCCAGCCTTCTATGCCATAGCCAATTTTCTGAAGACTTGCTCAAGTAACATTGATCTATGCCATTTAGAATATACAGGTTGCTTGGATTTCTTCTCCCTTTTATAATAATTTTACCTGTATCAAGATCACGAACCACACATTCTTTTGAACTAAATACCACTTCTGTTCCTTGATCACACATTTGACTTACACTTAACAGGTTATGCCTTAATCCATCCACATACATGACATCATTAGCCTTTACCTTTTCTTTTAGAAATACTGACCCTTTTCCTTTGATTACAGCAGGAGTATCATTTCCAAATGTAACTTTCTTTTCCTTTTCTATAGAATTATATGCAAGAAGTTTGCTTTTGTCACCTGTCATGTGTCTTGAGCACCCACTATCAATGTACCATTGATTTTCTTCACCTTCTGCAAATAACGCTATCCCACAGTTTTCAACCTGTATTTCTTTCTTTTTCCACACTTTAGAGCTTGAGGGAACATGTTCTTTTGGCTGGACCTTGCTAACTTCCTTTTCTTTTCCTTTTGCAGATGCCTTGGAAAGCAGCTTCTTTGATTTGAGAAGGACCTCCTTGTCTCATTTCAAAGGCAGTCAGGATACCATGTAATTGAACAATAGTAAGAGTTTGTAGATCTTGCCTTTCTTTAATAGCTGAAACTTTAGAGTCAAATTTTGAAGTTAAAGATCTTAAGAATTTTTCCACCAGAGTAGTGTCAGCCATGGTTTCACCCAAATTTCTCATTCGATTTACAATCTCATCTAGACGTAAGAAGAAACTGGCAATGCTTTCATCACTATGCATCCTTAAATTTTCATATTCAATTCTGAGAGTTTGGAGTTTTTCATTTTTTACCTTTGTATCTCCTTCATAGCTCAGAATGATTTTGTCCCATATTTCTTTTGCTGAATTTAGCTGCATCACTTTAGCAAATTCTAGTTCAGACATGCTTCCTAATAAGACATTCACTACTTTGGCATTGATTTCATACTTCTTTCTTTCAGCCGCATCAGTAGGAATACTTGCCGGATATTGATAGCCCTCTTCCACGATTGCCCATACTTCTGCACCAAGACTTTGCAGATATGCTTTTGTTCGTACCTTCCAGAATATCAGATTGCTTCTATTGAATAGAGGTGGCTTTAGAGACATTACTCCTTCATGAATTCCCATTGCAACGGATCTCCTTCAAGCGATCAAGCTTCTGCAGAAAGACCTAGCTCGGATACCAATTGTTGGGAAAAATACTGAGAGGGGGGGTGAATCAGTATTTAGGACTTTATCAAACTTTTTACTTTTTCACTCTCTAAAGCCCATACGCTACTTTGCTGAAGCCAACTAGCATATACACGCGGATATCCTTCATAAAACTCGCGTATGCAGAGATCTAACTATGCCATTAAATCTTCACTTATATCATTCCCTTATTCATTCATTAGATGTTCAATAAACAGTAAACATGTGCAGTAAAAATAGAATAAACCATCACACATAAGCATCACACATGAACACCAGGATTTTAGGTGGAAACCCAAGTCAAAAGAAAACCACCGCTGCAGTTGTTCAGCCTTCAATATTTTATTATAGAGAAAACATCTTACAACATATGTGCTGGTGCAGCCTCCTACCAGCACGTAGGGACCCACCTGCGCTCATTTACCAGCCTCTCCTGGAAGGGAGCTACGGCCCCCTGCTCTCGTTTACCAGCCTCTCCTGGAAGGGAGCTACGACCCCCTGATCTCGTTTACTAGCCTCACCTGGAAGGGAGCTACGACCCCTTGACTAAAGGCAACAACCCTCAGCTCCACCATGGACCACGTTTCATCAATTTTCACACTGGATCCAAACAACTTCAATAGAGCACAACTTGCAGGCCTCGTTTCATCATATTTTTAGACTGGACCCACTCCACACATTTAAGCTCAATCATACAACCAAACTGATACAGACAACTCAGAACTGTAGAATACAGATAGTAGTAACACATCAGAACAGATCAGACATTTCATACCCCATGCTTCAGCAAACCCTAGTTTTCATACGCACTTTCCTTTCACCGATACCACGTATATACACGCCTTATTCCATACAAACCCGCGTATACATATGCACATATTATAAAGCTAATTCCACTGCGCATACACGCTTTCTCTTCAGCGAAGCCGCGTATATACGCGCAGCGAAGCCGCGTATATACGCGCTTCTTCTGCGGCGAACTAGCGTATAGTTCTTCAAACATTTAGGTCAATGCAATTTTTCAGAACAGACACACTACTCAGAATTTACCTTTTACTTCAGACAGATGTTCGCCTCATCTCAGATCTAATCATTCCAGAAACAGATCTAGCAAATACAAACACATTTCAGATCTAGATACCCTTCTTCATCATTTTCTTCATTGGTGCATCATGCATTCAGATCTATCATTCAACTATAACCCTTTCCATTCAGATATACTTCAGAGAGAAGTATTCATTCAAGCTCAGACATCTTGCACCCACACCCATGATTTGCATAATGAATTTCTTCTCCTTATATAGGTTTACCCTTTTTCAATACCATGAGCCAAAACCACATTACTTCCGATGGTATTCCTGGACGGGGTCATTTAGACGAATCATTACCCAATACAATGGGTCAATACCATGGTGGTTACCCCTGGTTTTGCACTTTATGAGCGCTTTTGCCCATACGTGACTTGGAACGTTATTTCCCGCGTGCATACGCGACTTCTCCTAGGCAAATACACATATGCCTTGAGACATACTCTTTTCATCATAGATCTAGCACATACTGAATTCCTTTCTTCATTACCTTCTGTACTCACTGTAGATACATCAGATTTACATCATTTAACAAGTTCATCAAGACATATTCTATCAAGCACAACTTCATCAGGTGGATTGCCATCAAGGACAATACATGCCACAATCTCATGTCTTCATCTTCATTAAGTGGGTTGCCATCAAGGACAACACTCTGCATCATATTGCCAAAAGTCTAAATAAAAATCTCAATCTATATATGAAAAAGAATGAATAAGTAACATTGTCATACTTCTATATGTTAATGACCTAATGATTATTGGAAATTCAAAATTACTTATAAAGAAATCGAAAATGCTTTGTCAAATTAATTTGATATGAAACCTTTTTAGTCATCATTAAATTATTGTTTGGAATACAAATATGGAAAAGACAAAATTCTATAATGATTATTTAAACAAAATATGCAAATAATTTGCTTAAAATGTTTAACATGAACCATTGTAACCACATATGAAAAGCTTGGTATTAAAAATAGAAAGATAAAAAGTAATAGAATTTTGTATAAGAAAATTATTGAAGTTTGAATGACTTAACTGTGTCCAAATGTGACATACCTCATGCAACTGATGTAATTAGCCAATTTATGGCAAAGCCAATGGAAGAGCATCATACTTTATTAAGGGGGCATTGAATTTTGGTACCGAATATGTTAATAATTCAAATGTTATTTAACAAGTTTTTTTATTTTTGTAAATTAGATAATTCTCTTAAATTCTTGAATGAGTAATTACATGGAGATGAGTAGGTGCATGCAAAAAGCCACTACATCCTGACTTTGAAAAGTGTTGCCTGTCATTACATGAGTAAAAACATGAAAACCTATAGAAGCATAAAATCCCTGATTGCTGAAGCTTAAAATGGAAGACTAACAAGATTAGAGTGGCTGATATAGGGCCTGAGAGCCAAAACCATAGATCATATGAATTCTAAACCATTGTAACAAATAGTAAAAATTCCAAAATTGAGAAAGGGGCAGAGAGGATCTACTGAGTTTCCTTGTCAAAATTGAGACTGATTGGTCTGTTCGGGGTGTTTCCCTCATTGAAAGCATGCTAGACTTGGTTGCTGGTGGTGGCACCATCGACATATCTTTTGATAGCAGGAGGGGCTTTTGCATTAGCCATCCTATTTTTCAATAGAGCCTAATGAGGTGATTCTTTGGTGACAAAATGGAAGTGATGGATGAAATTAAAATACAAAATAAATTTCTGTGTGAGGTCGTCTAACTTCTTTTCTAGAGTGGCGTTGTGGTCCCTGTTGTCCTGCATGGTGAGACCAACCATACGGTTTTGGTCAGCTAGTGAAGCTCAATGGTGCGATTGAAGAGATTTTCCCTGGCTCTCGTGAGGCCTGGGTTAGGGATCCAGTTGAAATCCTCATTCACCTCATCAGTGGTAAGGCACTAACAAAAAATACGAGCTTTCTCTTCAAGCTTATTCATTTGATGTAGGGTAGCAGGATTTACCACCATCTCATAATTAATGGCTTCCTATCGATCAACGATTTCAGCCTTTGTTTTTGGCACCATGCTGGGGGATGTCCAGCGAAAGGCTTGAGCCATTTTTCCATGACCCCTGCCTTGATTATTCCATTTACAGGTATAAGGGTTGTTGCGGTAGGCGGACATGGTGGAGTGAAGGCCGAGAGAGAAGGGGAGGTAGACGAGCACAAGTTGATGGGGAGGGAAGCTGTTAGAAGCGAAATTAGGGATGGGAGTGAGAGGATTGAGGGTCTAAAACATATAGCAAGTAGGCCATGTGGGCTGATGTGAGAGAAATAGAGGATTGATGATGGTTTCGTCAGCTCTGGTCAGAAGGGAATTCAGATGACAATGGAGAAGGGTAGTAGAAGGGTTCCTGTGGTGGAGAACAGTAACTACAGAGGTACTTCACTTGCAGTCAAGTGAGGTGCCATACTGGTGCATTATATTTAAGGTGCGTGGGGATCCACCAGTAGATGGTTTTTTCCGGACATGTCCATCCTCATAATGATGACATAATCATGCTTTGCATTGGGTCGCTGAAAATCATCCCAGGCTTGGGAAAGGAGGTGAAGATTTCCATCCACCCCATCATTTGCAAGTCTGTCTGCTAGCTGATTTTCCTTGCGTTGGACTGCCTGGAAGGAAACACCTTTCAAATGTTTGATATGTGTTTTGATTCTATGGAGGATCCTGTTTAGCCGCCAGTTGTCCGAGACCCTGTCTACTTTGTGCCCTTGTTGAAGTTTTCAACATATTTGAGTAGTCACCATCGAGTCTCCTTCCGTAATTAAAGGCCAAAAGTTATGATCTCGAGCAATCGCTAAACCATGCTCTAGTGCTTTAAGTTCAACAAAATTTTTGGTTGAGTGTCCTAGGTTGCCTTAGTAAAGCCATAAGATTTCCTCGTCATGATTTATGAAGGCTCCTCCAAAGGAAGAGTTTCCAGGATTTCCCTTAGTAGTGCCGTCATAATTCAGCTTGATGAAGCCCATCTTTGGAGGATGCCAAGCCAGAGCATCATCTTGAGGGAGGGGATGGAGGGGGATCAGGGTAGAGGGGGGAGAGAGAGAGATTTAGCAACTGGATGATTCGAAGATCCATTGGGGAGGGGTTGGAGGGAGAGGAAGAGTGTAGAAGGCCTACCGATTCCCGGACGATTTGCTTGATGGAAGGTATCAATTTTTCTTTGGGATGATGTTGATTTTTGAAAGTTCTGGTATTCCTTTCCTTCCGAAGGGACCAACAAATAATACCCAGTAAAAGGTTCCAGGGACGATTGATATGTGGATGAGAGGAATAATAGGAGCACTAGTGCTTAATGGTTAGGAGAATGGAGGAAGGGTCTGTGTTAATGATTTTGAAGATCAAGGAGGCCCAGTCCCAAATTTTTGAGGCAAAAGAACAATCATTGAGTAGGTGGTTGGTGGTCTCCTCCTCAAGTTTGCAAAGAGTGCATCTAGAGGGACCGATGAAGCCCTTCTCTTGGAGGCTATCCCATGTGAGAATTTCCTTTGCAAGATGAGCCAAAGAAAGATGGCTATTTTTGGCCAGTTCTTTATAGCCCATAAGTATTTCCATTTATGCTCTAGGGGGATGGGATTGGGGGAGATCAGATAAAAATATGCTTCCTTGAGGTTGAAGTGGCTTGATGGGTTCTTCCACCATATTAGTTTGTCCTTCTCTTCTGTCCTTTGTATATGTCTCTGAGTGAGTTCTTTGAAGATATTATTCTAGGCTAACATATATGTGTGGTAGTCCTAGTTGGTGGCAATAAGCCAATCTCTCCAACTCTCATTTTCGCTGCTTTCTTTCCAGTAGTGTTTCACTAGGATTTTATTTTTGTTATGCATGTGAGTTTTTATCTGTTCATACTACTCTTGATTTATCTTGGGGCATTGTTACCATTCATCCTCCCAAGATAAAGCAGATTCTCCATTGCTGATTTCCCAAAAACAATGGTTTTGGATGATTTTCCTGTTTTCCCATGCTTGATTTCGTGTTGCTGAGCCTTTGATGGCGATGTTTAAGTGGATGAGGTCTTCCGGGCTATGAGTGTGAGCGTATTTGGCTTTCCATAGAGTGGCCTAGGAAGAGTGGTGGTTGGTGATCCATCTCCACCATGTTTTAGCCCCCAAAGCTTTGCCTATTTTCTCTGGATCTCTGAGACCCAAGCCTCCTTCATGCTTTTCCTTACAGAATTTGTCCCAGGTGACAAGGACCCATTTACTATTGTCCTTTTTGCCTATCTAGAGGAAATTTATTTGGATGTTCTAAAGATGGTAGGAGATGGCTTTTGGGGCAGCCAGGGCGAAGTATTGGTAGAGGAGAATGGCTTGCAAGACTGACTTGACTAGTACTAGTCGTTAAGGGTTATAAAGGTCTAGTTGCTTAGATTTTTTTCTAGCTTGGTTGTGAGATTTTCCCAATTCGATTTAATGAGGGGTTTGTCTGAGAGGGGGGGCCCTAGGTATTTGGAAGGGAAGGAGATGGGTTTAAATTTCAGAATTCTGGAAATATTTTGCTGGATGGGAGGTAGGGTGTTGAGAAAGAAAAATTTGGATTCTTACACATTGATGGTCATGCCCAAGGCCTCCGAGAAATAATATAATATGGATTTAAAGGCAAAATATTATTTGACATTAGGATTTCCCATGAGCATGGTGTCGTCAACGAATTGCTGATGAGTGGAGGCGGGAGAAGATGGGTACAGTTTAATGCCGAAGACGGAGTTTAAGGAGGTGGCTGCTGAGATGGAACAACTTAAACCTTCAGCCAGGATGAAAAAGAGGAAGGGGGAAAGGAGGTTGCCATGCCTGATGCCTCAGGTAGGGGAGATTATTCAAGAGAGAGAACCATTGAGAAGAATAGAGAAAAACACACTTGTTAACATTTCCATGATCCATTTGATGCAACCTTTGTTGAAGCCGAAAGCCTCTAGGATTTCCCTGGTGTATTCCCAGCTGAGTTTGTCGAAGGCTTTGGACATTTCCAATTGTATTAGCATACTCGGTTTCTTCTAAACTTTGAGGGAGTGAATTATCTTCTAGGAGAGGATGATGTTGTCCAGGATTTTTCTGCCTTCTACATACCCTATTTGGTGCTGGGAGATGAGGATAAGGAGTATGGTTTTGATACGATTGGCTCAAACCTTAGAGACGATCTTGTAGATGACATTGTAGAGAGAAGTAGGCTAAAACTTTTCGGGAGAGTCCACATTTTAGGATTTCAGAATCAAGGTAAGGAAGGTGGAATTCAAAGATTTTAGGACATATTTTTGAATGTAGGATTCTTCCACAATATCATGGATCTTCATTTTCATCAAAGGCCAACATGATTTGTATAAGTCAACACTGAAGCTGTCTGCACCTGGAGCCTTTCAATTGGCCATGGACATGATCACCTCCTCAACTTCTTGCATGGTGACTTTTTTTAGCAGCATTTGGTTGTGTTCCTGAGTTAGGATGGAGGGGATATGATCTGTTATTTTTTTGATTCCTTCAGACCTGTTTTGATTGGTTTCATCAAGGAGTGATGCAAAATAGTGGTTTACTTCTTCTTCCATCTCAGCATGAGTGTGTATGATGGACCCCTGTCGGATTTTTAGGCTCAAAATTATGTTGTGTTTCCTATGATGGATCATGGATCGGTGGAAGAAGGCAGTTTTTTTCTCCCCACATTTTAACTAGTTGATGCAAGGTTTTTGCTACCATAGTTTTTCCTCTTGAGCTGCCCTTTCCTCCCAATAGTTCTATAGTTTTATTTCCTCCATTTTCCTTTGCTCTATGAGGCCATTGTTTATGATTTTTTGCTGCAGGGAATCTTGCTTGAGCTCTATTAATTTTTTCTCTGTGATAATATTTCCAAAGGTTTTCTTGTTCCAAGTCCTCATCTCCATTTTGATGTGATTTAATTTTTGCTAGAAATAGTACATTTTGTTTCCATGCTTGGGTTGTGGGGTCTCCCACCATTCTTTCATTTTTCCCATGAATTCTGAGTGATCTAGCCAGAATGCTTCAAATATGAAGGGGTTGTTTTTGGGTCCATCCAATATTTGGACTGACAGTGCAATGGGCCAATGCTCAGAGCCCCCCAGAGGAAGAATTCTAGCTTCCATTTCCCAAGAGGTAAGGTATATTTCTTCCAAAAGGAGGAAGTGGTCTAGCTTTGATGCGATTTGCATTTCTCCACCCCTCTTATTGTTCTAGGTGAAGGAGCCATTCTTGGTGGGAATATCTAGAAGACTTATATCATCTATGGTAGACTTGAAAGTCTTTGAGTTTTTGCCTAGATTTCTAAGACCTCCTTGTTTTTCCTTCAGATTGACCACCATGTTAAAGTCCCCTACGATGATTTTATAAGGATGGTGGAGATAATTTTGTAATATGCTGAGTATTTTTAGCATATCTATTCACTTAGCTACGGTATGGGGTGCATAAACATTGGTCACACACAAAATGTCTTTGGATCCTATGATTTTCAAGACCGTGGTGAGTATGTCTAGTGGTTGTAGAGTCAATGAGCTCGAAAAGGGAATTTTTCCAAAGAGTGGTTATGCCTCCTACGGAACCTTTAGCTGATATTGCTGCATAACTATATTGATTGAAGCAATATTTCTTGATCATTTCCATGTTTTCTAGGTCACTCTTTGTTTCTTGGAGAAACATGATGTCTGGTTTTTCCTTTTCTATTTTATTTTTTAGGATTCTTTTCTTGTCAGGATTCTTGAGTCCTCTGATATTCCTAGTGATGCAAATCATTGAGAGCTTATGGGGGTTAGGGTTTGGGCTTTTACCTTTCCTTCATTGATGAGACGAGCTCCAAGTTCTCTTAGAAGCTGCCTTGTTGGTTTTCTTCTACGCTTCCTGTTGGGACCCTTGGGAAAGTATTATCTTGTACTTATGTTGGCTAGGATGCTGCTGCCCGCTTCAGTGCCCATTGGGTTTTGTTCTGAGTTTTATAGCATGATTTCTTGTAGTAGGAAGGCCTCTTCTATTTTATGGATCTGATCTATTGGGATGACATCTATTCCATTTTGTGTCCATTCCTTTGAATTTTTTTGAAGATTGACACCTTTTAGTACCTCTTTTATTGCATGTTCCTCTAGGGTAGGTGTTTCCTGTGCCTGATCCATCTTTATATCCTCCTAACCTTGCTCTTTTTCTGTCATGTTGTATTCTTGGATTTCAGCGTGCCAAGAGGTGTTTTCTGTGGAGTGTTCTGACTGTGGTTTTTGTTCTACCCCATTGTTGTGATGGATTAGTTCTTCTTGGGTGGAGTTTAGGACTTCGAATATGTTATATTGGGATACCTTGTTTTGATATTTTTTTGCGTTTTCCCTTTTCCCTTGTTTGTTTCTGTTGTAGGTTTTACCCCTGTACAGAAATTAGCTGCAAAAGAATCTTAAAAATATAAAATAAACAAAAGCGAGAGCATAAAACATAAAACATATATACACAGAGATTTTCCCCTGGATCCCAAATCGGGACGACCAGCTTGATTTTTCATTATATTCATTTTAGTGTTACAATACATATATATACATGTAGAAGAAAAGATAAACCCCAATCCATTAACCCTGGATTAGAAAATAACCATAATTCCCTTGATTAGAGCTACAAAATACCAGGGGCCAAAAACCATCATGCCCCAAAACCATGTGCAAACCCATGCACAAAACCATGGGCAGGTCCGCCCACTGGAAAATAAGGACCAAAAAAAGTTTCGCTACCACCCCCCCTGTGAACCCCCCGTACGTTACGCCCAATGCAACGTACAGGGGGGGTTATCGCCCCCCCTTGTTACCCCCCCCACACGTGACTAGTCATGGAAAGAATATAACACAAACCCAACATCTGTTTCCTATATGGGTGAATCCCTGCTCATCCCTCTTCTTGCTTGTTTGAGCTTTGGTTTCTGTTGTCCTATTTTGTGGGAATTCCCGAAAGAGGTGTCCATGCTCGTGGAATTTTAGACATCGAAAGGGTATATGCTCGTAGTCAATGCTTTGTGTCCATATGTCATCTCTATAGTTGAGTCCTATAGCTTCTGGTAGAGCCCCTGAAACATTAAAGTAGATGCATGTGCAAGCATATGATATGTAGTGCCCATTTCTGGTGCCTTCAGACATTTGGATATAGTCTCCTAATTCGTCTCCTATGGATTGAGGACAGAAAGAGTGCAATAGTGAGTAGGCAGAGAGTATAATCGAACCCAAACTAGAACCTTTGTGAAGTCCTCTTTCTCAGGTGTGAAGTTCTCCTTCCAGAAGCTCATGTAGAGACCGTCAGAGTTGAAGAAGTAAGGGCCTTCTTCAAATATTCTATCGCGATCTTCCAAGAGGCTGAAAAAAACTGTGAAAAATCCTTTGGAGCCAACTTGTAGGTTTATTTCTCCTTTTGGTTTCCATTTCGCTTAGATCTAGCCTTTCGGGGCTTTCTTCGTTGGCCAGATTCCCATAAATTTGCATATTATGGCATGCTCTTGTATGTATTCTCTGTAGAATATGATGTCTAGATCTTGAATGATTACTTCTGGTATTTTATGGGCCTTTGGATGACATGCATTCACTTGCTTGGGTACCTGTGGTGGACTTGTATTAGTATTGTCACCATCTTTGGTTGCATCTTCGTTTTCTGGAGCGGTAGTATTAGCATCGAGTTTCTTTGATGTGGCAACATTATTTTTTCATTTGTGTTGAGGTTTGTCAGAGATTGCAGTGGCGAGGTCAAGCCTAGAAAAAATAGAGCTATGAGTGAGGAGGGTGAAGAAGATGAAGCGTCGAGCTTGGGCGAGTTTCCAACCACCAAATCTCTGAACGTGGAGCCTAAAGGTCCGAAATCCGACACTGTCAAGGGTCCATTAGGGGAGCCCATGTAAGGCCAGCTGTGGAAGAGGCCGCAGGGCACCACAGGGATTGCAGAGCGTCAGAGCAGTTGCAGAGCCGACCAGAGCTAGGGCATTTTTTCTTTTGCCCTCTCAAATCCAAGTCAATGTTATTTTAACAAGTTATTGGTAACTTTTATGATTAAAAAATTGATAATAAAAGAATACATAATAAAATATACTCACCCTTACTATAGAAGAATCCATAATAAAATATACTTTTAGTATTATCGCATAAATCATTTCATGGACTTATAAAAAAAAACGCAACCCTTTGTCATCAACAAAATCCTAGTAAAATGCTTTAGAAAATATCTGAAAAATAAAGATTACTCCACATACTATTAATTGCAAAAATTAAATTTACAAATAATCAAAATTGTTATATACAAATAAAAATAATCAAAATTCTTTTATATTAGAATAAACTATATAATTTTTGTAAATGGAAAAATGCTCTCAAAGGGTTGTAAGAGCGAGGAGGAAGTAATTTTATGCATTAAATAAAAAATAGAGTTTCAATACACTTGGGGAGTGCAAATGACATCCAATTTTGTTATGGTAGGGACTCGAAATTGTAATTGCAAAGAATTTAGCCAAAATAAAAATTTATAGTGACTTAATGTTATTTATAGTGACTCAATGTTTGTAATATATTAGATGAGGAAAAGAAAAGAATTGTAAAACATGGATTCTCTCATTTTCCAAACTATGTAATTTGAGCAAATAGAATTCTTCCATGTTACTGACGTTAGAAGGCAAGTGAAGATTCACTTTCCAACAAGGGAGTCCTCGTGGAGCAAGGTAAATAAAAATTGGATCATGGAAGGTCTATTTTCACCAATCCCATGATCACAAAATATAAATGTTATGATTTTAATTTTAAATTAAATGGTCTGCATAGTCGAAAATGAGTTTTAAAATTAAAGGAATATTTCATCTGTGTGATTGTGGCATCAAAAATATGTATTAATGCTCATCCACGAGAAAACACGCATAAAACGAAGGAGCCCACATTAATTTTTTGGCTACAAATTTTGAAGATATCAAATCTGTGTTTAATCTGCATTAACATTTGGCGTCTCAAGGAGTTGAATTTGGATAACAAGTGGCGCATGGCCTCAATGCAGTCGGGAAGAAATCTATTATTACATGTGGGAAGTGCCTCAATCTTTTATCTGCATTCACTCCATTGTAGAATAATGCTAGACACTCCATTGTTATTATCATTTCTAGCAAATGCTTGACACTCCATGGATTTAGCCTTTCAATGCCTTTGGGCGATGATATTGGAGGTGGCATGGTTATATATATAATGTTTTATGGTGTGTGGATGCCCTACATCTATTTGCTACCAAGCTCCAATAACTGCGAACTTAGGCAACCCTTCCTCTGCTAAGCTCGATACATGAAACATAATAATAGTGCAATGGAGAATATGGAAGATCTATCACCACAGGAGGAATGGGTGCAAACTAACAGGTTGCTCGCCAGGCTGACATAATCGATCTGGCTACTCTGCAGAAGCAATATTCAGCGGAGGAGAAAGAAAGAAACACCTTTCAATTGTTGATGAACACAAAGCACGTGGTTCAACCAACTCAATTGGAACAATTTAAGGAAGAAATTCACTTAGCATTGATAGCTTTGGAGGCCATGGTGGAAAAAATTGAAGGAAATGAAGGTAGGGGGCTTTCATTCTGTGAGGATGATGTGGGATTCAACGAGGAGCTAGAGAAAAAGAAGATCAAAGGCTCTTAGGAAACAGAGACAACTAGATAGAACAAAGCATCAACCACATGGTGAGTCGGGTTCACTAGGAATATACACTTTCAATCAACCATGCAATTTTTTGAATCTTCTAATGTTTTGTAAATATAGGAAACTATTAGGAGTTTTTTTGCCATGACTTTAGGAAACATATATTTAGTATAGTGGATAAAAGTAGTCTTAGAATTAGATATATTACTTTTTGGACTTCTGAAAGCAATGCTAAGATGAAACTATATGAATATGTAAAGGCCCTAGTCCATGCTCAACTTGGAGTTGACACGTGTCCCTTTTAAAATAAAAATAAAATGTTCTCTAAATAGAAAAGAAAAGTCCACTATAATAAAAAAGTAAAAAGATATGCTATACATGTTTAACTAATTGTCCACATGACGTAATATAATTTCATGTAAAGTAATTAAAAGTAAAAAAATATTTTAATAATATTTTTAAACCTTATACTTTGCAAAAATATTTTAACATGTGATTTAAATAAACTATTTGAAGATCTATGCTAACTAATTTAAGTATATATCAATTTCATATATATCTATATATAGAAAAAATGTTAAAATAAAATATTTTAAAGCTATATATAATAAAAAATCCAATATGGGTTATGAATAAAATATTTTAATACGAATTAATATTGATCACTTGAAGAAATTGGATCCCTCTAGGTTCATGTTAGATCCATGCTTAAGATGGATCTATATTAATATGATATAAAAATCATGCAAAACCTTCACTTAACCAATAAACAAGCATAAATTTAAAGTATATAATTTTTTTTTTTGCATGTCCTAAACAATAGGTTTTTATATTAATAAAAAGTATAAAAAATAGAATGATCAGACGTAGACTTGCTTGTTTGTGTGGAGTTTAATTTCCATCCATTATAAGAGGCCTAAAATACAATTATAAACAAGTACTAAGTAGTAGCTAGTACCTGTAGCTTACTTTAAATATAGCTAATTGGAGTAGGAACTGCTGACATGATGTGAGATGATCAATTAAAGACTTCATAAAAAAATAGAAATGAAAGTGAAAATGTTGTGCTAAAATGTTGTTTTTTGGTGAGTGCCCTACCTCATTGGTTGTAATGAAGCTTTATAACTTTATTTATTTGGCAGTGTTTGGTTCAAATTGATATGGAGAAACTTAATGAGCTGTCAATTCCAAGAAACTTGTTTTGAAAAACCAATTGTCTCCTACAAAGTTCATAGGAATTGTACATGATTGATATAGAGTTGAATGCAATTGTGTTTGTGGCAGTTCAAGCATGAGAATATGGAACAAATTTTTTAATGTTATCTCTCAAATGGCTTCTCGTTTTAAATATGATTTCTTTCTTTTTTCAGAGAAAAGTGGAGTTGCGATCATCTATAATTTGTGATTTAGTATTAAATCAACATAGATCCATCTTAAGTACAGATCTAACATGAGTTGAGAGGGATAAATTTCTTCAGGTGTAAATTTTTTTAGAGTGTAAAATACAATGTGTTATTTTTCATTGTTTAAATTGTATTTTTGAATGCTATATAAAGTATATTATTATTATTATTATCCAATTTTAAGGTCACAGTCAAGCCAAACACCAAATTGATGTATGATACCCCCTTGTTTGTGGGACAAGGGACCCACCTCTACAAAGACATAAATACTCTACCCCCCTTTGGTTTTGAACCTGTGACCTATTAGGAGGAAACAAATAAGACCAAATAAAAGTTTTAACCATAAAACTTATTTTTTTATTAAAATGTTTTTTCTTATTAATATATTTTGAAATATATGTCAATATATATGAAGTTGATATCAACATAATTGAAATATTTTTTAAAATTATAAGGTTTAGAAATATTACTCACACTTTTTGTTTACTTCTAATTACTTTACAACATATTATTTATTTATTTATTATAGTTGACAGTATGCATAGTATGCATAATTTTTTATTTTTATTTTTATAAATGGGAACTTGGAAGGAAAAACAAACTTACACATCCCCTTCACATTGGGCTATAGAATGAGTTGTTAGAAAACTACATATTACAGAGCAATAGAACACATAAAATATACAGAAACACAAACACAAACACAGAAAAATATAAAATAAGAGAGACACATATATATGTGGTTCAACCAATTTGGGCTACATCCACCCCAAACAACCAATCCTTCCTTTATATTATCCAGAAAAATGAAGAGAAACAACCTACAATGGATCCTCTGTAATATCCTCTACTCTCTCTCATATCCCCCCTTTCTGTTTCTCACTCATGATACACATACAATTCACATCCGCAATACAATACCCTCATACAAAACAAGGAGTTTCCTTCTAGGGAAAAAAACCATACATTAAACATAACTTCTACCGTCAGATCACCAGCCAAATGAATGACACATATTGACTACGAAATTACAATATTTTACAAGGCAATTTTACATATGTTTTTAGCTTCAGGGGTGTTGCCCCCGAAACCATCGCCGGGGCACCACTTACCCCTGAAACCCCTGCCAGGGGACCACTGGCCCCCGGACCCCCATAGGGAGGGGTGTACAGTCTTCCCAAGGTATACATCCAGCTGAAACAAAGATCTATGAATCAAGATGAAAATTAGGCTCCACACCCAATAATCTCCCACTTGGAGACTGATTGTAGCAACTCCACGTCTACTTCAGTTGCTGGACAATGATTCCACTTTGTATCTAGCTATTTCTCATGTTGATCATCATACTTGAAGACCAATTGAAACAAAGCAGAATCTCAGTTTCTCCCATGTTACAAATTTTGTTAACGTATCTGCAGGATTCTGTCTAGTGTGTATCTTTTCCAACTTCAACTGTCCATCTTCCAACACTGATCGTATGAAATGGTACTTGAGATGTATGTTTTTAGTCCTGGAATGAAACACTAGGTTCTTTGCAAGATGAATGGCACTCTGGCTATCACTATATAACCTTCTCATGTCCTAATCTTTACCCAATTCATCCATAAACCTTTGTAACCAAATCATTTCTTTACTAGCCTATGTAGCAGCAACATACTCTGCTTCTGTTGTTGAAAGTGCAACAACAATTTGCATTTTTGAAACCCAACTGACAGACGTTCCACCTACAGTAAATACATACCCTATAGTGCTCCTCTTATTATCTCTATCACCTGCCATATCTGCATCAACATATCCCTGTAGAGCAATGTTTGAACCACCAAAGCATAATTCTTGATTTGTGGTACCTCTCAAATATATGAGAATCTATTTCACTACCATCTAATATTATTTTCCTGGATTGTTCATGTACCTACTTACAAATCCCACTGCATGTGCAATATCAGGCCTTGTGCAGATCATTGCATACATTAAGCTTCCAAATACTGATGCATATGCAAATTTATACATATAATCCATTTCTTCTTGGGTCTTGGGGCACATCTCCTTACTAAGTTTGAAATGAATAGCCAAAGGTGTACTAACTAGTTTTGCATTCTACATATTAAATCTTTTCAACACTTTTTGTATGTACTAATTCTGAGACAATGTTAATTTGTGATTTTTCTCATCTCTAGTTATTCTCATACCAAGGATTTGTTTTGCAGCTCCCAAATCCTTCATTGCAAATGAATTTGCCAATTTTCTTTTGAGAACATTTATTTCCTGCATGTTGGACCCTACAACAAGAATGCCATCTACATACTATAATAATATAATATATCCGCCATCATTTTACCTTTTCAGATAAACACAATGATCAGAGTGGCATCTAGTATAACCTTGTTCAGGCATAAACCTGTCAAATTTTATATACCATTGCCTTGGAGCTTGTTTTAAGCCATACAAGCTCTTCGTTAAACTGCACACTAATTTTCCTTCCCTTTGACCTCATATCCTTGTGGTTGATGCATATAGATCTCTTCCTCCAAATCTCCATGGAGAAATGTTGTCTTTACATCTAACTGTTCAAGATGCAAATCTTCCGTTGCTACAAGACTTAAAATAGTTCTGATTAAAGTCATATTAACAACAGGAGAAAATATTTCATCAAATTCATTACCTTTAATTTGTACAAACCTCTTCACCACTAGTCTATATTTGTACATCTGTTTTCTTCCATCTTCTTCCTTCAACTTGTAAACCCATTTGTTCTGCAATGTTGTTTTACCTGTAGGTAACCTGACTAAGTCCCAAGTCTAGTTATGTATTAAGGATTCCATCTCTTATTTCATGTCTAGCTCCCACTTCTTCCTAGTTTCTACATGCATTGCTTCTTCATAACATTCGGGTTCACCAGAATCAGTCAACAATAAATAATATAATGAAGGAGATTATTGTTTAGGGGGTCTACTTATCCTAGTGGATCTTCTGACACCACTTTCAGGTACTTGAGGTGCTTGTTTTTATTGTGATGGTTGTTGTTGTTGTGGTTGTTGATTATAATTATTTTCAGGCACCTTTACTTTTTCTGTGATCTCATCAATAAATGTGTTTCTTTATTTTTTTTCCCTATTTCTTTTCCTGAAACGGTTTCTTAGACAAGACATTTTCATTAAGTATTACATCTCTTCTTCTAATGATTTTGTGATTCTCGTAATCATATAAGATATAACCAAAATCATTAACACCATATCCAATAAAGGTACATTTATTTGATTTTTCCTCAAGCTTTTTTCTATTTTCTTTATTAATATGGAAAATGCCTCATAACCAAAAGGCTTTAAAAAAGAGTAGTTTAATTTTTTACCTGTCAATGCCTCCTTTAGAATACCACCATCCAAGGAACTTGAAGGCTCTGTTTTTATTAGATAAACAACATTATCTACAACATCTACCCAAAATTGTAAAGGTAATCCTGCATGCAATCTCATGCACCTTGCACACTCCATGATTGTTCTGTTCATCCTTTCTGACACACCATTTTCTTGTGGTGTTCTTGGAACTGTCTTCTCTCTGCGAATTCCATCCTCTAAACAATACCTATCAAACTCTTTGCTGCAATATTCACCTTCATTGTTTGATCTCAAACAATTCAACTTCTTTCCTTTCTCAATCTCAACCAAATATTTCCATTTCTTGAAAGTACCAAATACATTATATTTATTGTAAATACAATAAATCCAAGCTTTTCTAATTGCATCATCAATACAAGTAACATAATAATGAGAGCCACCGAGAGGTGATACTTGAGTAGGTCCCCATACATCTGTATGCACAGTATCTAATTTTTCACTCTTCTTTTATTTCCCAACTCTAAGAAATATAACTCTCTTCCATTTTCCATAAATATAATTCTCACATAAATCCAAATCAATATTCTTCAAACATGGCAACAAATTTCTTGAGTGAAGACTCTTCATCCCCTTCTCACTCATGTGTCCGAGCCTATGATGCCATAATGCAGCATCTGCTCCTTTGGAAGTTAAAGCATTAACAGAGTTAGAAATACCATTGCATAAATACATTGTACCAACCTTTTCTCCTTTTGCTATTACCAAGGCTCCTTTAGTGACCTTCTAGGTTTTATCTATGAAAATTGTCACACAACCTTCACTGCCTAACTGCCATGTTGAAATCATATTTTTCTTTAGATCTGGAACAAGCCTTACCTCCTTTAATAACCATTGGGTTCCTTATGCTATTTTACAATAAATTTACCCATTCCAACGATTTTATAGGGTTTTCATCACCCAGACGAACCTGTCCAAAATCTCCTTGAACATAGTCATGAAAATATTTCTTATCAGGTGTGGCATGGAATGAGGCCCCTGAATCTACCACCCAGAAATCATTAACATTTTCTAAATAAATAATCAAAGCATATTGTAACACATCACCTGTCACATTTTCTTCATGATTTTTTTCTTGCTGTGCTTCTCCTTCTTTTCCCTTCCAAGATTTACAATCTTTCATCAGGTGTCATTTCTTTTCACATTTCCAACACACTATCCCTGATCTGAACATAGATCTACCTTTTCTTGATTTACTGCGATATGCTGAGCTATTTCCTCTTTCCATTTTTCTTCCCCTAGTCTCTGCACTCAAAGAATTTACCGATGTCTCACGAGAGCTTTTTCGTCGCATTTCCTCGCTAAGGATAGCATCGACAACATCATCAAACTTTAAAGTACTAGATCCAGAGGCATAGTTACTAATGGCCATAACTAAACCATTCCAACATTTTGGAAATGAGCAGAGAAATAACAGAGCCCTAAATTCATTATCAAAGTTTACCCCTACAGAACTTAACTAACTGGCAACCATATTAAATTCATTTAAATGGTCAACAATAGATCCACCATCCGTCATCTTCAATGATTAAATAAACGTTTCATAAGAAATACCTTATTTGAGGTCGAGGTTTTTTCATATAGTTTTGCCAATGCATTAATTAAACCCTATGTTGTTGTTTCCTTCAATATATTGAAGGCTACTGACGTTGCGAGGTACAAGTGTATTGTTCCAAGTGCCTTTCTATTGAGAATCTTCCATTTTGCGTCTGTCATACTCAATGGCTTATTTATTTTTCCACTCAATGGTAGGTATAGATCTTTCTGATGCAGATAATCTTCCATCTACATCTTCCAAAATGGGTAGTTTTGGCCGTGTTGAGGCGTAGAAAATCTCTGCTTCAACATTGAAGAAAACCACCCGGTCGGGACCTTAGAACAACTCCTTATCCGTTTGGTATGGTGGCTCCGACGGGATTGAAGGGACCAGTTTACTTATGATTAATGGGTTGGTAATGGGTTGATTTGGATGGATGAAATATGGAACTAAACGATTGAAATAAAACTATCTAATCTAGTTTAATACTGATAAGGAAATTCTAAGACTAACCCAGGTATCATATGTGTGAATGCAACTTAAATTATTCCAATTTAACAATAACCATAAAAATGTATTAAAGTTTAATTGAAATGTGCAGCGACAAATAAAGATAAATCTGTTTAAGAATTTAAACAGAGTTATATTAGCATATTGTATTCATCATTGTATATCAGTTTACATATATTTATGAGAGGTGAATATTTATAATATAATAAAAAATGATATATAAAGAAATATTGTGAAAATGAAATATATATAAATGATAGCAAATTTAAAAGAGAATATCATATAACAAAAGAAATTAACAGTGAATAGATAAAAATACCTTATCCATCTTGAAAGTTTCAAATGAAATCCGATACTCTGATCCAGTAATTCCAATGCAAAATCAAATCCAAGGTACATAAATGCAACTCTTTAAAAATAATTTCACACAAAAATCACCAGATGTGATCCTTTATAAAATATAAGAGTCAATGGAGTACAGAAATGTAATCTCCAAGTCAAAAATATTACAACTCCGGACCCCTTCTCCAATGCATGAGAGGGGTTTAAATATGACATTACATGAAAAAATAATCCTACTACTACTGCTACAATCTACTAAATTTAAAAACAAAAATGCTATCTTTTGTGGAACTGATTCATTGCTTTTACTCCTTGTTCAATGTAACCAAGTGGCAAATTTTCAGCATTTCCTGGACCTCCGATGGATGACTCATCTTGGAATGTAACTGTCCAGCGTATCTGGCATCAGAGAATTCTGGAATCAAACAATAAAAAGCATTTGATAAGAATTTAATAGCTAATTGTTGATTGTGTGGCTTAATTAGATAAGTCCACATATTGTCCCAAGATATTGTTTGAAGCTCGTTGATCTGTTGAATTTTATTCATTATTTCTTCTTTCCATCTGCAATCGTTTTCTTTAACTTTAGGCAAACTGCCTGGAACACAATCTGAAATGAGATTAATTGCATACAAGCTGTCATTGATAAATTGTGTTATATTACCCATCATGCCTCTAGCTCTTGATATAGCTCTCTCAGCTTTCATTAACTGTTGTTCCCATTCTGTAAATAGGATCTCTTTATGTCCTTCCTCTATCCTAGGAAGATTAGCTTTTCTTCCTTTTTCTGTATCTTGCCAAGTAAGAAATTCAGAAATCCTTTCATTGGCGTCATCAATTTCTTGCCTGAGAGTAATCATGTCCTGGATCAAGGATGATGTGATATCACAAAATGGTTTTGCTTGTGTTAATTTTGTACAAAATTCATTTAACTGCTGAGACAACAGTTTATTGACTTCAAGAGCCTCTGATTTGAATTCATTTAATTTAGGGAAATCCTTGAACTTATCTAAAGCTGTTTGAAATTATTTTTCTTGTACAATCTTTGTATTTTTCTCATTTTGCAACAAATTTTGTAGCTTTGAAATTTCTTGATTCAACTGTTGCTGTTTGCTTCAAGCCTGTTCATCAACTTTCTTCTTTTCTGTGGCAAGCTGCTCTTCTAGCTCTTTAAATCTGAGCTCTTGATCTTGTAATTGTTGTTCCAATTGAGCAATCTTCTGCTGATTTTCATTAGCTTGTTCTTCAAGTAAAGCTATATGTAGATCTTTCTGGGTCATTAACTGAGAAACTTCTGCAGCTTTATCTATTGTTGCAGCACTGTATGCTCCTGCATATTGGGACAGCTTAGTGAGATCCTCAGATGGATTCACTTCAGCATTCTTATAAACAATGTTCATGAATTCCTCCTGTGAAGTAGAAAATGTGTCTTGATCAATTCTCCTCCTTTTTCTCTGTTTTTTCACAACAACTTTATGTTTAGGATTATAGAATATATCCAGGGGAGGAATTTCCTCAATCTTCAATATAATTTTCCCTGTAGGATGTTCAGGAATGATTTCAACATCCTGATCTTCTGGCTTTTTCTCTTTAGGATTATCCTGCAGTCCTAATTGATGAGCAAATTGATTATATTCTTTCAACAATTGTGAAGAAACATTAGGATCAACAGATTCTACTATTTTCTCAGTAGTTTTGTTTCCTCCAAGTTGTGTATCTGATTTTTCTGTATCTGTTTCTTGTTCATTATTTTTGTTGTTTGATCCCTCTTTTTGACTATGCACATTAGTATCAGTACTTGTGCATTCTTTCTCTATTTGAGCTGTGAACTGCGGATCAGTATTTACATCGGATTTGCCATCAGTGCTCTCTTTCTAAACATTAGGTTTGCCATTAGTGTTCACCTTTTCAGTATGTACAACAGGATCATTTCCTATTACTTCCTTTTGTATATGTACAATGGGCTGGCCAGTAGCTGATTGTGTAGTGACCTTACTGGTAGATGTTTGTCTTGCTGTTTTGCTAGATGTATCCACTGTTTCTGACTCCTGCATAGGAACTCTTAATTGGTCTAGAGGAACTTTCAACAATCTTTGTTTTCTAAATAACATAAATTTATTCATCTCTTCTTTCTGAAATTTGGATTTGGCCAAATTATAAACTTGAGAAAAGTTCTCTAATGAAACAAACAAATCATCAAATTCATCCGGTTCATGCTTGAATCGGGCAATCGAAACTGAAGAAGTAACATTAAAAGATATATTTTGTGGATCATACTGTCTCCCCTGGATTGTTGCGAATTTTAAGTCCTTTATTTTGAAAACTTTCTTTTCTGCATGTTTGAAGTCATTCAAAGTAAAATATCCACAATTGAATGGAAAAGAAGGCCACATTCGTTTCTTATTGTTGCTCAGAAATCTGGACATTCCTTCAACTGTCAATTGATAGGATATTTCCTGGGCTAGAAGTTTATCTGGAACAAAAGGAGGGAGAACATGGGGTTCCAAAATACTCCCAAAAATCCTGACATATGTGAATTTTTATTCTCCAAACCAATCTCCTATTGAGGATAAGTCAGTTTTAGCTTTGTCGGAGAATCTAGTAGGGAAGCGACTGAAAATGGTTTGAAAGACTGGGATAAGGAAACCATGGCATATTCTATAAACACGATCTTTGAAATGAACTTTCCAAAGGAGTTTATGGTATATATGAATCGGAGTAGGATCTTTAGAAGTCCATTTCCATCCTAACAAGGGAAACTCAGAATTGAAACAAAGGGCGTCTAGAATATAAGCACAGAAGAAAAAGGGAGTGGCATTTCCAGCGTTTTTATCTTGTCTATATTCGAGTATCCTATTAGCTATCTTATCAGAAAGAATGACAGCCCAGTCCATAATTTCGGAATTGACAGCAACAAGGATTAAAGGAACCATTTGTATAGAAAACCTAGCAGAATTGTTATTACCAAATAATCTACACATCATGGCAGCCGCATAACAGTATGGGGGTAAGAGAGAATCTATTGAATACATACCAGATGATTCATTTTTGTGCTTTTCAGGATTTTTCCTCCATTCTTTGATAGGTTCAGATTGAACCTTATTACTGTCAGCAAACTCTTTGACAAATTCTTTGTTATAAACCTTCTGCGGATCAGGGAGATGATACATTGATTTAATGTATTCTTCTTTAAATGATCCAAAAGATGCTCCAGAAGCTGAAATAAACATTCCTTTCTTAATTTCTACACTATCGATAACCCATCGAATCACATCATAATAAGGAATGATGTTTGCTCTGGCTGCAACTCGATGTAGAAATGAATTCACAAGTGTTCTTTCAGTAATCTCAGAATCAGAATCTGAGTTATCTTCATCCGAAACTGATACCTTTGCTATTGTGAATTTAGGGTTTTCACTCTCAATCAGATTATAAACTCCTTCCCATGTCATTTTTCCTAGCCCTTGACATGATGTATCCGTAACTAGCTTCAGCTTTACTGGCCTTTCCTTCGAGATTGTAGGAATCTCAACAAACTTAGCGGCACTAGCAGCCTTCATTCTTCTTGTTCTCTTTGACATTTCGATATCTGGTATTGCTTCCCTCGGTCTGTGAATGAAAGGATTTAGTGTTATTTGATTCTGCAAGGCAATAAGCTATTAGTCGTGATAAACAAGCAAGTGAAAAGAACAATTATGAACTCATGATTTATTATTTATTGATTCCGTATAACACTTAAATGTTTTCTTTGGGTCACACTCATGTATTCAAAACAGAATCATAAACCAATATTCATTTTATTTGTTATTCAATGTCGAACGTACCATTGGAGATTTGGCGCTTATGAAATAATACAAATTTACCTATTTTTGAATATTTCCGATGTGACAAGTGTATAGTGTATAAATATCAATCGCATCGGACATATTCAAATGGTACATAAATATCACAATACAAAAATTCACCAATTTCCGATTGTGATTATAGTATATCGCATCGGGGAATTTGACCACAAAGAATTTATTAAAAAGTGCTTTGACTATGAGATTGCGATTGATCGCATCACATCAAAAATATGTAAAAACAATGTATAACATACATCCTTTGCGATTGAACTAATCGCATCGGAGATTTTGAGCTTCTATGTAAAACTTTTCTTTAAAGATTTCTCCGATTTCCGATTGCGATTACTGTTCATGGGACTTTTTATAATTGACTTGTTTTATATGATAAAGCCTTTTATATTTGATCGGATCAGAAGTTTTGAATGTTGTATTTTTTTTGTACACACTTGGTCATAAAGATATGCAATGAGTTTTTCAAACAATGAATCTTTATTTCTAAGTCTTTTATTTCTATATTAAAAGAAAAAGGGACCCTATTTCTAAATGAATTTTATTCTAAAATTAAGAAAAAGGGAGGGTTGTTGTACAGTACAACAATTGGCGATTCACTAGAAGAAACAGTTATCTCTGAAAAAATAAAATGAACACTATATTTCTAGTAAGTAAAATTTTCTTAAAGATAATGAAAACTATCTTAGGATAATCAAAATAAAATCTAACTATGAAAAAGAATAAAAATTACTTACAATTTCTTTCTAATTTCTTGAGAATAAAAACATTTTTGGGTTATCTCAAGCTTTTATTAGTTGTTAATAATGAAGTAAGTGGATTTCTCCAAGTTTGGTTTTATAATATACTCTATTGTCATAGGCATTGCCTCTGCTGCCTGCAAACATTCATAGTTTCGACAGGGTTACTTTTTAACCATTAACTTATTCATTGTCCCATCCAACTAAGATTATGAATTTTTAAAAGATAAATTCACAAGACATTTTATCTCATGTTTTTTGTCTTTTACTTATTTTTTATTTTTTAAGAGCCATTGTTCTGGTTTGGTAGCCAGTTAATAACAATGCCATTCACTAGTTGTAATTAAACTGAACAAGTTGGCTCGTGATGAGACCCCTTGTCTTATATTGATAAGCCATTACCCTGTTTTGATATGCAGTATTGGTAATGTCAGTTTTATTACTTCTTATGAACATGGTAAGAAGGCTCGTGATGAGACCTCTTATCTCTTAAAATTTTATATAATTTCTTAGAATTACATTTCTAAAAAATCACAACTTAAATGGATGGGATGAAATAGTTTTATCCTTAAGAATCAATGGATGGCAATTTTCAGAGTTTTATGAGTACCAAGACTTTGAAAAAATCTTTACTTTTATAAATAACCTTTCTAAGCTCAATAAACTTATAATGATTTACATTTTCCTCAAGTTTTCAAAAGATCATGTAAATGATTGGAATAATCTTTCAAAGTTTAACATCTTATTTTAAACTATCCAAAGACTGTGATCATCTCTTTAAAAATTCTTATTTACACAAAATAAATATTTATAATATTTTTCCTAAGAAATTTTCTTAATAGTAAACAGTCAATTAGGGACTTATTAACAACCTTTATTTACAAAATAATCAAAAATTTTGCAGAAAGGAATATGTACAAGTAAGAAGGAGTTACCTCCTTATGAACATAATTTCTTCAAGACAAGCCCATTTACAGGAAGAGATTCTCTCTTTCCTGTTAAATCTTGGAGTATGAATGTATTTGAGCCTATCTTTTCAATGATCTGAAATGGTCCCAGCCACATTTTCTGAAATTTGGTATGCTTATGTTTTTCTTCATGTGCTTTATCCCACTTCAGAACAAGATCACCTTTTGACAAAATCTTTGAGCCGGTAGAACTTGCATCAAAAGAATATTTTACAAGCTGTTGATGTTTTTCATGAATGATTTTTTCTTTATTTCTATCTTCTTCTAATTTAAGGATTTGATCGTATCTCAATTGAAAGGATGAAGAAGGATTTTGTTCAATGAATTGCACTAGGGCTAATGATGGGAGAGTTAAATTTAATGGTATCACAGCTTCTTTTCCATAAACCAAATTGAAAGGTGAAGTTCCTATTGAAGCTTTTTGAGTAATACGATCTGCCCATAGTGCAAAGATTAAAGATTTGTGCCAATTCTTTTGATTTTGATCAATGGTCCTTTTAATAATTTTGATAAGATTTTTGTTAGTGGATTCAGCTAAACCATTACCTTGTGGATAATAATTTGCTGAATATTTCAATTTAAAACCTCTTTTGATTGCAAATTCCATTATACTGTTTCCAGAAAAATAAGATGCATTATAAAAAACAAGAGCGTTAGGTACACCAAACCTGGTTATGATGAATTGATCTATGAAATCAATAATTGCATCAGAATTGGCTACCTTCAAAGGGATTGCTTCTACCCATTTCGTAAAGTAATCTGTTGCTGTAAGGATGTATTTGTGCTGTTTGGAAGAATGAGGAACTATATCACCAATAATGTCAAGCCCCCATTGTTCAAATGGTTGCTCAATATTTACTGGTTGCAAAGGAAAAGCTGGTTTCTTTTGTCTTCCACTAGCATTTTGACAAATTTTGCACTTCCTCACATAATCATGCGTATCTTTAAAAAGGGTAGGCCAATAATAACCAGCATGGATTATTTTGTGAGCTGTGGTATCACCTCCAAAATGACCTCCTACTGGTCCATCATGTAATTCCTGCAACACCTTTTCAGCTTCAGTCTTTTCAAGACATCTTAATAGGATTGAGTCATAATTATTTCTGAATAACACATTATCAATGATTTCATATTTAATAGCTTTCAATCTTAAAGCACGTTTGTTATTATAACTGAGATTAGAAGAAGCATACCCATTTTTCAAGTAATAGATGAGATCAACATACTGAGATTCAGAATCTGTAACACTTATCTGACTTACTTGAATATCATTGTTTGGATCTTGATTTTCTGGTATGTTATGAGCTCCTGCCAATAATCTGCAAAAACCTTGTCCTCTAACAATCTTGGCTGGCTTAATATCAATATCATATTCTTGCAAAGCTGTTACCCAGTTAGCTCTCTTTTCTCCTACTTCTTTTTGAATTAATAGTTGTCTCACTACAGAGAATGGGAAAATGATTTGTGTATGTGTTTTCAAGTGAAAAGGTCTGAAATGTTTGATTGATTTAAACACAGCAAATGATTGTTTTTCCACATCGGAATAATTAAGCTTAGCTCCTTGCAGATTTGAGCTAAAGAAAGAAATTGGTGCCTCAATTTTCTGATCATTGAGCTGTGTTAAAACAACAACATAGGATGTTTTGGTGGCCAAAGTATACAAAGTAAAATCCTTAGAAAAATCAGGGGTATTCAATGTTGGTGCATTAATGATTGCTTGTTTGATTGCCTCAAAGGCTTGTTTCTCTTTATGCCCCCATTTGAATACTGAATTTTTCTTGATCATATTTTGCATAGGTAAAACAATTTGAGAGAAATCGGGAATGAATATTTTTACAAAATTGATTTTCCCAAGAAATTATTGCATGGATTTTTTATTATGAGGTAAAGAAATATCAAAAATTTCTTTTACTCTGTCTGGATCAATGTATATACCATCTTTTAACACAACAAATCCTAAGAGTTTTCCTTCATCAAGAGCAAAGAAATATTTCTTTGGATTCAAGGAAATACCAAACCTTCTACATCTTTCAAATATTTGCTTTAAATCATGTAGATGATTGACCCTCTTTTTTGAAAATATTGTTATGTCATCAAGATAAATAACAACTGATCTATTGATCAGACCTTTAAATGCTATGTCCATGGCTCTTTGGAAAGTTGCTCCTGCATTTATTAGACCAAAAGACATTTTTTGATAAGCATAGGTTCCCCATTTGGTTCTGAAAGTTGTTTTCAATCTGTCATCTGGATGAACTAAAATTTGATTATAGCCTGAAAATCCATCAAGAAAGGACATGAGTTTAGAACCAGCTACCTTTTGAAGTATCTGTTC
Organism: Pinus albicaulis; assembly: GCA_034641835.2. NCBI lineage: Eukaryota > Viridiplantae > Streptophyta > Pinopsida > Pinales > Pinaceae > Pinus > Pinus albicaulis. Next base: position 514,175,066 of record CM076573.1, on the reverse strand, counting down.
CATGGTTGGCAATGGGAAATTGTCTTTTAAACATGCCTTGTTTAAATTTCTAAAATCAATATAGATTCTTATATCACCATTTTTCTTCCTTACAGGTACCATATTGGAAACCCAATTGGAATGCCTTACAGGAAAAATGATTTTGGCTTTTAAAAGTTTATTAAGTTCTGATTTGATTTGAATTTCGAGATTTGGATGAATCTTTCTTAACTTCTATTGAACAGGTTTAATATTAGGAAGCATTGGAATTGTGTGTTGAATAACATAAGTATCATACATTTTTAAATCATCATAATTCCAAGCAAAAACATTTTTATATCTATTCAGAAGTTTAATGAAAGCATTTCTTTCCTCTGGAGTTAAATTGAGTCCTAAATTAACATTTTGAGGATTAGAATCAGAGCAAAGGTTTACTAATTCAAACTTCAAAGTGGAACTTTGAAGTTTAGCATTAGTGACTTTCTTGAATCTATCTTTAATATCATATAAGTCCTCCAATTTAACAACAGATTTCGGAATGGGATTATCATTACCTTTTGAATAAATTTGCAGATCATGATCATCTTCATCAATAATTTGTTCATCATATTATTTCTCTGAAGTCGTGAAATTCAAAATATCTTGATCATGGTAGAATACTCTCCAATTTGTGATATTATCTGGAACAGATGGGCAAAAAATTAATTCTACTAAAAATCTATCAGGACTGCAATCTTCAGCAAGAAGGAGTTTGGATGCAACATTAGCTAACAAATTAGATGATGTATTTTGATTCCTAGGAATAGAAGAAATATTGAATGCTAAAAAATGAGTGGTAAGATCTTGCACTAGGGTTTGATAATGTTTGAGATGTCCTAAAAGGCAATGGATATTATTTCTAACTTGTTTTATGACAATTTCGGAATCACCATAGACTTTCAAGTATTTAACATTTAACCCTATAGCTTTATAAAGCCCTTGAATCAAGGCTTCATATTCTGCAGTATTGTTTGTACACTCAAATTCTAGCCTACATGATAGCATGATTTTCTCTCCATCTGGATCAATTAAGATGCATCCTGCTCCAGCCCCGTCACTAGATTTTGATCCATCAAAATATAATGACCAAAATAAAGATTTATCTATTGGTTTATCTACAATTGTATCAGAAATATTTACAATTCTAGAAGAATCAGACTGTGAAAAATTTTCTATTTGAGAAACAAAAGTATTTACAGAAAAGGGTGATTGTGGTGCTTTGAAGTTTCCAAGAAATGACTCAGCAGAATATCCTCCAAGAATATTGTTGTTGAAAGCTACAGGTTCATTTGATTGTTCAAATTCAGTGACGGTGTGCATCATATGTTTTTCTCGTTCAACTTTGATTTGATTTGGTTTCCCTTTTTAGGGAAGCCACATATGTGAATAATCAGTTGCGATATAAACATTAAGTTTTGCAGACCAGTCTCTGCTTAAGACCAATCCATAGAATTCAGGAATATCTGCAATCAAAATATCAATTCTTTGGACAATCCTAGGATCAGAAGCTAGTCTGATAGGAACTGAATTGATTTCCCCTACAACTTGAACTTTAGAGCGATCCAATTGAACTATGTGAACTGCTGATTTTTGTGGTTCAATATTTAATTTGGCACAAACTGAAGTAGGCATTATATTAGAGGATGCTCCAGAATCAATTAAGCAATTATGCAGATTCTTATTGTACATTTCATAAGTCAAAAGAAAAGGAGGAGTCTGAGAATTTGATATTTCTCCAATGAGCACAGTATCAGTAGCATCTACTTTTTCTAGTGGCTTACCGGTCCCTTTAGCTGCTTTTGCAACTACACCACTTGGTAAAGGAGCAATTGGTGTAGCATTTAACTCTTTTAATAGCAACTTCTGCTAGTATTTAAGTTTGCTGAGTTCATGTAAGGAAATGTTTGCTTTAATATTTTTCATGTCTTCAACAATGTTATACTCCATAGGATCTGATATCACTAAAGTCTTTGATGTCGATGTAGGAGGATTAGAAGAAGAAGGTTGATTTTGAGTGGGTAATGGAGAAGTTTTCTTTGCAGGGGATTTGTCTTTGGTACTTGGAGTCGTAGTTTTCTTCTTAGGAACTGTTTGTACAGATTCTGATGTAGATTTACTCCTAGTACTTACAGGCATAGCTTCTTGTTCTACCTCATTATCAGAATTAGGGAGAATAAAATCCCACATTCCATGCAATTCAGCTATTTCTTCATTCTCATCTTCCTCTTCTGATACTGGAGATGTATCTTCTTCTTCTTCCTCTTCTGATTCTGCATTGGAGATTGAATTGGGAGGTTTAGATTCAACTTGATTTCTTTTGAAATTTCGGAATGGTTTTTTGGTAGAAGTCTCTGCCACTTGATTTTTAATTTCAACCATTTCATTAGACATGGTTTTAAGAACTTTCTGTAAACCTTCCATGTCATATGGGTCTTTTGCTGTCTTTTTCCTTGAATCATCTTTAAAGCTGACTTTATTGGATTTTATTTCCTCAATAGCATTTTTCTTATCTAGAGAAATAATTCGTTTCTCTACTGCGATAGCTTCTTTCATATTCTCAGCTAAAGTAGGTTTTGCAGCTCTATCTACAAAAATTGCTATGTTTGAGGGCAAAGCAGTTATGTACCATTCACTTCTGACTTGTTCACTAGGCTTTGAATCTGTAGGGATTTTGTTCAAAAGTTTATTGAATCTAGCGTTGAAATCTTTAATGGGCTCTTTGGGTTCTGTCTTCAAATTTGAGAGATCGTTGATTAAAGTAGCTATTGATCTGTCATCTCCAAATTTGGTTAAAAAATGATCTCGAAAATGGCCCAACTTGTTATGGATCCTGAAGGTAATGAAAAGTATCAGGATCCTACTGCCCCTTGAAGAGTATAAGGGAATAGTCTGACTACAACATCTTCTTCTTCAACTCCATTCAAATTTACAGCCAGCATAAAGTTATTGATGTGTTCTTCAGCTTGAATGTTAAGCTCTGGACTGAACTTTGGAAGCCATTTTCCAGGATTTTCAGGTAAATCATGTAAAAGTGTAGGCATGTTGACAGCCCCTGGACTAGCCCATGGTCTCTGTGCCATTATTGTAACAACTGTTGAAGGAGTAGTAGAGACTGGTGGTGTCGGAACAGAAGTTGTTGGAATAGATAATGCTGAGATTGATGATGATTGAATAGATGATGTGGAAACAACTACACTTTGTTGAGTTGGGGTTTGGGAAACAGGTGATTGAATATGAGATGAAGGACTTATATCACTTTCTGATTTTGATTGAGTTCTTCTTGTCTTGACTCTACTAGGTAAAGGGAATTCTTTCGAAGGAATACCAAGTTTTTCACTTTGTAGCCTAGTAAGAGGTTTTGAAGAAACAAATTTTGAGCTTACACTACCTTCAGATATTTCAGACTCATCTAGAGACAATGAGAATCTTTTCAATTTATGGATTAAATCTTGTACTTCAGGAGACTCAGGAGTTTGATTGTCTGATTGTTTTGATATTTTGGTAGTGGGTGTCTGAATATTCTTCTCAATTCCTTCTCTAGGATTTTGTAATTCAGAAGAAATTGAAGAAGTTAATGAGGGTGTTTTTCTCTCAGAATGGCCAGTGGATAAAGATTTACTTGCCATTCATAGCTCAGGCCCTCCTTTTAGTGCCAAAAATGTTGAGGCGTAGAAAATCTCTGCTTCAACATTGGGGAAAACCACCCGGTCGGGACCTTAGAACAACTCCTTATCCGTTTGGTATGGTGGCTCCGACTGGATTGAAAGGACCAGTTTCCTTATGATTAATGGGTTGGTAATGGGTTGATTTGGATGGATGAAATATGGAACTAAACGATTGAAATAAAACTATCTAATCTAGTTTAATACTGATAAGGAAATTCTAAGACTAACCCGGGTATGATATGTGTGAATACAACTTAAAATTATTCCAATTTAACAATAACCATAAAAATGTATTAAAGTTTAATTGAAATGTGCAGCGACAAATAAAGATAACTCTGTTTAAGAATTTAAACAAAGTTATATTAGCATATTGTATTCATCATTGTATATCAGTTTACATACATTTATGAGAGGTGAATATTTCTAATATAATAAAAAATGATATATAAAGAAATATTGTGAAAATGAAATATATATAAATGATAGAAAATTTAAAAGAGAATATCATATAACAAAAGAAATTAACAGTGAATAGATAAAAATAACTTATCCATCTTGAAGGTTTCAAATGAAATCCGATACTCTGATCCAGTAATTCCAATGCAAAATAAAATCCAAGGTACAGAAATGCAACTCTTTAAAAATAATTTCACACAAAAATCACCAGATGTGATCCTTTATAAAATATAAGAGTCAATGGAGTACAGAAATGTAATCTCCAAGTCAAAAATATTACAACTCCAGACCCCTTCTCCAATTCATGAGAGGGGTTTAAATATGACATTACATGAAAACAGAATCCTACTACTACTGCTACAATCTACTAACTTTAAAAACAGAAATGCTATCTTTTGTGGAACTGATTCATTGCTTTTACTCCTCGTTCAATGTAACCAAGTGGCAAATTTTCAGCATTTCCTGGACCTCCGATGGATGACTCATCTTGGAATGTAACTGTCCAGTGTATGTGGCATCAGAGAATTCTGGAATCAAACAATCAAAAGCATTTGATAAGAATTTAATAGCTAATTGTTGATTGTGTGGTTTAATTAGATAAGTCGACATATTGTCCCAAGATATTGTTTGAAGCTCGTTGATCTGTTGACTTTTATTCATTATTTCTTCTTCCATCTGCAATAGTTTTCTTTAACTTTAGGCAAACTGCCTGGAACACAATCTGAAATGAGATTAATTGCATACAAGCTGTCATTGATAAATTGTGTTATATTACCCATCATGCTTCTAGCTCTTGATATAGCTCTCTCGGCTTTCATTAACTGATGTTCCCACTCTGTAAACAGGATATCTTTATGTCTTTCTTCTATCCTAGGAAGATTAGCTTCTCTTCCTTTTGTTGTATCTTGCCAAGTAAGAAATTCAGAAATCTTTTCATCAGCTTCATCAATTTCTTGCCTGAGAGTAATCATGTCCTGGATCAAGGATGATGTAATATCACAAAATGGTTCTGCTTGTGTTAATTTTGTACAAAATTCATTTAACTGCTGAGACAACAGTTTATTGACTTCAAGAGCCTCGGATTTGAATTCACTTAATTTAGGGAAATCCTTGAACTTATCTAAAGCTGCTTGAAATTATTTTTCTTGCACAATCTTCGTATTCTTCTCATTTTGCAACAAATTTTGTAGTTTGGAAATTTCTTGATTCAACTGTTGCTGTTTTCTTAAAGCCTGTTCATCAACTTTCTTCTTTTCTGTGGCAAGTTTTTCTTCTAGCTCTTTAGATCTGAGCTCTTGATCTTGTAATTGCTGTTCCAATTGAGCAATCTTCTGTTGATTTTCATTAGCTTGTTCTTCAAGTAAAGCTATATGGATATCTTTTTGGGTCATTAACTGAGAAACCTCCGCAGCTTTATCTATCGTTGCAGCACTGTATGCTCCTGCATATTGGGACAACTTAGTGAGATCCTCAGATGGATTCACTTCAGCATTCTTGTAAACAATATTCATGAACTCCTCCTGTGAAGCAGAAAACGTGTCTTGATCGATTTTTCTTCTCTTTCTCTGTTTTTTCACAACAGCTTTATGTTTAGGACTGTAGAATATATCCAGGGGAGGAATTTCCTCAATCTTCAATATAATTTGCCCTGTAGGATGTTCAGGAATGATTTCAACATCTTGATCTTCTAGCTTTTTCTCTTTAGGATTATCCTGCAGTCCTAATTGATGAGCAAATTGATTATATTGTTTCAACAATTGTGAGGAAACATTAGGATCAAAAGAGTCTACTATTTTCTCAGTAGTTTTGTTTCCTCCAAGTTGTGTATCTGATTTCTCTGTATTTGTTTCCTGTTCATTAGTTTTGTTGTCTGATCCTTCTTTTTGATTATGCACATTAGTATCAGTACTTGTGCATTCTTTCTCTGTTTGAGCTGTGGACTGTTGATCAGTATTTACATCGGATTGGCCATCAGTATTCTCTTTCTGAACATTAGGTTTGCCATCAGTGCTCACCATTTCAGTATGTACAACAGGATCATTTCCTATTACTTCCTTTTGTATATGTACAATGAGCTGGTCAGTAGCTAATTTTGTAGTGACCTTACTGGTAGATGTTTCTCCTGCTGTTTTTTCAGATGTATCCTCTGTTTCTAACTCTTGCATAGGAACTCTTAATTGATCTAGAGGAACTTTCAACAATCTTTGTCTTCTAAATAGCATAAATTTATTCATTTCTTCTTTCTGGAATTTGGACTTGGCCAAATTATAAACTTGAGAAAAGTTCTCTAATGAAACAAACAAATCATCAAATTCATCCGGTTCATGCTCGAATCGAGCAATCGAAACTGAAGAAGTAACATTAAAAGCTATCTTTTGTGGATCATACTGTCTCCCCGGGATTGTTGCTAATTTTAAGTCCTTTATTTTGACAACTTCCTTTTCTGCATGTTTGAAGTCATTCAAAGTAAAATATCCACAATTGAATGGAAAAGAAGGCCACATTCTTTTCTTATTGTTGCTCAAAAATCTGGACATTCCTTCAACTGTCAATTGATAGGATATTTCCTGGGCTAGAAGTTTATCTGGAACAAAAAGAGGGAGAACATGGGGTTCCACAATACTCCCGAAAATCCTGACATATGTGAATTTTTCTTCTCCAAACCAATCTCCTATTGAGGATAAGTCAGTTTTAGCTTTGTCGGAGAATCTAGGAGGGAAGCGATTGAAAATGGTTTGAAAGACTGGGATAAGGAAACCATGACATATTCTATAAACATGATCTTTGAAATGAACTTTCCAAAGGAGTTTATGGTATATATGAATCAGAGTAGGATCTTTAGAAGTCCATTTCCATCCTAACAAGGGAAACTCAGAATTGAAACAAAGGGCGTCTAGAATATAAGCACATAAGAAAAAGGGAGTGGCATTTCCAACATTTTTATCTTGTCTATATTCGAGTATCCTATTAGCTATCCTATCAGAAAGAATGACAGCCCAGTCCATAATTTCGGAATTGACAGCAGCAAGGATTAAAGGAACCATTTGTATAGAAAACCTAGCAGAATTGTTATTACCAAATAATCTACACATCATGGCAGCCGCATAACAGTATGGGGGTAAGAGAGAATCTACTGAATACATACCGGATGATTCATTTTTGTGCTTTTTAGGATTTTTCCTCCATTCTTTGGTAGGTTCAGATTGAACCTTATTACTGTCAGCAAACTCTTTGACAAATTCTTTGTTATAAACCTTATGCGGATCAGGGAGATGATACATTGCCTTAATGTCTTCTGCTTTAAATGATCCAAAAGATGCTCCAGAAGCTGAAATAAACATTCTGTTCTTAATTTCTACACTATCGATGACCCATCGAATCACATCATAATAAGGAATGATGTTTTCTCTGGCTGCAACTCGATGTAGGAATGAATTCGCAAGTGTTCTTTCAGTAATCTCAGAATCAGAATTTGAGTTATCTTCATCCGGAATTGATACCTTTGCTATTGTTACTTTAGGGTTTTCACTCTCAATCAGATTATAAACTCCTTCCCATGTCATTTTTCCTAGCCCTTGACATGATGTATCCGTAACTAGCTTTAGCTTTACTGGCCTTTCCTTCGAGACTGTAGGAATCTCAACAAACTTAGCGGCACCAACAGCCTTCATTCTTCTTGTTCTCTTCGACATTTCGATATCTGGTATTGCTTCCCTCGGTCTGTGAATGAAAGGATTTAGTGTTCTTTGATTCTGCAAGGCAATAAGCTATTAGTAGTGATAAACAAGCAAGTGAAAAGAACAATTATGAACTCACGATTTATTATTTATTGATTCCGTATAACACTTAAATGTTTTCTTTGGGTCACACTCACGTATTCAAAACAAAATCATAAACCAATATTCATTTTATTTGTTATTCAATGTCGAACGTACCATTGGAGATTTGGCACTTGTGAAATAATATAAATTTACCTATTTTTGAATCTTTCCGATGTGACAAGTGTATAGTGTATAAATATCAATCGCATCGGACATATTCAAATGGTACATAAATATCACAATACAAAAATTCTCCGATTTCCGATTGTGATTATAGTATATCGCATCGGGGAATTTGACCACAAAGAATTTATTAAAAAGTGCTCCGACTATGCGATTGCGATTGATCGCATCACATCAAAAATATGTAAAAACAATGTATAACATACATCCTTTGCGATTGACAATTTGCGATTGAACTAATTGCATCGGAGATTTTGAGCTTCTGTGTAAAAATTTTCTTTAAAGATTTCTCCGATTTCCGATTGCGATTACTGTTCATGGGACTTTTTATAATTGACTTGTTTTATATGATAAAGCCTTTTATATTTGATCGGATCAGAAGTTTTGAATGTTGTATTTTTTTTGTACACACTTAGTCATAAAGATATGTAATGAGTTTTTCAAACAATGAATCTTTATTTCTAAGTCTTTTATTTCTATATTAAAAGAAAAAGGGACCCTATTTCTAAATGAATTTTATTCTAAAATTAAGAAAAAGGGAGGGTTGTTGTACAGTACAACAGACCATTAAATTTATCGACCCTAAACCTACCATCTTTCACGATTGCTCCCACTTGAACCAGGAACCGTTATTTCCTGCAAGTTTATCAGCCAAATGGACCTTCGACTCTAATACGAGTTGTTAGAAAATTATATATCACAGAGCAATGGAACACATAAAATATACGGAAACACAAACATAGAAAACATATAAAACAAGAGAGACACAAATATACATGGTTCACCCAATTTGGGCTATGTCCACCACGAACAACCAATCCTTCCTTTATATTATCCAGCAAGATGAAGAGACAAAACCTACAAAAAATCTGATGTAATATCCTCTACTCTCTCTCACAGTCCCCCTTTCCGTTTCTCGCTCATAATACACATACAATGTACAACCGAAAAAAAATACCCTCATAAACAATGAGGGGTTTCCTTCTAGGGAAAAAAACCCTACATTAAACTTAACTTCTACTGTCAGATTATCCACCTAATGAATGACCCAGATTGACTACGAAATTACAATATTTTATAAGGTAATTTTACATCTGTTTTTAGCTTCGGGGGCGTTGTCCCCGAAACCCCTGCCGGGGGACCGTTGGCCTCCAGACACCCCAACCGGGGGGGATCGACCCCCCCCTCCTCCCGGTCTGACCCCTGCAGGGGGGACAAGTCACCCCCTCACCACCCCCCGCTCTGCATGGAGGGTTATACCATATTCCTGGGGTATACATCTAGCTGAAATAAAGACCTCTAAATTAGGATGAAAATCGGGCTCCACACCCAACATGAGCCTCTAGGCTCAATGATTTAGTTGTGTTAATTAAAATTTTGTGATATATATATATATATAACGTCCTAACATTTAAATATATTTAGTAAAAGTAAAAATCTTTTTTTTTTTTTTTTTAATTTTTATAAAGGGAGCTTGGACGGATGGAAAAACTTACACATCCCCCTCACACTGGGCTATAGAATAAGCCTCTAGGCTCAATTAAATTTTTAAATTAAATTGTAAATACAAGTTAAGTAATATTTATGAATAATTTGTAATAACAATTGTTTTTTTTTTTCCTTAGGAAAAAACGTAACTTTCATTAATAGGATGATAATTACATGTTGTAGATGCTATGTAGCATATGCAGATATGGTGACACAAGTCACTTTAAAAAAATGATTATCAGTAATTGTTCCAAGATAAACAATATTGTGAAAATATGCAATAAGTAAAGTTGTACATGTGCTTTAGATAAATAAGTATATGTCCAAAAGGCAAAAAAGATGATAAAACATGGTAATAAATAAGAAATTAGTGCACATCTACCACTTGTGATGGTGCATCTTCATATGGCTTGTTGAAGAAATGATATAATTGATGTTCGTTATGTTCCTGTATCTCCCATTGATCCCTTAGTAAGTGTAGAACCTCCTTGGAAAGTGAATAAGAAATTTGATTCCTTTCCCTCTATATATGATGACAAGAGATATATTCAAAATTGGATTTCAGCTGATAAACCTATTCCAATATATTCCGCAGTGTGTGCACGTGACATAAAGTATGTAGGTTGAACCAATCAATGATGATCTTTGAGTCACCAAATATCTAAACTCTATTGCAGTATTTGGTAAGTGCAAAGAATAGTAGAGCTCTAAGGCATGATAGTTTTGAATATTTATTAGTACCCCTACCAAGGCCAATTTTGACCTTGTAGAAATGTTTTTCCAACAAGAACAATATCACCCACGCCCCCCTCCCCCCCCACAACCAAAATGTTGAGTAGAGCCATCAAAATAAGCCTAGGGGATATATTTATCAATAGGTTCAAGTATAATAGTCCTAGGTGGAGGGTTGATAGGATCATCTAGAATCATATGGTATAAGGTGGTTATGTGTGCAGATATGACCAAACAAGATGGGAGGAGATCATGGAAAATGGAACAGTTATGAGTGATCCAAATGCCCCAGCATATGAGGATACAAATATTACGAAGTTTGTGAGGATAAGAGGATAGCCACCATGACTCCCAAGCCTGAGATACAAATAGTCCAATCCAAAAATTATTGAGATTGAGATCAACCTTCACATGGGTCCAGAGGGATTGGTTAACAGGGCAGTGGAGAAAAAGATGGTCTGTCTCCTCAACAACCCCTTTATAGAGAGAGCACCATGAAGGACCAAAGAATGTATGCTTTTGTAGATAGACTCCAGTGGGGATCTTGTTGGATAGTGTACACCACATTAATAGTTTGGCTTTAGAAGGGAACTTCAGCTTCCATAAGGATATCCACCACCAAAGAAGTTCCAATGGTCTGAGGGAATCATAAATAATCAGGTATCCATCCTTCGGGGTGTATGGTCCATGTTTTGAGATCGTCCAAATGATATCATCATCTTTGTCAATAATTATGACATGAGATTTTGATAGAGCAGAAGTGTATTATGCCCATTCCTTTTCCCAAAGGTTATGAATGTGTAGATCGTGACAATTTTGCCAGCCTTGTGAGAATATGGTCGAATTGGCTAGATCAACAACCTGATCTAGTGTATAGACACTTGCATTATTTAGTGTGAGTATAAAATCAGGAGATAAGATGTGAGCATTAACACTTCCAGACCAAGGGTCACATCCAATTCATACAAGCATTCCCGAATAAACATTCCAAGCTAGGCCAAATCTAATATCTTAAATGGAGTTAAGTATAGCCCTCCAGATAGTTAAGATGTTTGTTCTGTTCCATTTCCCATATCTGATCCACTCAATCGGTTGTGATGGGCTTATGTATTTGTGAATGACCACATTGGTCCATAGGCTATCATCAGTAAGTATATTCCAACCCAAATTTTCTTCTAGTGCCAAAGATAAGGAGGGAAAGTCATTTATTCCCCAATCCCCCAACCTCTTGGGTAGTGCAATAAGATCCCATTTTGCCCAAGAAAAAGTGTCCTTCATTTGAGCCATTCCAAAGAAATCTAAATCATATTTTTTGAATCCTGGATGGTATTCCCTTGGGTATCTAGGCCAAGGACATCCAATATACCAGTATCGCCTCCAAAAATGATTTGATGAGAACAAGGTAGACACCCTGAGAGAGCCATCTGTGATGCCAAATGTTGAGTCCCTTTTCAATATTAGAAATTAGCCAAGACCAATCAACAATTATGTAGTTGGATGGTTTTAGATGGAAGCCCATTTATTTTAGGCCATCCTCAAATCCCATAGAGTTAAAAGGAAAATGTTCCAGTGCAAAGTGGATTTCATGTGGAGTACATCCAAGAATTGCGAGGGTGGTTTTGGTGTTATTTCATGTCATACCAGTAGCCTTGTAGAAAAATTTCAAGGCAGAGTTGATAACTGATATGTTAGTGACATATCCATTTAAAAAAATAAGGACATCATGCACAAAGAGAAGGTGAGTAAGGATGAAATTATCTGTAATCTTGATGCCTTTCAACCTACCATGATCCCTTTCCTCGATCAATGTTTTGCTCAGTCCTTCCATGACAAGTAGAAATAATAGGGGGAGAGAGGACATTCCTATCAGAGACCCCGCTCAGCGTGGAAAAAAATGGTTGCTACCCCATTTATAAGGAAAATTAAGGAGATCGATGTGATGCAACACATAATCCAATTGATGAAAACAGTGGGGAATCCATGATGAGTGAGGAGCATTCTCAGATATAGCCAACTAGTCTGATCAAAATATTTTTCAAGATCAATCTTGAGGATCATTCCTTTGATATCCTTAGAATGCATAGAATGAAGGCCCTCCTGTGCAACTCCAATGGTTGCATGGATCTACCTATTATCTAGAAATGAAAATTGCTCAGGGGAGATATGATCAGATAGGATCAACTTGAGTCTATTGGCTATAATATTGGTCATGATTTTGTAGATGCAACTGTAGAGTGAAATGGGTTGGAAGTATTTGAAATTAGAGGGGTTTTCAAGTTTGGGTATGAGGGAAATAAATGTAGAGTTGAAGGCATCATACATTCAACTAGTAGTTCTAGTATCTTCCACCACCTCAAGAAGATCCTTTCCAATTATATCAAAAAAATCCAAATAGAATTCCACAGACCAGGCATCAGGCCCAGGGCTCTTGTACTTTTTGAACCATTTGAGGACCTCCTCAAGTTCTTCCATAGTAACAGGCTTATAGAGGTCCTCAACATTGTCCCTATCCACATACCTAGGAAAAATGCCAACCATTTTGATGGTCTTTTCCAATGATACATCATGTGGTGCTTTATAGAGATTCCAGAAGTGTGAGGTGCCAAGGTTGGCTAGTTGTTCAAAGGTGGAAACATGTTGACCATCCTCATTTTCTAGTTCCCAAATAGTGTTGATGGCCCTATGGCCTCTGGCATATTGCTGAAATAATTTTGTATTTTCATCGCTTGCTTTTAACTATGTAGCACGACTTTTGAGCCGCCATGTTTCTTCCTTGTCCTTTAAGATTTTGAGGCGATCCACCTCCAATTTGATGATATGATCCTTAGATGCAATGGAAGAGAAGCCACCATTTAAAGGGTCCTCCAAATGAGCAATATCCCACTCAATATTGTCCAAATATAGGTCATCCTATCTTCCCTTGGCCTTTTCCCATTCAATAGATTTACTTTTGGAAAAATGAAGCTTATTTGCAAAGGTGGTAGAAATGGATAAATTAGGGGTAACTGGAGTACTCCTCCATGCATGATTGATCATTCTGATATGTGCCTCATCTTGCAACCATGTCAAACTAAACTTGTAGGGAGCTGGTGGTTTGGGGAAGTTTCCAGAGAGCTCTAGATAGATTGGGGAGTGATCTGATATTCCCCCAGAGCCGATCCATTGTTTGTATGATACCAATTTATGTAACAACCCTTCCTTGGTAAGAAATATATCTAATATGCACACAAGAAAAGCCTTTCCAGTGCACTTGTTGCACCATGTAGGCCTAGTAGAGGCCATTGGGAGATTAGCTAGGTGATGAAGTGCAATTAAGTTATGAAATAAATCACATAGGGGATCCATTTGAGCATTTGATCCCTAGGATTCAGCTAGTCCCAAGGAGAAGTTGAGAGAACCACCCAGAATTATTTTATCAGCTTGCATCAAGGTTAATTGCAATAAGGAAACCTAAAAATTCTGGCGGTTATGACAAGGTCCATATACATTGACCATCCTGAAGTCATTCCCCTGTTTCTCAGAGAAGATATCTGCCACTAGAATTCCATCCCTTCTCCAAATATTATTAAGTCTAATAACCCTAGGGTTATAACCAAAAGAAATGCCCCCCGATTAATCCCGAGCATCAAGTGCATGAAAGATCTAGGAAGGGAAAAGAGAGGTAAGAGTAGCTATGATGACCTCAGATGATCAGAGAGTCTCTTGTAGGAATATTAAATCCACATTAACAGAGTCAAAAAGTCGCCTATGGCAAGGCGCTTTGCAGGGCTTGCAAGCCCTCGGTAGTTGAAGGATAGAAATTTCATTGGGAACCAATGGGTGGGAATTTCTCGCTCTAAGAACCCCTTCAATGGAGAGTTGTCTACCTACAACAATGTCCAGACCTGCCTGTAGGATAGCTTTAGATATGTTTGAGTGTCTGCCTCGAGTATGTTTAATCGGTACTTGGGGAGGTAAAGGGTCGATGCCCAAGCTTGTGCAAGATATGTTGACCCAATAACGGAGGTTGTAGGAATGACTGGACAGAGAGTCCAATGGGTTCTCCATAGGATAAGATGAAATGGGAGAGGGGGGGGGGGAGAGTATACCTCTGGGGAGAAAACAGTGGAGCATACAATAGAAGATACATGAATATTGGACGATAATGAAACAATACACAAAGACATTGCAGCGGAAGTCAAGAGAGAAGAAAAAATAAAAGGAGGGAGAGGAGAGGTAACAGAGCCCGGAGGATGTCCCGATGCTACAACTGCTGTCATGGATCTAGTAATCTTGGTGGATGAGCGGGTGGTGAAAACATTGATAGTCCCCAGAGTTGTGATGCCTTGTGATGAAGAGTGTAAACCGCCGACTATTTTTTCCTATTCAATGTCATGATAATCGGTTCATGTGTATTTTGAACCCTCGACAAAGCAGGTACAGTAGAAGATTTTGAGAGTAATGGGAAATCCATAAAAACATGCCCAACCTTGTGGCACCGTCGATAACAGAAAGGGACACCTTCAAAGTCTAGGATTTCTATCCGTGTTGTGCTCCTCCAGTCGATCTTGAGAGACTCCTCCAAACCTACTCGAGTGCCCATATGAACCAGAATATAGGAAAAAGACATCTTCCCTATGTTTGTAAATGATTTATCATGATCAAGGTATGTTCCTAGTATGTTGTTGATACTGATGAATATCTCCTCCTTCCATAGGTGTAGAGGTAATCTAGGGAGGCGAAACCAAATAGGTGTGGCACCCAAATGTTCCCTCTCTGGATCATATAGCGGGCTCCAATGCTTGAGGAGCACAGGGGCAAGTTCAATGTGCCAGAATTGTGATAAAACCAAATCTGTAAGGTCCTTAAAGGTGAATTGTATAAAAAACCAACCCTTCGTTAGAGTGAATACAATTGGTATTTACTGCAAAGTGTTCCCCCAAATCTCAGTGACCCAATGTCTAAGTGTATTAGCATTTTAAATCTGACCACAGACTCGACCCACTAATACACGGTCCATCGTCCCCATAACATCTGCCATCTCTAATCCTTCACCATGAATGAGCTGACTACCTATGTTACATACAAGGACACACTTGGTCTTCCTGGCTGCTCTAGGGTGTGTTCCAGATGAGAGAGATTCAGAAGAAAAAAAAGAAGGGGGGGGGGGGGGGGTAATTCTCGAAGTCGAGAGAGCGGGGTCGAGTGGAGCAAGTATGCTGACCTTGAAGCTACGAGAGGGTGGACGAGTCGAGCCCTGGGAAGTACGAGGGAGTGGGGTAGATGTACAGGCTGTAAAAGGGGAAGTCGAAGGCACATCCTTAGTATTCCTAGGTCCAGTAATAGCGGAGAGGGGGATGCCCAGGCCTCCACTATTTAGGAGAGGAGTAACAGAGGAATCAGGGAGCGATGGAGGGAAGGTCTGTACAATAAACTCGAGAGAGGATGGTGACAGAGGACACAAGTTCAAAGAATGAAGATGGTTAATATCAGCAGAGGTATAAACCATAAAGGAGATACTGGCATTTAAATCAGCCACATCGAATGAGTCAAAGTATGATATAGGGTAGGAAGAGCATGGGAAATCTGGCGAAACTCTAAAAACCCCATCAAAAGAATGTGAGAAACCAACTGGAAGGGTGCATGGCATACCATAGCAATCTGAGGAGGGGCCGATCAGATGTCAACGAAGGTATATGGGTCGTCGGAGAAGTCGAGGAGCTCCTCGTCCATATCTGCCGCCATGGTAAAAAGCAAAGTAATAACTATTGTTTTACTATTAATTTAACGTCTAAGTTATGAATAACACAGTTATATAAATTAAATCACTAGTAACTCTAGATGGATATCAAAAAACTTAGTTTCTAATCAAAATACTTAGTTCCTAATTTCATATCATGAAGAAAAAAACATTAAAAAAATTTAATTATTAAAATAAATAAAACATATCATCAACCCTTTTCAAATATTTTATGAATATTATACTATTGTCTAATCTTCTATGTTTGGTTCGAAGAAAGAAGATAAAACAACTTTAACAAACCAGTTGAAACATATGAGAAATTTAAGGCTAATATCCCAATAAATGTTGAAAAATATCCAACAAATTGAAGTAGAATATGGAACATCAAAATGATATCCTGGTAATCCCTGGTTGGAGTTTCAAATCCTTTGACCCGCTAGAACAACACACATTACTCACAGACACGAAAACAGATCTCCCAATAAATGTCGACCAATCTCCAACTACTTGAAGTAGAATATGGAACTTCAAAATGAGATCCTGGTAATCCCTGGTTGGAGTTTCAAATCCTTTGACCTGCTAGAATAATGTGTTGCCGAAGAGTTTTTTTTTATATTATTTTAATTGAGGGTCTATATTGATTCTGAAGGATTGAGGGCCTTGATTCATTATCAAGGGAATATAATCAACGTATGATTCATCTGAATGCTTATCAAAGGCTGTAGTGTGTTACAGAGTTGGTTAGGTTTCATTGAATTTTAATAAATTTAAAAAATTATATTCGTGCCACCCGCCAATTTCCTATGGATTTGAGATTATTCCAATTCTAATAAGTTCCTCATTATTATTTATAACATTCATTTATAAGCCATGTGGTTCCCCACCCACCAATTTCCTAGGAATTTGAGATTATTCCAAATCTAATAAGTCACTCCATGATAAGTTCATCATTATTATTTATAACATTCATTTATATATAAGCAAAAAAAGAGGGGGTGGGGGGGTAATTCTTGAAGCCGAGAGAGCGGGGTCGAGTGGAGCAAGTATGCTGACCTTGAAGCTACGAGAGGGTGGACGAGTCGAGCCCTGGGAAGTACGAGGGAGTGGGGTAGATGTACATGCTGTAAAAGGGGATGTCGAAGGCACATCCTTAGTATTCCCAGGTCCAGTAATAGCGGAGAGGGGGATGCCCAGGCCTCCACTATTTAGGAGAGGAGTAACAAAGGAATCAGGGAGCGATGGAGAGAAGGTCTGTACAAGAAACTCGAGAGAGGATGGTGATGGAGGACACAAGTTCAAAGAATGAAGATGGTTAATATCAGCAGAGGTATAAACCATAAAGGAGATACTGGCATTTAAATCAGCCACATCGAATGAGTCAAAGTATGATATAGGGTAGGAAGAGAATGGGAAATCTGGTGAAACCATAAAACCCCATCAGAAGAATGTGAGAAACCAACCGACAGGGTGCATGGCATACCATAGCAATCTGAGGAGGGGCCGACTAGATGTCAACGAAGGTATATGGGTCGTCGGAGAAGTCGAGGAGCTCCTCGTCCATATCTGCCGCCATGGTAAAAAGCAAAGTAATAACGATTGTTTTAGTATTACTTTAACGTCTAAGTTATGAATAACACAGTTATATAAATTAAATCACTAGTAACTCTAGATGGATATCAAACCACTTAGTTTATAATCAAAATACTTAGTTCCTAATTTCGTATTATGAAGAAAAAACATTAAAAAAATTTAATTATTAAAATAAATAAAACATATCATTAACCCTTTTCAAATATTTTATGAATATTATACTATTGTCTAATCTTCTATGTTTGGTTCGAAGAAAGAATATAAAACAACTTTAACAAACCAGTTGAAACATATGAGAAATTTAAGGCTAATCTCCCAATAAATGTCGAAAAATATCCAACAACTTGAAGTAGAATATGGAACATCAAAATGATATCCTGGTAATCCCTGGTTGGAGTTTCAAATCCTTTTCAAATCCTTTGACCCGCTATAACAACACACATTACTCACAGACATGAAAACAAATCTCCCAATAAATGTCGACCAATCTCCAACTACTTGAAGTAGAATATGGAACTTCAAAATGAGATCCTGGTAATCCCTGGTTGGAGTTTCAAATCCTTTGACCTGCCAGAATAATGTGTTGCCGAATAATTTTTATTATTATTATTTTAATTGAGGGTCTATATTGATTTTGAAGGATTGAGGGCCTAGATTCATTATCAAGGGAATATAATCAACGTATGGTTCATCTGAATGCTTATCAAAGGCTGTAGTGTGTTACAGAGTTGGTTAGGTTTCATTGAATTTTAATAAATTTAAAAAATTATATTCGTGCCACCCACCAATTTCCTATGGATGTGAGATTATTCCAATTCTAATAAGTTCCTCATTATTATTTATAACATTCATTTATAAGCCACGTGGTTCCCCACCCACCAATTTCCTAGGAATTTGAGATTATTCCAAATCTAATAAGTCACTCCATGATAAGTTCATCATTATTATTTATAACATTCATTTATATATAAGATGTGTAATTCTTTTTTTTTTTCAATAAAGTTGATCCATAACCCTTTTATACACCATGGTAGTAAATGTGTGCGTTAGTAAGACATTCTTGGTGTTGCAATAGTTTTCTTGGTTATCTATATGAAGCCTTAGACTATATCAACCACATTAATATTTTTAATGTGGTTGTACTAGTTATGAAATCAATATCTTGAATTTTTGAAATAATTGGAGGCATAAATTATAAAAACTATGCATAAACAAAACAAATTCAACAAAGTTAGGAAAAAGATGCTCACAAGATTCTAAAAATTAGTAACTATACATCAATAATTTTTTTTTAATAAAATTAGGAAATAAATATTTTAAAAACTAATAACTAATTATCATAATAGTTATTTATTATAAAAGCTATGTGTAAACAAGATTTTTTTTTATGATTAATGTAATTGAAATTGAAAATAGAGAAATATAAAATAAAAAAAAGACAAAAAAAAGTATAAGTCAAATTAAAAAGTAATAAAACTATATATATATATATATATATATATATATATATATATATATATATATGAAAAATATTTTTTAATTATTATTTTTTCTTTAAAATTTGAACCTTGGTAGGTCCTCTTCATTCATTCATTTTCAAAAGTAGGTTACATCCTTGAAAGAATTTCAGTGGCTCAACCTGGCCATTGGGAAACCGGGTCTATTGGCCATCCATCCAAAAGCTGAATATCTTAAGTATGTCAAACAAGGCCTTATAGGCCTAAATGTCTAATCATCAGAGGACTCCACTGGAGCTGAGTCCTTTGCACTGGAACCTAGTAATTCTCAGTGGGGGAGGCACAAAATGTGCATGCCGCTAAGGTGAACATTGTGCTGTTGTAGCTGGAATTGAATCAATTGATTTTTTTTTCTGAATTTCGTTGATAGCTTTGGCCACTAGAGTTTTCATTAGCCAATAAAGATGTACTGTTTGTTTACGTTGGGTAGTGCATCATCTAATTGAAATTTTTTGTGAATTTCCTGGAAGCCTAGATCTGGTTTGCCACAATTAACTAATGAGGTCATGATAGCTTTGGCCACCAGAGTTTTCATTAGCCAATAAAGATGCACTATTTGTTTACACTGGGTGGTGCATCCACTAGTATGTCTAGGATCCACTTGTACTTAGACTTCTGTTGCGACCTACACTTAGACTTCTGTTGGTTGATTGAGTTCAACTTCCCAAGACGATATCATTTCTTTGACATAGGCTGAGTTCCTACTAAAAGTTGTCATTTAAAAAAAACCACATAAAAAATTAAAAAAAAAGTAAGAAAAGAATTATTGGAAATGTTTTTTTTAGTTATTTTTTTCTCTCTAAAATTTGTAATCTCAAAAAACTATAATTCATGAAAATGGAAATAATAAAAAAAGGAAAAAGAATAAATTAAAAGGTTAAATGAAAAGGAAATAAAACTAAAAGCAAAAAATTAGTAACTAATAGAAATAGAAGTTACCAAACAGTGAATAATAAACCCTCAACTAATTTCCTTATAAATAAATAAATTTAAATAATAATAATAAATAACAAAAAAAAATACATAATTTTTTTAAAAACAAATTAATAATAAATCCTCAACCAATTACCTTATAAATAAATAAATTTAAATAATAATAAAAAATAACAAAAAAAATACATAATTTTTTTGAAAAACAAATTAATCTACAAGTAAAAACAACACTTAATACTTGCAGCAAGTATAATAATAAATATAAACTACAAACTATAAAAACTATAATAGTAGAGTGTTTTTAGGTTGGCAAGGTGGCTCTGGCATTTTATTTGTGTTTTTCTGTGTTTGTTTTCATAGATAAAAGCAACACGAAAACAATTATTCTGAACTTTTCTACTTTGCACATAATGTTTATGAATCTTGTTCAGAAAATCTAAATTCTTGTTCAGAAAATTTAAATTCCAAATCGAATGATGTACAAATATGTCTTCTTTTGTCAGCAGAGGCTGTCAATTTTGCAAATGTATGTGGTACAATTACGGTGACAGATGGGGTATTCAATGTTCTACACACAGCCTCACACGAGAGGCAATGCTAGGAAGTTCGACATAAGAAAATTATCTAAAACAATTTTTTCCCTAAGTTTAAAAATATTGGACAAAATATTTCATGTCGAGGTTTTTGAGAATCTGAATGAATCCAAAACCTGTTATGCTAAAAAATATTGTCTTCTTAATTAATTAAGATGGTAATAAGATAGTGGGAAACTTAATTTGTCAGTAAAAAGAATTTTGATATACAGTTGTGGAGAATTCCTATTCTATTGTAAAATATATTTAATCATGATAATGAGAAAGACAAGCAATACCTTGAATGTTTACAATTGGTTTCTTTTCATGTAGAAGAACCAGTGTAACACTAAGTAAGACTTTTCATAGAGCAGAGTAGATTGATGATAAACTGTGCAACCTTGACTGTTTGCATAGCCACTGTATCAACAATGAGGGGGTTTACTCACACTATTATTCCTAAGAAATCAATTGTTTCCATTGCAAAGCATTACCACATTTTCCAAAATTGAGTTCTATTTTTTCGGCGTGAGTTGCTGTTACTGTTGCCATGATTTCCATGACACTATATGCCATCATCGACTAGCTGAAGGAGCACAAGAGGTTGATTGAAACAATTTTTTTCTTATCATAAGAGGGAAAAATTAAAACAATGTGGTTATAATTAATGGTTGCAAGGTTAGGACTTTACCATGTGGACCCTTAAGGGTTTGGATGTATTACCCATAAATTTTAATTTGGAGGAATCCAATTTGAAGGATTTCATGTAGAAATTATGATGTAGATTTGTAGTCGCTGATGAAATTTTAACCAAAATCACAAGACACAAAGTTACTCTACTGCTTTGCAGAAAGTAATTCACAATATAGAAAAAAAATATCAGACATGGAATAAGAAATCACACACATGAAAATAGTAATTTTACCAGGGAAAGAAAACTGCTAAAAATTCCAATGCCTGCTTGCATTAATATGATGAATAAAGATGTATTACAATTGCTTTTTTCAACTGAGCACAACCTTCAAGTGCATAACCTATCTCTCTGCATCACTGAGAAGCTCTGACCCAAACTTAGTCAAATTTTTCTCTGCTTGAGCTCCTATTTCCTTACATTTCTCCTTGAGAAATTATGCCCCTATTATTTAGGAATTTCTCCAAAATGGATTAAGCAATTCCTTAGGTTGATCATTTGACTGCATGCAATACTTGTACACTCAATAATAGCCTACACCTAATGTTACACTACCTTGGAATCTCCATCAAGCTTGGGTAACTTGAATTATCTACACACACTAGCTATTTTGGGATGATTGATCAATTATCTGGATGATTACCGAGTTTGAATGAAGTCCCATTGCTTAACTGACCTTCCACTAGTTCCTCCAAAAGTTGGAACTAGTTTAATTGAAAACAACTCGAGATAACTTTCCTTGATTTCTACAAATTAGCAATCACACATGCTCAATTGAAATCTAACTCCTCCAACTCGAATTTACTGATTAAACTGGGTGACACAAGCAATGCCACACAAGTTAACTACATCCAAGTTGTTTGCTGATGTGGAAATTTGATTTTTCTCAATTTAATCAAGGCAAAATAAGATTGAGAATTTCTTTCTGCATTCTTCAACACTTCCTCTCAGTAAGAAAGGGATTATCAACCATCCCTATCCTGCACCTGTGGAACTCGAACATCCCTCTTGACAAGGCTTTTGTCAAAATATCAGCATCTTGTTCCTTTCTCAGAAACTGCAACAACATTATCCACCCCTGCAAAAAGTACTTTAAATGGTGATACCAGAGATTTATATGCTTGGATCGACCGTGAAAAACATGATTCTCAAAGGGCTTGATGAAAATATGATTGTCACAGTAGATCATAGTTGAATACATCATTTGACCAAAAAATCCAACAAGTATATTTCTCATCCGGATCGCTTCACATGCTTCTTGACTTGCAACCATGTATTATGTTTCTTCCAAGCTTAGTGCCACAAATATTTGCTTTCTATTGTATAAGGAAAATGTTGCGGACCCAACACTAAAAATTCCACCTGATGTACACTTTTGGTCTGGTGGAATCCCCACTCAATTTTCATATATGAAGCCACACAACATCACTCCCTCTGTCCGTCTATACCATAGTCCAAAATGAGTAGTGCCTTTGAGGTACCGTAGAGCATGCTTAGATGCCTTCCAAAATAATTTGGTTGGTCTAACCATAGCTTGGCTCAACTGGTTTTCTGCATAGCACATATTTGGTCGTTTGTTCACAAGGTACATTAGTGAACCCACTAGTTGCTGATAAATGGTAGCATCCACTTCCTCAATTGAAGTGGCATCATCCTTCCTCTAGTTGGTCACTAGAGGTGTCTCCATGGGTTTGCAAATCTCCGCGCAAAATCTCCGCAATATCTCATTTGCATACTTGCCTTGAGAGACAAACTGTTTCCGATCACCTTGCTAGACTTCTGATATGAGGAAGTAGTGCATGAGATCCATGTCCTTCATTTAAAATTCTCTTGCAAGGTCTTTGCAAGATATAATAAATTGTTCATCACCAATTAAAATCAAGTCATCAACATATAAGGAAATAATCAACAATTTACCTTCTACCAAAATATGATAGGTTTGCATCTGCTTAACTTTTGGTGAAGTTAAAATTGGTGAGATAGCTATCGATCTTGGTGTACCAAGCACGATGTGTTTGCTTAAGACCGTACAATGCTCACTTGAGTATGCACACATTAGACTCCCTATCAAGAGTCTCAAAGCCTTCTGGTTGTTCGATGTACACCTACTCCTCAAAAACTCTGTTAAGAAATGTTGTTCTTACATCCATCTGGTGGATCTTCCACCCCATCTACGCAACTAGAGAAAGAATTGATCTGATGGATGAGTACCTTGCTACATGAGAAAATATCTCCTCATAGTCAATTCCTTCAACTTGAGAGTATCCCTTGGCTATAAACCTGGCCTTGTACTTCTCTATGCTTTCGTCTGCTGCCTGCTTTACCTTGAAGATCCATTGCGAACCCGTAACTGATTTATCTGCTGGTCTTGGGACGACTTCCCAAACATTTTTCTTTACAATGGATTCATATTCCTCCACCATTGCATAAACCCATGCATCCTCAAAAGAGGTTGGATTAGTCTCGACAAGCTCAGTCATTAGAGCCATGTAGCCAATGTACCAATCATGTGACCTTCTCTGCCTGTGAAAATTTGAAGAAGCACCCACATTCTCCCTCGCATATTGCACACATCTTTCAACTTCCCTGGTTCTTTTCCTAACTTCTCTAGATGGTTCTACTTGAGTGGTGGTATCCACTCTCTGCTCAATTTTTGTCTGCTCCACAACTTCTTGAGTTTCCTTTTTTGAAGATAAAAGATCCTCTTTTGGTGGGATTTGAAGCTCCCTCTCAAGACAGCACCACATCACTTTCTCCTCATCAAATTTTACATCCCTTCACACAACTGTCATTACGAGGGATGGAAAGTACAC
The DNA here is from genome assembly GCA_034641835.2 of Pinus albicaulis. Classification (NCBI taxonomy): domain Eukaryota; kingdom Viridiplantae; phylum Streptophyta; class Pinopsida; order Pinales; family Pinaceae; genus Pinus; species Pinus albicaulis. Next base: position 514,150,865 of record CM076573.1, on the reverse strand, counting down.
ATGGTAGTTGTGGGGAGTTTCTGTGTAACCCAAAAATACCACAAATTTTGTTGTCTGACCTAAATTATTCCTTGATTCTTTGGAGACATGGTAGTAAATAGAGGCTTCAAAATCCTGAATTTTGACATATTCAAATTTCTCCTTGAGAATTTCTCCTTTGGTATAATCATGCCTAGAATCCAATGAGGACTCCAGTTCTATAAATATAATGCTATGTTTCATTCCTCTGCCACAAGTGTAGAGGTAGGCCTTGGTCATGCAACATCGCCCTTGCTTCTCCCACAATGCTACATTGCTTTCTCTCAGCCACCCCATTATATTGTGGGTTGTGGGGTGCTGTCAACTCTCATAAACTGCCTTCTTTTTCACAATTTTTAAAAAATAATTTGACATGTACTCATCTCCATTATCTCTCTTTATAACCTTCACCTTCTTGCCGGTTTCTTTGCAAACCAACGCCTTGAATTATACAAACTTGGGGAATTTCTCATCTTTATTTAGAATGAAGAAGATCCAACACTTCCGTGAGAAGTCTTCAATAAAAATGTCAATATTTGTGTTTGGCAGTGGAAGCTGTCAAGAAAGGTCCACAAACATAAATGTGGATCATTTAAAGGATTTCATGTGCTTTGCTATCCCGAACATGGAATGTGGATTGTGTGTACTTCCCTATGGTAAATCCTTTACACACATCCTTCTACTCAAGTGTTCCTTTGGGGAGGCCTGTGGTTATCTGTTGCAAAATTTTCAAGGGGCCATGATGTAAATGTCCAAGTCCTCTATGCCAAAGTTCACCAAAATCGCAACTCTAAACCTTCTATGCCATAGTTCTTAATGCAACATAGTCTTCCACATCTATCTTATACATGTTCTTCACACAAAACCCAAGCTGCTTCACTTGTCGCTTGGATATGTGCCTCAGGAATTTATTTCCTATGATGAAGATCAAATCATAATCACGGTCTTCCAAAACTACAACAAAGATGAGATTTTTATTTAGGCCCGGAACGAACATGAAATACTCGAGCCTGAGGGGGGAGCCCAACTCCATATGAAAGGTGACTGTACTAATCTCGATCACGCTATACCTTTTTTAATCCCACATATTGATGTGCATATGCAAGTCTTTTTCCTCTAGGTCATTGAAAAAATATCTACACCCTTTCATGTGGAACGATGCACCTAATTCCAAGTACCACATGCTCCCCATCACTGTGCTAGACATGCATGCAATGAGGATAAATTCAAGCTCAAACTATGAAGCCAAGGCTTCACCTATTTCTCCTCCCTAGGTATTCTTGCTTACCTTCTTGTGTGGAAACTTCGTGGTATAGTGCTCGAATTCATGACAATGGAAGCATTTAATTTTGGACAAATATTTCTTCTTGCTCCATTGTCTGGATTCTAGTTTGGATTGAGATTTTTTCCCTTTTCAATTCTTTTCCTTTCCAACCAATGAATTTTTTTCTTCATCCTCACTCTTGGATGAAGTCCCATCTCTCTTTTTTTCTTCCTGTACTAAATCATATTATGAGCGCTCCCAATTCGGTATTTTCTAGCTCCCATTCACCGAATCTTGATAGCTATGCCAACTCATGGGAAGGCCCAGAAGGGCTAGGATTACTAAGTCTTCTTCAGAGACATTAAAACCGACCTTGCCAAGTTCATCACGCCATTGTGTGAACTTGCTTATATACTGCAGAATTGTGTCATTCTTATGCATCTTGATACTTCAAAGTTTATCCTTGAGTTCCATCTCCCTATGGGAACTATTATTCTCAAAAAATTCTATCAGTGCTTTCCATATTGCAAACATAGTTTCTTTTCCATGGATATTTTAGACAATGTGATCTTGTACTCCCTCCAATATTATTCTCCTTGCCTTGGCTACATATTTATTCCACCGAGCAAGGTTATGGGCATCAAAATCCAGTGGTTTTGCAACACATGTATTGATGTTTTCTAGCAATCCATTGTCATCCAATACTGCCTCCATGTAATCCTTCCATCCAAAAAAATTAGAAGAGACTTCCAAGGCATACTGTTAATTTTGGACAACTAGGTCAAAACTCCATGTTGTGATTCTTATATGAAGATGCCAATATTTTTATTGGATTCCTCTTTTGGAGAGGTGCAAGATCGATCTAAAGATCATCTTGATTCAATGAGTATAATATTTACTTTGAATTAATTCCACTTATGTGCAAGGTCGGCCCGAATTGAAATGTAGGCTTGAAGCCCCATCAGTTGTGTCACACACCGTCACTGATGGATATATATATAGGTCAACATTGGAGGTCATTTTCATCCATCACATCATCACACATTCTCTTTCATAATCTGATTGGTTCGATCACCTTGGAGGCTCTTCTTCTCTCACACGTGGGAAATTTCAGTGAAGGAAATTTTTTGTTTTTACCTAGGGTTTCAACATAGATTTGAGCAACGTTGAATTTGGTCAACGCTTGGTAAAACTGACCATAAATTCTCCCAAAATTATGATTTCTAGAATCCGCAGTTATTGGCATAGAAATCGAGGCTGGACATTGACTTTGATCGGGTTGCGTTGACTTTTTGCTGCTGCTGTTTTTCTTTGACCATTGATTAGGACAACGTTCACTTTCGTTGACTTTGGGTTGAATCATATAGATGTCTGAGAGGGTTGTGTGACACTTCTGGTTGGCTGACTGTATTGAGACTTTGCTGGTTGAAGCATCTTGTTGACCATCGTAACACACCACAACACATATATTTTGTTGATCAAGTTAAGTGTAATTTTGGCTTGTCTTCTGTCGATCTAATCATATGTTCTATAAAAATTTTACTTTCTTGTTTATGTGCTTGTTTTTTGATATTTGGGATAAAATTAAAGTTGCATCAAGAATAGAACATCTACGAAAATTTACATGGTATCAGAGCTGAGGTGAAGACAAAGCCCAAGTTTGTAGCAATCATCGAAGAGGAGCATGGGTACCTCAAACTATAATGGCTTCAAAGATGATGATAAATTGACTAGGAAGGAAGACTTCCATGCCTGGAAGATGACATTGGATCTTATGTTGGAAGACAAATATGTCATGGACTATGTGCAGGGAAAAATCCAAGAGCCTCCATCCATTGCACCTGCTGCCACAAAGTCAAAATATAAGAAGGGGGAAATCAAAGCAAAGCTGATGATCAAGGATTCAATTCATAAGAGTTTGGTTGCCTACATCTGTAAGCTGGGAACACCCAAGGAGATGTATGATAAGTTGGTCAACATGTTCAAGGCCAATAATGAAAATCAAATCCTTTTCTTCAAGAACCAACTGAAGAATCTGAAGAAAGGCAGGGATGAATCCGTTCAATCATATTTTATAAAATTGATTGAAATCAGAAATAATCTTCTGGCTATTGGGGAGACAATAGTTGATAGATAAATGGTTCTCACCACACTTGGAGGTCTCCCCTCCGAATGTCATGTATTCAATACTACGATTCTCAATAACAATGTGATACCTGACTTTGACGAAGCACTATTGAGATGTGTACAAGAAGAGACAAATATGAAGGAATATGAAAATGAAGGAAATGATGCCTTCACTGCTCATGCTAAGAAGAATAACAATGGTGGTCCAAGGAATAAAGGAAGAGCAGGGGCCCAAGGGAAGAAAGGTAAATGTTACACATCACAAGATTGGCCACTATGCTAGAGAATGCCCTTTCAAGAAGGATCCTCTTGATGATGATGACAACAACAACCGAAGGAATGGAAATCAAAGGGACAACAGGTTCAAAGGGAAGAGGAAGGCTCCCTCTGATGGAAATGGGAAACCTTTCAAAAGACTTAGAAATTCTAGGTATGAGGAATCTAATGTTGTTGATGATAAATTAAATGAATTCATTATCGTATCTTCCCTCTTTGTTGCATCTCCACCCGACACTATGGATGTCTGGTTGATAGATAGTGGTGCCTCAAGGCACATCACTGGATTCAAGGAAGAACTTTCTGATATGGTTGAGAAGGATGCTAATCTAAAAATTATCCTTGGAGATAATGCCACATATCCCGTGAAAGGTATAGGGACTGTGACCCTCCACTTATCTCAAGGTCAAGTCCTCTGCTTGCAAGATGTACTATATGTACCTGATTTGAAGAAGAACCTTGTGTCTATTTCGGCCATGGAAGACAAAGGTTTCAACGTGGCATTAATTGATGGTGTTAGGGTCTTGTAATTTACAGTTTCACAAGGTGACTGATTATTTTATCTTTTAATTTTTTTCATACTTTACAGGGATGTCAATATTCAAAATCCTTTCCAAAGCAAGAATCAAAGAAAGCAACAGAGAGGTAAGGAGCAGCATTAGACCATTAGCGAAGACAAAGGCAGCAGAGAAACCTATTAAGGCAGAAAAACATCAAGAGCAAAGTCTTGAACAAGATCGGGTCAAGTTGTGCATGCTTGAGTCGAGTCGTGAACGCGGGTAGGTCATGAACATGGGAAAATTAGACAAGATTCAAGTATTTTATGAACAAATAGAAAGAAACGAACGGGCACAGCCAAAGAAACAAAGTCGGAAAACCACATCAAGGGAGCGGTGAGGACCGTTGAACTGAACATTGATCAAAGATGAAGATTAAATCACAATCGCAGGTCTCAAGTTTTGCAAGATAGGCACAAAGGGTAAATGTTAAAATTGCCGAAGTGCGATGTGCGATGGGTGGGGCCCAATTGCAGATCACAGATTTTAGAAAATAAGTGCAAAGACAAATGTTAAATTCACCGATCTGCGATATGAGATGATGTGGCATGGTGATGGGGCAGTGACGTGGCCTTGACCACACATATCACAGTTGACTTATGATGATGGGGCAAGGTGACGTGGAAGTGACGTGGCAAAGGACGTGGTAGTGACATGGCAGATGACGTAGTTTAGATTGCGTACAACACATCCAAGATCTCACAGGTTAAGTTTATGGTCAAAAGTTAAAAGTTGGAAGTGCGATGGAGGCCCGGACGTGATGTAGCTTCAAAGGCACATTCCAAAGGATTTCAAATCCACATACATGGCCTTTTTCAGTGTTAAATCACATCGAAGGAGGAAAAGGGATTATAATGAAAAAATCATGGAATGTCGAAGCAAGATGTGTGATATGGTGGGACTCGATCGCAATGCGCACATCGCAAAAGATAAAGGATAAGTCGCAAAGGTAAAATTTTAAACTACCGAATTGCGATGTGCGACGACGGTGGGGCTTGATCGCAATGCGCACATCACAAATGTTCAAGGAAAAGTGCTAAGGAAAATGGTAAGAACGACGAAATGTGAAATGCGATATCAGAGGGGATGCAATGTTTTCCAGAACCAAGATCTAAGCATTTTCAGGTTCGAGTGAACGAGTTTTCACGCTATTTTTTGTGTAAAACAGGTCAAGTCGGGCATACGAGGTTTGAAGCTCATTTCACAAAGAAATAAGGTTAAATGTAGAGAAAAGGCTGAACGTCATGGCAACAAAGAAATGGACTGAATAAGGTCGACTCGGGCAAAGGGAATTTGCGCAAAACAATTATCATATACTAGCAGAAAGCAGAAAAGGCAACAAATACATCAGCATAATCACCAATCAACGAAAAGCGGCTAGCACACCACTAGAATTAATTACCCAACACCGATCTTCGGAAAAGCAGGGCCATATGTTAGAACCATCATTCATTGCCTCTTCGGGATCATCACATATCACTTCCAAGAATACCTTTGATCTTATGAAGAGCCATCGAAGCTTTTAGATACCTGAAGAGCTGCTCAAAATTAATTTTACAGGCGATGTTGTCAGATATTTTCTTTGTTCGGGATTTGTATGGCCATACCTGTTTAATTTTTGGTTGTTTGTAATAAATGAAGTTTTCCAAAGTACATTAGGGCAACCCACTTAAGTTGTTAGTTAAATACTCCTTGAACTTCCAGTATGAAGGGTTGGATATTGTTATCCCCTGCATTGTAAGAACTAATCTGTTGGAACACTGTAATTTCAGAGCTGGACATCAATAATCAAAGACCGTTACTGGATTCTTGAGCCGTGTCAAAATGGTGAAGTGCCTCTTCTCTGTTTTAAATGTTTCCACTTTTTTCCCTATTGTGTCTCTGTTCATCTAATTGTAAATAATAAATTTTAGATTAAGATTTGTTGTTTGGGCACCTTAATTATTTATGAATTTACAGTCTAAATGTTTTCTACTGAAGTTTGATTAAAGAATTCTTAACTACTCTTTAGTCATTACTAAATCTCAATTTTTCTTTCACCTCATAATTCATACAACTCTTAAGATCCATCTAGCACAGTTAGCTTGCCACGTGATTCTCTTGATGTGGATGTGCCATTCTAGCCTTCAAATCCATAGCCCAATGGAATAGTCCCTGTAGACATGCTATCCAACCACCAAATCAATCAAAGAAACAACCCCCATCACTATAACTAGCCTAATATAAACACTTTTAATAATCAAGTTAAATCATAAAAATAGAGAGAGCCCTCTCTGAGTCTAGGAAGGCTAGGTCCTGGACTCCAGAGTGGTTTGATGTTGTCCTATGTCATTTGTTCTTGCCAATCTCACAAATTATGGAGTGACAACATAATGGCGACCATACTAGGGAGGGGATTTATTGAAAAAACTTAATATTTCATTAGAGCTCAGAAAGCCTAGTCAAAATATTGTATTATTCAAGTATGTTCCAAGATTGGTATCTGGTTGTTGATGGTGGACAACATCCGGACACAAGAAAGTTGAAATCATCCACCTGGTGACTCCACAGTTTTCAGTTGACTTAAAGACTCCACTGGTACAAGAATCTAGATTGGTTGTGAATATACAGTGACCCCACTCTCTGACTGATTGACAAGATGGATCCAAGAATACGACGCAAGTATGCTCCAATGAACAAAGATCACATTCCTGGATTCCCACATAAAATGACTCAGGTAAATTGCCAAAGAAATGTTCCTATTTTTCAAGATGAGAATGTTGATGATGCTTTGTTACATCTCATTAAATTTCATATACACTCATGGAAGTTGAAGGTCGAATGGCATGAGGATTGCCTCATGAAGATGTTCATGGCAACATTAGAAGGGAAAGAGAGGGAATGGTATGAAGGTTTGAATCCTGGTAGTTTGTTTTCTTTAAAATATTTCCACAAGGTGTTTTATGAGCGTTATAAAGAATATTATCCATCGTTAGCATTAGCTGAAAATTGTTGTGATCAGTCTGAGGATCTCATACAATACCTTGTAAATATTTATGAAGATCTAGGAAATTGGCATCCCGAGGATCTCTTAAAAGAAATTCATGAATTTGATTCTCAAGTTAACTGTCATGATAACCAAGACAGGTTAGCTGAAAATGAAAGCCATAAAGAAATGAAAGAATATCCACATGATCTCTCTGAGGGGACAAATGATAATTCAACTGCTATTTTGTGTGAGGCTAAAGAAGACATTTAGCATCATGATCAATCTTCACAAGAGAAAGAAAACAACTATTTTTCAATCCAAAGAAAAAAAAAGACTCCCTCTTCCTTTAAATGAAGAAGAAATCAATCAGATTATAAGCATGCAACCATCCTCTAAATTTTTATGTAAGGAATATATTATTTCTATTTGTTCTACTGCTGATTTATGTACGGAGGCATTTCCTCATGAAGAAACAAAAGAACATATTGGTACTAATGTTTTTCTACCTTCTCAAGAAGGTCTATGGCTAGAAACTGCTCCTATTCATAAAAATTATGGACTTCAAATGTAATTCAACCAACTCAGTCAAGACATATCAGGGTTTCTTGAGGACAACATAGTGGTATATAATGAGGATGCCATGTCAGATGACCATGAAGAATTTTTAGAGATTCTCTTTGAGAAGGATCTTGAGCATGATAGAGTGGAACAAGGAGCAACCCTAAATGAAGCTTGCTATTTAAATCCTCTGGGCCAGGTATTGTTCCAAGATCCTTTTTCTGGTTTATTAGAATCATGTAAAGAAGGAGTATGCTATTCTAGGAATGGTTTGTTGTAGAGTTTAAGGAAAAGTTTGAGCATTGCTATCCATAGGCAAGTAAGATGGGATTGGCCCTTTTGTTTTTCTAGCCCACTAAAAAAATTGAACAAGAATCAATCATGTAGTCATTTACTTGATTGGTTGCATTGGAGAAAGGAGTACACTTAGTGTATATATCATCTCCAAGTTAGATTAGGGTAGGTAGGTGTGAAAATAAGCTCAACACTCTAAGCATATTTGAAATTTTAGCTTAGATTTATTTTCATTTACGGATATGTATGTTTCATACTTTAGTTTAAGCTCAATTCTGGTTTCACCATTCAAGTTTTCAAGGTGAAAAAATATGTTCAACTTGATGAATTATAGTGGATAAGGGAAATTTTAATTTCAGTTCAGATTTCAGTATGCTAATAAGCTCGCTGGCCTAGCATGTGGTCTATTTTTATTAGTCAAATTAAGGAGAAACAATCAGCTAGTTTCCAGTCACAAAGTGCCTGATTGATCAAGATACAAGTTGTGGGATCAACCCAATAGATCAGGCTACTAGTCTACGGTGTTCTTGACACCTCCTAAGGGAGCTTCCATCCACAGCTGGAGCCACTATTAGAGTCCTGTAATTTACAGTATCATAGGTGACTGATTTTTTTCTCTTTGCAAAATTTTCATACTTTACATAGATGTCAATATTAAAAATCCTTTCCAAAGCAAGAATCAAAGAAATCAGCAAAGAGGCAAGGAGAAGCATTATACCATTAGTGAAGAAAAAGGCAATAGAGGAAGCAGTTGAGGTAGAAAAACAGAAAGAGTAGAGTCTTGAACGAGATCGGGTCAAGTCGTGCATGCTTGGGTCGAGTCGTGAACGTGGGCAGGTCGTGAACGTGGGAAAAGTAGACAACATTCAAGTATTCTACGAATAAATAGAAATAAATGAACATGCACGACTAATGAAACAAAGTCGGAAAACCATAGCAAGGGAGCAGTGAGGACCATTGATCTGAAAATCAATCAACAATGGAGATTAAATCACAATCGCAGATCGCAAGTTTTGCAAGATAGCTGCAAAGGGTAAATTTTAAAGTTTCTGAAGTATGATGTGTGATGGGTGGGGCCCAATCGCAGATCACAGATTTTAGAAAACAAGTGCAAATACAAATGTTAAATTCTCCGATCTGCGATATGAGATGACGTGGCATGCTGACGGGGTAGTGACGTGGCCTTGACCCCACAGATCATAGTTGACTTATGATGATGGGGAAAGGTGACATGGCAGTGACATGGTAGAGGACATGGCAGTGACGTGATAGAGGACATGGCAGTGACATGGTAGATGACGTAGCCCGGCCTACGTACCGCACATCGCATATCTCACAAGTTAAGTTTATGGTAAAAAGTTAAAAGTTGCTTAGTGCGATGGAGGCCTGGACGCAATGTAGTTTCAAAGGCACATTCCAAAGGATTTTGAATCCACATACATGGTCTTTTTCAGCGTTAAATCACATCGGAGGAGGAAAAGGGATTACAACGTAAAAAAGCCGTGGAACGCAGAAACAAGACGTGCGATATGGTGGGACCTGATCGGAATGCTCACATCGCAAAAGATAAAGGATAAGTCACAAAGGTAAAAGGCTAAACTGTCGAATCACGATGTGCGATGATGGTGGGACCCGATCACAATGCACACATCATAAATGTTAAAGGACAAGTGCTAAGGAAAATGGTAAGAATGAAAGAATGCAAAACGCGATATTAGAGTGAATGCGATGTTTTCCAGAACCAAGATCTAAGCATTTTCAGGTCCGGGTGAACGAGTTTTCACACTGTTTGTGTGTAAAATGGGTGAAGTCGGGCATACAAGGTTTGAAGCTCATTTCATGAAGAAATAAGGTTAAATGCATAAAAAAGGCCGAATTTCACCACAAAGAATAAATGGAACGAATAAGGTCGACTCGGGAAAAGGGCATGCATGTAGAACAATTATCATATACCAGCAGAAAGCAGAAAATGCAGCAAATACATCAGCATAATCACCAATCAATGAAAAGAGGCTAGAACCGCACTAGACTTAATTACCCAACACTGATCTTCTCAAAAGCAGGGCCATATGTCATAACCATCATTCGTTGCCTCTTCGGGATCATCACATATCACTTCCAAGAATACATTTGATCTTGTGAAGAGCCCTTGAAGCGTTTAGATACCTAAAGAGCTACTCAAAATTAATTTTACATGCAATGTTATTAGATATTTTCTTTGTTCAGGCCTTGTATGGCCATACCTGTTTAATTTTTAGTTGTTTGTAATAAATGAAGCTTTCCAAATTATATTAGGGCAACCGACTTAATTTTTTAGTTAAATACTCCTTGAACTTCCAATATGAAGGGTTGGATATTTTTAGCCCCTGCATTTTAAGAACTAATCTGTTGGAACACTATAATTTTAGAGCTGGACATCAATAATCAAATACCGTTACAAGATTCTTGAGATGTGTCAAAATGGTGAAGTGCCTCTTATCTGTTTTAAATGTTTCCACGGTTTTCCTTGTTGTGTCTCTATTCATCTAAATGTAAATAAGAAGTTTTAGATTAAGATTTGTTGTCTGGGAACCTTAATTCTATCTGAATTTACAATATAAATGTTTTCTGCTGAATTTTGATTAAATAATTATTAACTGCTCTTTAGTCATTACTGAACCTCAGTTTTTCTTTCACCTCATAATTCATATAGCTCTTAAGATACATCTAGCATAGTTAGCTTCCCTTGTGATGCTCTTAATGTTGATGTTCCATTCCAGCCTTTGACTTGATAGCCTAATTGAATAGTCCCTGCAGACCTGCTATCCAACTACCCAATCAATAAAAAAAACAGCCCCCATCACTATAGCTAGCCTAATATAAACACTTTTAATCATCAAATTAAATCATAAAAACAGAGAGAGCCTTCTCTGAGTCTAGGAAGGATAGGTCTTGGACTCCAAAGTGGTTTGATGTTGTCCTCTGTCATTTATTCTTTCCAATCTCACAAATTATAGAGTGACAACATATGGGAAGGTGTGCATCTGGAAGAAGAGTTTCAAGGAAGCTATCACAATTTGGTTTAGAGTTTATATAGTCTACCAGGTTGGAGGAAGTCCACTTGAAGTGATGACTTGTGATACTATCTGATAGACTGAACTATAGCACCGGAGGTTTGGGCACCTTCACTACAAAGCCCTTCCTGAAGCAAGAAAGGTGGTGACTAGGATGGCCAAGTTCACAAATTATCATGAAGGTATATGTCAGGGTTGTGCTGAAGGAAAGCATACAAGGGGACCTTTCCCCTCAAGTGTCACAAAGACATCTGATGTCTTGCAATTGATAGATTCTGATCTGTCTGGTATGCTGCCTGTGACATTCTTTGGAGGATGTTATTATTATATGATGTTCATAGATGACTTCTCTCGCAAAACTTGGATATAATTCTTGAAGAAGAAGGATGATGCTTTCATGTGGTTTCATACTTTCAAAGCCTTGGTGGAAAACCTAACAGGGAAGAAGATCGGGATATTGAGGACCAATAATGGAACTGAATATGAGACGAACAAGTTTAAGAACTTTTGCAGAGAAGCTGGCATCAAGAGGGAGACCACAATCGTATATACCCCTCTGAAAAATGGCATTGCTGAAAGAAAGAACAAGACCATTGTGGAAGCTGCCCATGCCATGCTATGTGACCAAGGTCTTCCAAAGTTTCTATGCAGAGAATCTATGAACACTGCCATGTACATAAAAAATAGATGCCCAAATTCCTCTCTGGACTCCAAAACTCCCGAAGAGGTTTTCTTTGGTAAGAAACCTGACGTCTCACATTTTAGAGCTTTTGGATTTCCTGTTTATTTTCATGTACTAAAGGAGAAGAGGAGCAAGCTGGATGATTTTGGAAAGAAGGGAATGTTTTTAGGCTACAAAGAAACTTCAAAGGCCTATAGAGTCTATGTGCCTGGTCAAAGGTAAGTGGAGATATGACACGATGTTACCTTTGATGAAGATGCTTCCCTAAAGAAAGTAATCAATCTTCCGAGATATAGGGAAGATCATGAAGCAAGGCTTGGAAATCAAGAAGAACCAAAGGATGAGATGATGCTCGATGTTGAAGGACTAATGGACCCTATTGATCCACCTCCTTCAATGAGGAAAAGACCATCATGGCTCAGGGACACTCTCGAGGATGCCGAGAGACATATGGCCCCAAGGGGGACATTACGTGAAAGCAAGAAGCCAAATAGATACCAAGTGTATCAAGCAGCCATGAGTACAATCATACAATATGAGCCTGGATCTTTTGAGGAATCTGTAAAGCATCAAGTCTGGAAGGATGCTATGCATGAAGAATATGAGTCCATTATTAAGAATGATGTCTAGGATGTGGTTCCAAGACTGAACGACAAAGCAATTTTCACCTCAAAATGGCTCTATAAGATCAAGCATGGATCTGATGGTAGTACTGAAAAGTTTAAGGAAAGGTTCGTTGCCCATGGCTTCTCTCAAAAATAAGGCGTAGACTATGATGACATATTTGAACCTATGGCCCAATATACCACCATCCGATCTATCATAGCCCTTGATGCTACGCAAGGATGGAATCTTCATCAGATGGATGTGAAGATCACATTTCTGCATGGCATGATAAAGTGAGAGGTGTATATGGAGCAACCTCTGGGGTTCGAAGTCCAAGATCGAGACACCCATGTTTGCAGGTTGAAGAAATCCCTCTATGGGTTGAAGCAAGCACCCAGAGCTTGGTACGAGAGGATAGATCGCTACTTGATGAAGTTGGGCTTCACTCGTAGTAATGCTGATATGAACCTTTAATTCAAGGTTGATAGAGAAAAGCCTCTCATTCTAGTACTGTATGTGGACCACCTCTTCCTGAAACGTGCTAACCCCCTTATTCATCAGTGTAAGAGGGAGATCGCTGCTAAGTTCGAGATGAAGGACCTAGGACTGATGTGTTACTTCCTAAGCCTGGAGGTCTAGCAGAGACCTTGCGAAATTTTCCTTTCTCAAGGAAAATATATTGTGAAACTTCTGGAATGATTTGGAATGGTGGACTGTAAGTTCGTTTCGACACCGATGGAGCTCAAATTTAAGAAGTTGAGTGGCAATGTTGTTGGGCCTGTGCTCGAAAATCCTACTGATTATCGTCAACTCGTAGGGGCCCTGATGTTCTTAGTGAACACTCGTCTAGACATATGTTTTGCAGTGAACACTTTGATTCAACACATGGTTGATCCCCATCATATTCACTAGGTTGGTGCCAAGAATCATTTGAGATATCTTCGGGGCATGATAAAACATGGGCTGAGATACATTACCGGGAGCATGACACTCCATGGATATACTGATGCCGATTGTGCTGGTAGTGTGGTGGATTTCAAGAGCACATCTGGATACTACTTCACACTTGGTTCTGATTCGATATCATAGATGAGAAGGAAGCAAAAGTCTATGGATTTGAGCACCGCAGAGGCCGAATACATTGCATTGAGTATGGCCTGTTGTGAAGCAGTTTGGTTGTGAAAGCTCTTCAGTGAGTTGTTCGGGCATGTGCTAGATACCACTGTGATACTCTGTGATAACCAGAGTGGGATTCGGTTGTCCGAGAATCCCATGTTCCATGATCAATACAAGCATATTGATATAAGGTACCACTTTCTCTGGGATATGGTATAGTGAGGCGACGTAAGGCTCAATCATATAGGAAATTATGAGAAGGTCGCACATATTCTCACAAAGACCTTGGGGAACGTTAAGTTCCTAACCTTCCATGATAATCTTCGAATCGTGGAACAACCCTAAGCTGAGGGTCTTGTTGGACGATGAGCTCTGGGAGCTCTAGGGGGCCTTGGGGATAGCTCCTCAAAGCTATAAGCACACATGGGGCTAGGCTTGCCAAACCTTGTGGTGCTTCTACCCCACCTTTATGATATTTGAGTTGTTTCACCTCTCATGATCTGTGCCCCATATGCATCCTACCCATTGAGTCGCGAACTCATGGGAAGTACCTCTCATTTGGCCAATGAGGTGGGATGTAATATTCCTAGTTTTATTGCTTTTAATTAGATAGCTGAACAATCCTAAAGGGTCAAGTGGACCTAAGGGAAAACAAATATTATGGAAATATTTTATTATTTAAATTTAATAAAATGAAAATGGAATTAATTGTGAAAAGACTAGAGTATAATTAGAGATCAGGAATCCAAGTCCATGAGGATGGATAAGGTTCCCAAGAATTTTCCAGTTCTCCAAAAATCCTTGGACAAAATAAATTAAATATTGATAATTAGATTGGAGATAAAAATCTAAAAATATACCCAAGTAAAGAGGAAAGTTACTGGGAAGAGGTGGAATAAAACTAGAAAGAGGAAAAAGCTAGTTTTAAAGTACTTTTGTAGAAAAAAAAAGTGAAGCCTAGGCAAAAAGGAAAACAACATCCTGATTAACTGGACCCAATTATGGAAACATGATGATGGGAAAGTAGGCTTAAATAATCAAATTATGGGTAGACAAGAGGTTGTCTACTGCTGGAAGGAATTGATCTTTGCTCGGGGGTATCTGTGGAGATAGAGCTCATAGGTTGGGTGGAAAATAGTCTATCAGAATTGGTATGCACAAGTTAATTCATTTTATTTTGAATTTGTGTTATTATATTGAAATTAAAATGATGGTGAAGAAAATAGATAGATTTGTCAAGTAGTATATTCTGTGCATGTCAATAGTGTAATAATTTTGGTTAGTTGTAAATTTGTTAGATCTGTGCATTTAACAGAACCTTCTATAATAATTATAGTATAGATCTGTAATGTTGCACATATAGTTATAAGAAGGGTACCAACTCTGAGAATTTATAAAACTTTGAAGTAGGTTTAAATCTGAGTTAGGTGAATTATTTAAATCATTTCAAGCCGAAACTAAACATAGTGGAATTATTCAACTAACTATGAAAATCTGTTAAATAAAATAATACATAATGAAAGAAATTATGTTCTGGTAATTAGCCTGAATTTAGAATATTCAAAGCATATATTCTCCTATAACATAACGATAAGATTTTTAATTTATACATAAGTCATAGTATTCTATCACAATTGAGTGAAGGTCACATAGAATACAACATGTGCGGAATAGTAAACATAATTTTAATACTGGAAATAGAGTATAGTAGACTATACTGAATTAGAATAAGTTGAGAGACTTATATCCATATACAGATACTGTCCAAGTAATTACTGTCCAAATATTTATACAATATTGGGGATTTTGTCCCATAAATCATAAATACATAATTCATGTAGAAACAATGTAGAATTATACTAAGTGAAGTCCTCAAAGAAATGCTGGACCAATCTATACAATGAAATCCCAAGTTACTATGTCATTGTAGGACATATAAACTGTTAACAAAGCTGTAAAATGAGACATGATGGTAAAGGGTACCTGCACAGAAATGAAATTATAGGAATTAGAAATTGTGTTTAGATTCTAGATAGTAATGAACATAGAAATAATAAATAGTGACAAAGGTATAAATAATAATTACCTTACTGATTGTCAAGGAGGAATAAATCTGTAGGTAAAAGAGATTTAAGATCAATCAAATGGAGAATGAGAGAAAACAAATAAGCGAAGAAAGTATTAACTAGAATTAGGAAAATTCTTACTTGAGCCTTCTTCGACAACACACTGAGTCAAAATTGAAGAACTGGGGATTTATCAAGTTCCTGTACAAATTAGGAAATCAAAATATTAAACCTTGTTCTGTTCAAATTTTTGCAATTCAATAAAAAGTAAAATCATTATAGGCTAGTGATTCTAATCCAAGAATGTGGAATATTTGTATAAATAAATAAATTGACATTAAACTCATACTCTTAATGAGTATAGGAACAAGTAGAAACCAAAGAGATTCTAATTGTGAAGACTCAAGGAAACGAGAATCTATGAAGAGACAATAACATTAAGATGAGGGTGATTTTAAAATATAAATTGAAAGAAAGCAGCCTGTGAGGTTACAACAGAGGTAACCGAGATTTATTAACGTGACAGAAGTTTGAAATTCTTATCTCTGAAATTAAATTAAATTCTAACCAAAATTATAAACTAAACGCAGAAACATTAGATTAAAAATGTAGATGGGAAAAATGTATGGTCAATACTAGTTGCTATATAACCCTGTATGTATATAACAAGGGAACATACACAAAATAGTAAGCGGGACTCTCGGGATAGAGAAGAGTTGGAGTTAAAAATGATGAGCATCGTTTAGATGAAAAACCAAAGCCCCATTTATGACAAAGAGTTAAAAATATGGCAAGGAAAAATAGAGGCACAACGAATCCCTAGAGAGAAATGACAATGCTGAGAAGAAGTGGAATAGTTAGAATTTTTTGCATGTGGGAGAGGGAATTGTCCTCACACCGTGAATCCTCCACTTGCATCAATGCATTATAAAGTCATAAAATAAATTGAAACCAATTTACAAAGATGATAGAGATAACCTAGAACTAAACTCAAATGTAAAAAATGAAATGGAATTCTCAACCAATATGTGATAATATTCAAAGGCATAATAGTATTTTAGAAATAAGTAAATAGAGTAAGTCTCCGACTTTACATGCCTGAGGATTTATTACCATTTGTTTTGTCAATGTTGGACACGAGAATGGCAGTGGATCTTTGTGGAATACTCAACATTCTTGGGATGAAGCCCAACACTACAACCATGAGACCTCAGAGACCTGTGAGTTTAGAACCATGAAATCAAAATTTAGTCGTTACCTGAGAAGTATTGTGAAATTGAAGAACTCAACCTTGACGTCATAAGCTTAGATTTACTGCCTAAGTTAAACGAAATCCATTTGAAGCTAAATGCTTGCTGCATAACTAGAGATGAACAATGAAGGAAAAATGGACGAATAGAGCTAAACCACAATGGAGGAAAAATAACCCTAACCACAACGGAGGAAAAATAACCCTAACCATCGATACGACTAAATCTCAAACACCCACGTGTAATGAAATCAACGGTGGAAATTAACCAAGTAGTTGAAAGGTTAAATTGATAGGTAAAGTAGAGCCATGTGACGGCTTTAATAACTGAAGTACTGGTGATAAATGTAATAAAATCCCAAGATGATAACAAAAATCATACATTGGTTGCCACACCATACAGAACCAGGGTTAATTAGGCAATTCATAAATGCAAATTTGTGAAATACCAGTTGATAAGTCACGTAGGGTATTATGTGGTAAAACCATAAGATCCAACAAACTTATGCATATACCTATGTAATTCAATATCAGTCCACGTAGGATTTAGAATGATAACGTGGAAGGTCAACTCCAACGAGGGCATGCAAATACAAAGAGTTCAAATTCAAAAACAAATGTTTCAAATATAATCTATGTGGGAGGAGGATTATGGTTACGTAGAGTATGACTTAGGAGTTAAATAAATGAGATAAATATGACTAAAGTTCAAATGGAGGTTAATTGGCAATGATATTACTTATGGATAAGAAAGTAGATAAGTGGGTAAATGAGAAAATGAATTATATAATAAAGGTTAAAAATATAACCTTAACCCAAAAGTATAATTACCAATTAGAGGGAGTTGGTAATATAAGTGGCATGAAATATAAAAATGATGAAGTAGTCAAAGATCAACAAAAATATGTCTTTGGGATATTGTCCTAAGAAGGAGATTTTCTTAGTTAAGATCATGATATTATTATGCTAGAAGTTGCATAAGAAAACCTCAACCATAGTTTAGTGACATAAGGTGGTAAGAAATGTTGCTAATATTATCTTAGGATAAAATTGATTGACGATAATTGTTGAACTAAAATTTCACAATAATTAGACCAGAGTACAACAAAAGATTTAAGTTACTAGATGATTTCGTCAAAATGTGACAAAATACATTAAGGCAGTTGTATGGGATTTGTATTAAATCCATAAATAGAGAAAAAAAATTGTGGAAGCGGAGTCGTTACATGGGAAAAGCTGGAGACTAGTAGCAAAGACCGATGGACGCATCAGAGATTTCCGTACTCTCTATGTCTAGGATGGCACGTGTCCAACCACTTGATCTGGGATCAAGTCTAGTGAGGTTTCAGACCTTCAACTGACTTCGGGTTGGTATGTGACTCTTTGAGTCCTATAGAGGTTTCGAACCTCTGGGATGAATTTGTTAGCCGAGAATGATGTCTTTGTGACTGACCCTTTTCTATTCTGAAATAAAGAAGCCAACAAAGCAACTTACTGTGGGATGACACACGATGTTTGGATGACGCAGGTGGATGGAGTTCTCCCTAGTTCAAAGGGAGTGTTAATTTTGGACAACTAGGTCCAAAATACATGTTGTAATGTTTAGATGAAGATGCCAATATTTTTATTGGACTCCTCTTTTGGAGAGGTGCAAGATCGACCTAAAGATCATCTTGTTCCGATGAGCAGACCATTTATTTTGAATTAGTTCCACTTATGTGCAAGGTCGACCAGAATTGAAATGTAGGCTTGAAGCCCCAGCAGTTGTGTCACACGCCTTGATTGATGGATATATATATAGGTCAAAGTTGGAGGTCATTTTCATCCATCACATCATCACACATTCTCTCTCATCATCTGATTGGTTCGATCACCTTGGAGGCTCTTCTTCTCTCACACGTGGGAAATTTCAGCGAAGGAAAATTTCTGTTTTGACCTAGGGTTTCAAAGCAGATTTGACCAGCGTTGACCTTGGTCAATGCTTGGTCAAACTGACCCTAACTTCTCCCAAAATTTAGATTTCTGGAACCCACATTTATTGGCACATAAATCAAGGTGGGACATTGACTTTGACCAGGCTGCGTTGACTTTTTGTTGCTGCCATGGTAAAAAGCAAAGTAATAATGATTGTTTTGCTATTAATTTAATGTCTAAATTATGAATAGAATAGTTATATAAATTAAATCACTAGTAACTATAGATGGATATCAAAACACTTAGTTTCTAATCAAAATACTTGGTTCCTAATTTCGGATCGTGAAGAAAAAAACATTAAAAAAATTTAATTATTAAAATAAATAAAATATATCATTAACGATTTTCAAATATTTTTTGAATATTATACTTTTGTCTAATCTCCTATGTTTGGTTCGAAGAAAGAAGATAAAACAACTTTAACAAACCAATTGAAACATATGAGAAATTTAAGGCTAATCTCCCAATAAATGTCGAACAATCTCCAACAACTTGAAGTAGAATATGAAACTTCAAAATTAGATCCTAGTAATCCCTGGTTGGAGTTTCAAATCCTTTTAAAATCCTTTCACTTGCGAGAACAACACACATTACTGACAGTAACGAAAAAAAATCCCCCAATAAATGTCTACCAATCTCCAACTACTTGAAGTAGAAAATGGAACTTCAAAATGAGATCGTGGTAATCCCTGGTTGGAGTTTCAAATCCTTTGACCTGCAAGAACAACCAAGGAATTTATTATTATTATTTTAATTGAGGGTCTATATTTATTCTGAAGGATTGATGGCCTAGATTGATTATCAGGAGAATATAATAAACATATGCTTCATCTGAATGCTTATTAAAGGCAGAGTTTGTTAGGTTTCATTGACTTTTAATAAATTTTAAAAAATTATATTCGTGCCACCCACCAATTTCCTATGGATTTGAGATTATTCCAATTCTAATAAGTTCCTTCATGATAAGTTCCTCATTATTATTTATAGCATTCATTTATATATAAACACATTTTATTTAACAATATGATCCATTTCTTTTAATAAGTTTCAAAAATTAGATTCATGCCATGTGGCTCCCCACCCACCAATTTCCTAGGGATTTGAGATTATTTCAAATCTAATAAGTCACTCCATGATTATTATTTATAACATTCATTTATATATAATATGTGTATTTCTTTTTTTTTTTCTCAAGTTAAAGTTGACCCATAACCTTTTTATACATCATGGTAGTACATGTGTGCATTAGTAAGACATTCTTTGTGTTGCAATAGTTTTCTTGGTTATCTATATGAAGCCTTAGACTATATCAACCACATTAATATTTTTAATGTGGTTGTACTAGTTATGAAATCAATATCTCGAATTCTTGATATAATTGGAGGCATAAATTATAAAAACTATGCATAAACAAAACAAATTCAACAAAGTTAGGAAAAAAATTCTCACAAGATCCTAAAAGTTAGCAACTATACATCAATAAAACTTTTTTAATAAAATTAGGAAAGAAAGATTCTAAAAACTAAAAACTAATTATCATAATAGTTATTTATGATTAATGTAATTAAAATTGAAAATAGAGAAATATAAAATAAAATAAAAGACAAAAAAAAAAGTATAAGTCAAATTAAAAAGTAATATATATATATATATATATATATATATATATATATATATGAAAAATATTTTTTAATTATTATTTTTTCTTTAAAATTTGTCATTTTTTTGTAACCTTGGTAGGTCCTCTTCATTCATTCATTTTCAAAAGCAGGGTACATCCTTGAAATACTTTCAGTGGCTCAACTTGACCATTAGGAAACTAGGTCTGTTGCCCATCCATCCAAACTCTGAATATCTTAAGTATGCCAAACAAGGCCTTATAGGCCTAAATGTCTAGTGACCAATTTGCACCTAAAAAGCTATAGTATTTAGTACTAACTGACATATACATAAGGAAATCAAACAAAAAAAACAACCATAACTATACTGAATAGACATCTAATCATCATAGGACTCCACAAGAGCTGAGTCCTTTGCACTAGAACCTGGTAATTCTGACCGGGGGAGGCACAAAATGTCCATGCAACGAAGGTGAACATTATAATGTTGTAGCTGGAATTGAATCAATTGAACTTTTTTCTGAATTTCGTTGATAGCTTTGGCCACTAGAGTTTTCATTAGCCAATAAAGATGCACTATTTGTTTACACTAGGTGGTGCATCAGCCAATTGAATTTTTTTCTAAATTTCCTGGAGGGCCTAGATCTAGTTTGCCACAATTAACTAATGATTTCATGATAGCTTTGGCCACCAGAGTTTTCATTAGCCAATAAAGATGCACTATTTGTTTATGCTGGGTGGTGCATCCACTAGTATGTCTAGGATCCACCTGCACTTAGACTTCTACTGCCACTTGCACTTAGACTTCTGCTAGTTGATTGAGTTCAACTTCCCAAGATGATATCATTTGTTTGGCATAGGCTCGAGTTCCTGCTAAAAGTTGTCATTTAAAAAAAACCATAGAAAAAATTAAAAAAAGAGTAATATAACAAGATTTATTGGAAAAAGTTTTTGTTAATTATTTTTTTCTCTTTAAAATTTGTCATCTGAAAAAACTATAATTCATGAAAATGGAAATAATAAAAAAATGAAAAAGAATAAATTAAAAAGGTAAATAAAAAAGAAATAAAACTAAAAGCAAAAAATCAAATACTAATAGAAATACAAGTTACTAAACAATAAATAATAAGACCTCAACCAATTACCTTATATATAAATAAATTTAAATAATAATAAAAAATAAGTTTTCAGATATAAATTATAGATAAACCACATCAATTTTTGGAAAAACAAATTAATAGACCAGTAGAAAGTATAATAATAAATATAAACTACAAACTATAAAAACTATAGTAATAGAGTTTTTTAGGTTGGCAAGGTGGCCCTGCACAACAATTCATTGTGAGCATTTTATTTGTGTTTTTCTATTTTTGTTTTCATATATAAAAGCAACACGAAAACAATTATTCTGAACTTTTCTACTTTGCACATAATGTTTATGAATCTTGTTCAGAAAATTTAAATTCCTAATCGAATGATGTACAAATATGTTTTTCTTTTGTAGGACGAAAACTGGTAGGTGGAGGCTATCAATTTTGCAAATGTATGTGGTATTCAATGTTCTACCCACAGCCTCACACGAGAGGCAATGCTAGCAAGTTCGACATAAGCCAATTATCTAAAACAATTTTTTCCCTAAGTTTCAAGACAAAAAAATTGGACTTTCAATAATGTTTTACGAATCCAAGTGCGAGAGAAAAAATATTTCATATCGAGGGTTTCGAGAATCTGAATGAATCCAAAACCTCAAAAAATCCGTAAACCACTTCGAACTCTATTTTGTTTTAAGTTTTGTGTACCAATGCACCTGTTATGCTAAAAAATATTGTCTTCTTAATTAATTAAGATGGTAATAAGATAGTGGGAAACTTAATTTTTCAGTAAAAAGAATTTTGATATACAGTTGTGGAGAATTCCTAATCAATTGTAAAATCTATTTAATGATAATAATGAGAAAGACCAGCAATACCTTGAATGTTTACAATTGGTTTCTTTTCATGTAGAAGAACCAGTGTAACACTAAGTAAGACTTTTCATAGAGCAGAGTAGATTGATGATAAAATGTGCAACCTTGACTGTTTGCATAGCCACTGTATCAACAATGAGGGGGTTTACTCACACTATTATTCCCAAGAAATAAATTGTTTCCATGGCAAAGCATCACCACATTTTCCAAAATTGAGTTCTATTTTTTCTGCGTGAGTTGCTGTTACCGTTGCCGTGATTTCCATGACACTATATGCCATCATCGAATAGCCCAAGGAGCACAAGAGGTTGATTGAAATAAAAAAAAATTTATCATAAGAGGGAAAAACTAAAACAATGTGGTTATAATTAATGGTTGGAAGGTTAGGACTCTACCATGTGGATGCTTAAGGGTTTGGATGTATTACCCATAACTTTTAATTTGGAGGAATTCAATTTGAAGGATTTCATTGTGAAATTACGATGTAGATTTGTAGTCGCTCATGAAATTTTAACCAAAATCAGAAGACACAAACTTACTCTACTGCTTTGCAGAAAGTAATTCACAATATAGAACAAAAATATTAGACATGGAATAAGAAATCACACACATGAAAATAGTAATTTTACCAAGGAAAGAAAACTGCTAAAAATCCCAATGCCTCTTTGCATTAATATGATGAATAAAGATGTATTACAATTTCTTTTCTCAACTGAGCACAGCCTTCAAGTGCATAACCTATCTCTTTGCATCACTGAGAAGCTTTGACCCAAACTTAGTCAAATTTTCCTCTGCTTGAGCTCCTATTTCTTTGCATTGCTCCTTGAGAAATTATGCCCCTATTATGTAGGAATTTCTCCAAAATGGATTAAGCAATTCCTTAGGTTGATCATTTGACTGCATGCAATACCTGTACACTCAATAATAGCTTACAACTAATGTTACACTACCTTGGAATCTCCACCAAGCTTGGGGAACTTGAATTATCTACACACACTAGATATTTTGGGATGATTGACCGGTTATCTGGATGATTACTGAGTTTTACTGAAGTCCCATTGCTTAACTGACCTTCCACTGGTTCCTCCAAAAGTTGGAACTAATTTAACTGAAAACAACCCGAGATAACTTTCCTTGATTGCTACAAATTAGCAATCACACATGCTGAACTGAACTCTAAATCCTCCAACTCGAAATTACTGAGTAAACTGGGTGACACAACAAATGTCACACAAGTTAACTACATCCAAGTTGTTTGTTGATGTGGAAATTCGATTTTTCTCAATTTAAACAAGGTAAAATCAGATTGAGAATTTCTTGCTGCATTCTTCAACACTTCCTCAAGAAAGGGATTATCAACCATCCCTATCTTGCACTTGTGGAACTCGAACTTCCCTCTTGACAAGTCTTTTGTCAAAATGTCAGCATCTTGTTCCTTTCTCAGAATGTACTGCAACAACATTATCCACCCCTGCACAAAGTCCCGTAAATGGTGATACCAGAGATTTATATGCTTGGATCGACCGTGAAAAACACGATTCTCAAAGAGCTTGATGAAAATATGATTGTCACAGTAGATCACAGTTGAATGCATCATTTGACGAAAAAATCCAACAAGTATATTTCTCATCCAGATCGCCTCACATGTTGCTTGACTTGCAACCATGTATTATGTTTCTTCCGAGCTTAGTGCCACAGATATTTGATTCCTACTGTATAAGGAAAATGTTGTGGACACACCACTAAAAATTCTACCTGATGTACACTTTTGGTCTGGTGGAATCCCCGTTCAATTTTCATATATGAAGCCACACAACGTCAATCCCTCTGTCCGTTTGTACCATAGTACAAAATGGGTAGTGCCTCTTAGGTACCATATAGCATGCTTAGATGCCTTCCAAAATAATTTGGTTGGTCTAACCATAGCTTGGCTCAACTGGTTTTCTGCATAGCACATATTTGGTCGTGTGTTCACAAGGTAAATTAGTGAATCCACTAGTTGCTGATAAATGGTAGCATCCACTTCCTCACCTGAAGTGGCATCCTCCTTCCTCTAGTTGGTCACTAGAGGTGTCTCCATGGGTTTGTAAATCTCCATGGAAAATCTCTGCAATATCTCATTTGCATACTTGCCTTGAGAGACAAATAGTTTCCTATCACCTTGCTATACTTCTGATTTGAGGAAGTAGTGCAAGAGACCCATGTCCTTATTTAAAATTCTCTTGCAAGGTCCTTGCAAGATATAATCAACTGATCATCACCAGTTAAAATCAAGTCATCAACATGTAAGGTAATAATCAACAATTTACCTTCTACCAAAATATGATAGGTTTTCATCTGCTTCACTTTTGGTGAAGTTAAAATTGGTGAGATAGCTATCGATCTTGGTGTACCAAGCATGATGTGTTTGCTTAAGACCGTACAATGCTCACTTGAGTCTGCACACATTAGACTCCTTATCAAAAGTCTCAAAGCCTTCTGGTTGTTCGATGTACACCTCCTCGTCAAAAAATCCGTTAAGAAATGTTGTTTTTACATCCATATGGTGGATCTTCCACCCCATCTACGCAACTAGAGAAAGACTTGATCTAATGGATGAGTACCTTGCTACATGAGAAAATATATCCTCATAGTCAATTCCTTCAACTTTAGAGTATCCCTTGGGCAAAAAACTGGCCTTGTACTTCTCTATGATTTCATCTGATACCTGATTTACCTTGAAGATCCATTTCGAACCCGTAACTGATTTATCTGCTGGTCTTTGGATGACTTCCCAAACACTGTTCTTTACAATGGATTCATATTCCTCCACCATTGCATCAACCCATGCAGGTTTCTTTACTGCTTCCTCAAAAGAGGATGGATTAGTCTCTGCAAGCTTAGTCATTAGAGCCATGTAGCCATTGTACCAATCATGTGACCTTCTCTACCTGTGAAAATTTGAAGAAGCACCCACATTCTCCCTCGCATATTTCACGTCTCTCAACTTCCCTCGTTCTTTTCCTACCTTATCTAGATGGTTCTACTTGAGTGGTGGTATCCACTCTCTGCTCCTCAATTTGTGGCTGCTTCACAACTTCTTGAGTTTCCTTCTTTGAAGCTAAAAGATCCTCTTCTAGTGGGATTTCAAGCTCCCTCTCAAGAGAGCACCACATCACTTTCTCCTCATCAAATTGTACATCCCTTCACACAACTATCATTACGAGGGATGGAAAGTACACACGGTAGTTGTGGGGAGTTTCTGTGTAACCTAAAAATACCCCCAATTTTGTTGTCGGCCCTAAATTATTCCTTGATTATTTGGAGACATGGTAGTAAGCAGAGGCTCCAAAATCCTGAATTTTGACACAACCAAATTTCTCCCTGAGAAATCCTCTGGTATAATCATGCCAAGAATCCAATGAGGACTCCAGTTCTATAAATAGACTGTTATGTTTCATTCCTCTGCCACAAGTGTAGAGGTAGGCCTTGGTCATGAAGCATCGCCCTTGCTTCTCCCACAATGCTACATTGCTTTCTCTCAGCCACCCGATTGTATTGTGGGTTGTGGGGTGCTGTCAACTCTCGTAAAATGCCTTCTTTTTCACAATTTAAAAAAATATTTCGACATGTATTCATCTCCATTATCGCTCTTGATGACCTTCACCTTCTTGCCAGTTTCTTTGCAAACCAACGCCGTGAATTATATGAACTTGGAGAATTTCTCATCTTTATTTAGAATGAATAAGATCCAACACTTCCGTGAGAAGTCTTCAATAAAATGACAAAATATTTGTGGCTGGTAGTGGAAGCTGTCAAGAAAGGTCCACAAACATCAAAGCGGATCATTTAAAGGATTGGATGTGCTTTGATATCCTAAACATGGAATGTGGATTTTGTGTACTTCCCCAAGGTAAATCCTTTACATACATCCTTCTACTCAAGTGTTCCTTTGGGGAGACCTGTGGTTATCTGTTGCAAAATTTTGACAGGGCCATGATGTAAATGTCCAAGTCCTCTATGCCAAAGTTCACCGAAATCGTGACTCTAAACCTTCTATGCCTTATTTCTTAATGCAACACAGTCTTCCACATCTGGCTTATACATGTTCTTCACACAAAACCCAAGCTGCTTCACCTATCGCTTGGATATGTGTCTCGGGAATTTCTTTCTTTTGATGAAGATAAAATCATAATCGTGGTCTTCCAAAACTGCAACAAAGATGAGATTTTTCTTTAGGCCTGGAATGAACATGAAATACTTGAGCCTAAGGGGGGAGCCCAACTCCCTATGAAAGGTGACTGTACCAATCCTGATCACGCTATACCTTTTTTCATCCCGCATATTGATGTGCATATGCAAGTCTTTTTCCTCCGGGTCACTGAAAAAATATCTACACCCTTTCATGTGGAATGATGCACCTGAGTCCAAGTACCACATACTCCCCATCACTGTGCTAGACATGCATGCAATGAGGGTAAATTCAAGCTCAAACTATGAAGCCAAGGCTTCACCTATTTCTCCTCCCTAGGTATTCTTGCTTGCCTTCTTGTGTGGAAACTTCATGGTATAGTGCTCGAATTCATGACAATGGAAGCATTTAATTTTGGACAAATATTTCTTCTTGCTCCATTGTCTGGATTCTAGTTTGGATTGAGATTTCTTCCCTTTTCCCTTCTTTTCCTTTCTAACCAATGAAAAATTTTCTTCATCCTCACCCTTGGATGAAGTCCCATCTCTAGTATTTCTCCTTATTTTTTCCTGTACTAAATCATATTATAAGCGCTCCCAATTCGATAGTTTCTACCTCTCATTCATTGAATATTGATAGCTATGCCAACTCTTGGGAAGGCCCAGAAGGGCGAGGATTACTGAGTCTTTTTCAAAGACATTAAAACCGACCTTGCCAAGTTCATCATGACATTGTGTGAACTTGCTCATATACTGCAGAATTATGTCAATCTTCTGCATCTTGATACTTCAAAGTTTATCCTTGAGTTCCAGCTTCCTATGGGAACTATTATTCTCAAAAAATTATATTAGTGCTTTCCACATTGCAAATGTAGTTTCTTTTCCATGGATATTTGAGACAATGTGATATTGTACTCCCTCCAATATTATTCTCCTTGCCTTGGCTACATCTCTCTTCCACTGAGCAAGGTTATGGGCATCAAAATTCGGTGGTTTTGCAACACATGTCTTGATGTATTCTAGCAATCCATTGTCATCCAATACTTCCTCCATGTGATCCTTCCATCCAAAAAAATTAGAAGTGACTTCCAAGGCATACTATTGAATTTGGACAGCTAGGTCAAAACTCCATGTTGTGATGCTCAGATGAAGATGCCAATATTTTTATTGGATTCCTCTTTCGAAGAGGTGCAAGATTGATCTAAATATCATCTTGATTGAATGAGCAGAACATTTATTTTGAATTAATTCCACTTATGTTCAAGGTCGACCAAAATTGAAATGTAGGCTTGAAGCCCCATCAGTTGTGTCACACACCCTCACTGATGGATATATATATAGGTCAAAATTGGAGGTCATTTTCATTCGTCACATCATCACACATTCTCTCTCATCATCTGATTGGTTCGATCACCTTGGAGGCTCTTCTTCTCTCACACGTGGGAAATTTCAGTGAAGGAAAATTTATGTTTTGACTTAGGGTTTCAGAACATATTTGAGCAACATTGAATTTGGTCAAAGTTTGATCAAACTGACCCTAACTTCTCCCAAAATTATGATTTCTGGAATCCACATTTATTGGCACAAAAATCAAGGCTAGACGTTCACTTTGATCGAGCTGTGTTGATTTTTTGTTATTGCTGTTTTTCTTTGACCGTTGATTGGGACAACGTTGAATTTCGTTGACTTTGGGTTCGTTGATATAGTTGTCAGAGAGGGTTGTGTGACACTTTTGGTTGGCTGAACGTATTGAGACTTTGTTGGTTGAAGCATCGTGTTGACTGTCGTAACGCACCACAACACATATATTTTGCTGATCAAGTTAAGTGTAATTTTTGCTTGTCTTCTATCGATCTAATGGTATGTTCTATCAACATTTTACTTTCTTGTTTATGTGATTTCTATTTGATATTGGGGATAAAATTAAAGTTTCATCAAGCATAGTACATCTATGGAAATTTACACATACTATAGCCTTAGCCGATTGAAGGCCATCTTCTTAGCTCTGAAGAAATCTTGTTGTACTGAGCTCCAAAATCTATCCTGCGAACAACTTCGAAATTACTAGTCTAATGTGAATCCTGGATTGATACCATGTATAAATTACAATGTATATTGCATCTTCTCATAAATTTTTAATCAAAATCACATGACATAACCCTACTCTACTGTTTTGCGGAAAATAATTCATAATCTAGAAAAACAAATAACAAACATGCAATAAAAAGTCACACAAATGCAAATAATATTTTCCACGGGGAAAGAAAACTGCTAAAAAACCCAATTCCTGCTTGCATTAATTTTATGAATAGAGATGTACTACAATTTATTTTCTCAACTGAGCACAACATGCAAGTGAATAACCTATCTCTCTGCTCACTCAGAAGCTCTAATCCAGACTTGGTAAAATTTTTCCTCTGCTTGAGCACCTATTTCCTTGCATTTCTCCTTGAGAAATTAGGCCCCTATTATTTAGGAATTTCTCCAAAATGGATTGCGCAATTCCTTAGGTTGATCATTTGACTACATGAAACACATGTACACTCAAGACTCGTCTACAATTGATGTTACACTGCCCTAGAATCTCAACCAATCTCAGGGAACTTGAATTATTTGCATGCACTAGATACTTTTGGTTGATTGATCAATTAACTAGATGATCACTAAGTTTGACTGAAGTCCCATTGATTAACTAACCTTCCACTATTTCCTCCAAAAGTTGGAACTAGCTTTACTAAAAACAACCTGAGATAACTAACCTTGATTGCTACAAATTAGCAATCACACATGCTGAACTCAACTCAAATCCTCCAACTCGAATTTACTAAGTAAAATGGGTGATACAAGCCATGTCACACAAGTTAACTACATCCAAGTTGTCTGTTAATGTTGAAATTCTATTTTTCTCAATTTAATCAAGGTAAAATCAAATTGAGAATTTCTTACTACATTTTTCAACATTTCATAATTAATTTATGAACTATTCCCTATGGTATAAAGGGTTATTTATTTTGATAGGGTTTGTTTATGGGTGAAAATTAGTTTACTCATTGGTAATTTTTTTATTTATTTGTCATATATATGGGGATTATTATTGGCTATTGAAATAATTTCAAAAATATTAAAGTGACAAAATAATTTTTATTGGTATTAATTTTTTTTAATGGCCTCTACAAGTAACATAGGGTAATAGGGACCAATTCTTGTTGGAAATAACTATAAAATTTTGTCCATGAGAATGAAGGGATTTTATAAGTACATTAATGTTGGGAAACAATTGATGATTACTTCATAGAACTTGATCAAACAACTTTACAAAGCATATCTAATGCTAAAAAAAAGTTTGCATAAATGATAACAAGGTGAATTTTTTGATCTAAAGTTCAGAATATGACTCATTTTTTCCCAAAATAATGGGACCATCTAGTGAAAATAAAAATTGGGATATCTTGGCATTAACAAATCAGGGTAATGACAAAGTGAAGGTTGTTAAGCTTCAAAACATCAAGAGAGAGTTTGAAACATTGAAGATGAAGGAGACAGAGAACATTGGCCATTTAATGACTAGGTGATGGGAGTTGTGAATTATACCAGGACTCATAAAGAGACGATTGGAGATCAAAAAATTGTGGAGAAAGTTCTCAAGAGCCTACCCAATATGTTTGAGATGGTTTTCATTTCCATATAGGAATATAAAGATCTTTGCAAACTAATAGTAGAAGAAATAATGGGATCTCTTTTGTCCCACGAATCAAGAATTAATATGGGAGATAATTATTTAGAACATGTCTTTAAGACTCAAATATCCATTGGTAGAGCCAAAAGTAGAGCAGAGGCAGAGGTTAAAGAGGTAGAGGTAATCATCAAGTAGAAGGAAAAAATTCACCGAAATAGTCAGGACAATTATACCAGCTTAGGCACTCTCTGAATTAGAAAGGGATATGAAAAATATGGATGGACAAGTCCAAGATATAATTCTATTATTGTAAAAAATATGGACACTATGAAAGTGAATGCAGAAAAATAAGTCGGACCTAAAAAAGGGAAGATCTAATGTCTGCAACATTAAATAGGGGACATCTCAATCAATTTTCATGCCATGTAAAATCACCGAAGAGGACCACAACAAGGATATTTGGTTGCTAGACAATGGTTGCAATAAACACATGACATGTAACTAGAGGTTGTTCTCCAATATTGATAAACCTATTCAACCTAAAATTAATTTAGGAGTTGATCATCATGTTAAGGCCATAGATAAAGGTGTTGTTTCTATATCAACTAAGAAAAATGAGAAGGAAGATATTTTTTATGTATGTTATGTACCAAATCTTAAGCATAATCTGCTAAGTACTGGACAATTAAGTCAACATAGTTATGACGTCAAATTCAAAGACTCCATGTGCAAAATATTAGATAAGTCACCTAGTATAAGACTTGTTGAAAACATTCAAATGACCAAGTATATAATGTTCCCATTGAATCTAAGAAGTGCAAGTATGTTATAGTCATATGCAAAAAATGTTTCAAAAATATATGAGACTTGGTTATGGCATATTGGGTATGGTCATGTCTAAATTTTAAGAGACTTAGTCTCTTGCAAAAATAATATATGGTTAAGATATTGACCATATTGAATGAACAAACCAACATATGTGAAAGTTGCATCCTTGGAAAGAATCAAAGAGATAGCTTTATAGGAGCCTCCTACAAAGCTAAGGAGCATCTATAACTTGTCCACACAAATCTATGTGGACCCATGAAAAATGAGTCCATTGGTGGTAACTTTTATTTATAATGTTTATTGTTGATTTTAGTAGGAAATTTTGGTGTAATTTTCTAAAAAATAAATAAGATACTTTCAAAAAGTTCAAATAATTTAATATTTTTGTAGAAAGGCAAAGTGAAAAATATTTCAAAATTCTTAGATCAAATGGAGGAGGAGAGTATGACTCAAAGGAGTTTGAAATTTTTTGCAAAAAACAAGGAATTAAAAGGTAGTTCACCACTAGATATACTACAAAACATAATGTAGTGGTTGAATAGAAATCAGATCATTATGAACATGGAAAGGAATATTCTCAAAGCTAGAAATTGTCCCAATTATTTTTGGATTGAAGTTGTTGCTTGTTTAGTCTACACATTGAACAAATATCCAATAAATAGTGTGAAAGTTAACATGTCTGAAGAAGCATGGAGTCGCACAAAGTCAAGTGTTTCTCATTTTAGATTTTTTGGTTGTATTTCTTATGCACATGTGCAAAAATAACTAAAGAGGAAAATGGAGGACAAGAGTAAAAAAATCATTTTCATTGGACAAAATGAATAATATAAAGCCTACTAGATATATAATGTAGTGACTAAGAAATTTGTGTTGAGTAGAGATGTAAAGTTGTTGGAGGGAAAATCTTGGAAAGATTAGGTGAATGAAGTAATATATAGAAGATATCCATCTCTCCTAATATATGAACATGTGGAAAGTTCAGGACAACAAGTTCGTCCAAAAATACTTCCAAGGTTACATGTGAAAAGACAAGAAGATAATCCTTCTATTAGAGAGTCAACATATTTAGTATGAAATTAGAGAAATAATCCTTCTTCTAGAAGTAAGACAGAAGGTTTAGTGAACAATAATAGGAAAAATATCCTAAGGGAAATATATGAGCAGTGCGATGATATGGATAAGCAAGCTAATTTTACCTTATTATCCTATCAACCTAATTACTTTGAATAGGTAGTGAAACAAGAGCATTGGGAACATGCCATGAATGAAGAGATTGGATCAATTGAAATTAATGAAACATGGGATCTTGTTGATATCCTAGCAGGTAAAACCAACATTGGTGTTAAGTGGGTGTACAAGAAAAAATCGGATGAGAAAGGGAAATAGAGAAATATAATGCAAGACTAGTTACCAAATATTTCTTGAGCGACCAGGTAGTGACTATGGTGAAACCTTATCTCCAAGAGAAAGGTTAGATACTATTAGAGCTATGTTAGAAATTTTAGCCCAGAACAAATGGTCAATCTACCAAATGGATGTGAAGTCAAATTTATTGATTGGAAAACTAGAAGAGGATGTATATGTTGATTAGTCATTGAGATTTGAGGTAAAAGGCCTAGAGTACAAAGTATACAAGTTGAAGAACACCTTGTATGGCTTGAATCAAGCTCCAAGAGCTTGGTAAAATAAATTTGACTCATATTTACTCAACAATGGGCTCAACATGAGAAATAATGAGCCCACTCTATATACCAAATAAAGTCAAGGTAAAATCCTTGTAGTTTGTTTTTATGTTGTTGACATGGTATATATAAGGAATATGATATTAGATGATTTCAAAACTGATATGAAAAGAAAATTTGATATGAAAAATATTCGTCTAATGAAATACCTTTTGGAATGGAAGTGAGGATATTTGGTCGATGGATTTTCAGATGTCCACAAAAGTATGCTACATATGTCTTAAAGAGGCTCAAGATGGACAAAGGAAAACTTGGAGAGATGCCTATTTCAATAGGAACAAAATTAAGAAAAATGATGGTCCAATGGTTGATTCAACATTATATAATAGGATTGCTGGAAGCTTCATGTGACTTGCTGCAACTAGAAACAATATTACATATGTAGTTGTTTATATTTTTAGATTTACAAAGTCCCAAGGAACCTCAGTCAAGAGTTAGAAAAATAATTTTGAGGTATGTTATAGATACAAATAATTATGGATTGTGCTAAACAAGTTTTGAAGAGAACATGGTTACATGATACATAAACAATGATTTTGCTACTAGTATTGCTGATAGGAAAATCTCTTCAGGATTTTTTTTGCCATTTTCATTTGGGCATAAATTTGATCTCATGGGATTCTAAGAAATAACTGATTGAACCGTAAAATACCGTGGATATCTCACTGGACAGTTTGTCACAAAATATATGATAATATTATATTAAAAGTATGAAATTATACACTATTACAATTTTATTAAACTTCAAGATCTGTATATTTAATCATAATTAGTGCATGCGTGTGAATGTAAATTATGTCGAAAAATAGAGAACGAAAAAATAAGCTCTAGGAAACCCTTTCGGGAGAAAACCCAATTCGAAGGTGAGGCCACTTCACACTCTTTCTCTATCTGGAATTATGATTGTAGGTACTGTTATTGCCTAAATCTACCTTAGGCTGAGAAAGGAAGAATCTAGGGTAACATCAAACCACGCTTAACCTGGTAGCTAGCCCTACCAGATCGGGATAGGGCTCTCTCCTTGTAAATTCTCAACAAAAAATGATCAATGAGGCTTGAGATGAATTAATGTGAAGACTGATTTTAGGCCAGGTATGAAGAATAAGGATTTGTTTGAAATTTGTGGGTTGAAAACAACAAGAGAAGGGACTATTGGGCTATGAATTTGGGGCTAGTTTCTGCTGGCAAACTTGGGGCAAAGTAAGCGCAATGTACAGCTAGATTAAAGATGTAAAGAGAGAAGAAAATAGGGAAAATACCGCTGCCATGTAGGCATCAATCAGGGGATGGATCTATAGTGACAACTTTAGAAGAAAGAGAAGCACCGGGTTACTCAACAGAGCATCTAACAAAGGATGGATTCTGAAAAGATAACCGCTACATCAAACAACATAATCATTGTGAGAGGAGCATCGTGCGTGAATGGATTCCTAACACTTCCCTTAGAGAATTCTGTAAACAAATTAGCAGAAAAAAAAAGCATGGAAATGAATTTACAAGAAAAACATGCTACACATTAAACACCGTGATGAATCCCAAATTTAAAGAGCAGAAAAATGCTTTATTAAAATAATATTCGAGGAAAAATTTACACAGTCCAATATCAGCCTCACTCTGCTACAAAAATCCAACCCCTACACTATGAAATTCATCAAATATATACATTTTCTCATCCTTGTACCAAGGGAATTGAGCTCAACCATTTTCTTCAAAATAGAATCAATTACATTAAACTTCGGTCGAATTTCTGAAAATAGGTGTTGAAGATGAACTCGTATCTCCTAAAACATAGCACATGTTACAAAACTGAACGAGGTTTTTGTAGATAAGGTCATTTTGGAGAAAAACCTCTCTCAAATTTGGGAAATGCGTTTCCAGTTGCTCGCAATCTGTTCCACCAAATCATCTCTAAAACAGAAAATCATTAAAAATTTAAATTTGTGAAAATGAGCTGTAAAGATCTAGTCACATACCCAAATTAGTGAAACCTTTGAATAAAATGAAAGAGGTTTTTGTTATATGGCTTGTGGTTAACAAAAACCTCCTTTTTGTTTTCAAACTTACTTTCCATCTGTTGTAAAATGTCCCTTCACTAAAATGACTAAAACAGTAAAAAATATGAAAAAATTGCTTTGTTTTAATGTAGGCTCCAAATATCACTGTATATCTCCCACATAGTAGCACCTGTGCATAAAATGAAGGAGATTTTTGTTATTTGGTATGTGATGAACAAAAACCTCTTTCACGTTTGAAAAATTCCTTACCATTATTTCAAAAACTGATTTTGTAATAAACTTGTCAATTGTGTGTAGCAACTGACCTCAAAACATGCATAACCAAGAATCACTCATTCATTTCGATCATATCTTCTAATCTGGGAGCTGGTTATAGGAGTGTGATATACCGTTGGAAAGGATTTTCTGAGCTTCTTTTGATGGAAACACTTGTGACATGTTTTGTGCTGATCATCATGTGCAAAACATCTAACAAAACTGGACATAGTAAGAGCTCATGTTGATCTCTAGTGACAGGCTGCGAAGACTGGAACTAAAATCGACTCCATTGCGGATGACAGCTCCTTGGAAGTGTCAAGAACACCATAGACCAAGTGCCTCATCCATTGGGCATGGATGGTCAAACAACTGCAAACCCAAAACAACTCATACCAATCCAAAAACATATACATACTGCAACCTGTACATAAACAAATACCGAAAACTGAAATGTTGCCTTTGGCAGCTTATTTATTTACAAATCCACCCTACTTTGTTACAAAACCAATAGATCAAGTAATTCTGTAATGCCAGATCAACCAATCAAGTAACTCTGACAAGGATGCTGCTTGAAAGTGCTTCAACCAGGACACAAATGTAAATGCTGACAGCCATACATGCACATAATGAGTCTGGTTATGTAAAGACAATTTGATCTATCATTCAAACTAAAAAAAATTTCCATGTACGTTGCAATAGGATCGAAAAAACCAGACTCTGTTTTCTACCCCAACTCCTCAATACATGCTTCCAGCTGCAAACTATCAATGCAAATATCCACGGGCAGCTCTATTTTTTCTTGTTTTGAAGGAGGGAGAGTTTCCAAGAAATTTTTGGGATCTCAGAATTCATATGATTGGATCTGATCATTTAAACACTGAATCTCCTTCTCAATTTTTTCAACAACTAACTCAAAGAAAACGGTTTTAACTTTAGGAGGAAACTTCGGAGATCTCAAAAATTGAAGCACGGCAATGAAAAATACTTCATCAATTCCAAAATCCACTAATTGATCTCTAAATTTTTTTAAAACTTCACAAAGCGCGGGGTTTGCCACATACCCTACCATTTTATTTTAGTGCATGAATGGATTAGTGAGCATTGGAATCTCTAGATTGAGTTGGAGTTTCCAGGTGAATGTTTTAGCCTTCATATGTGTCTGACTGCTATCCACCATCAGTAATCAGATTTGAACTTGATTACATTTTACTGAAGAAACCAGATGTTTAGTTCATAAACTAGATCGGAGATTGACTGAAGCAACATTCATCTACTATGCACTTGTAGAGCAAAAGCAGTTCGAAGGATACCTGGATAACTTCAGGCTCCGTCTGTAGTTTATAAAGCAAACAACAAACTTTTCTTCCCCAGTATGGTCGCCACTATGTTATTGCCTAAATCTACCTCAGGCTGAGAAAGGCAGAATCTAGGGTAACATCAAACCACGCTTAACCTGGTAGCTAGCCCTACTAGATCGGGAGAGGGCTCTCTCCTTGTCAATTCTCAGCAAAAAATGATCAATGAGGCTTGAGATGACTTAATGTGAAGACTGATTTTAGGCTAGGTATGAAGAATAAGGATTTTTTTGAAATTTGTGGGTTGAAAACAGCAAGAGAAGGGACTATTGGGCTATGAATTTGGGGCTAGTTTTTGCTGGCAAAATTGGGGCAAAGTAAGCGCAATGTACAGCCATATTAAAGATGTAAAGAGAGAAGAAAATAGGGAAAATACCGCTGCCCTGTATGCATCAATCAGGGGATGGATCTACAGTGACAACTTTAGAAGAAAGAGAAGAACCGGGTTACTCAACAGAGCATCTAACAAAGGATGGATTCTGAAAAGATAACCGCTACATCAAACAACATAATCATTGTGAGAGGAGAATCGTGTGTGGATGGATTCCTAACACTTCCCTTAGAGAATTCTGTAAACAAATTAGCAGAAAAACAAATCATGGAAATGAATTTACAAGAAAAACATGCTGCACATTAAACACCGTGATGAATCCCAAATTTAAAGAGCAGAAAAAAGCTTTATTAAAATAATATTCAAGGAAAAATTTACACAGTCCAATATCAGCCTCACTCTGCTGAAAAAATCCAACCCCTACACTATGAAATTCATAAAATATATACATTTTCTCATCCTTGTACTAAGGGAATTGAGCTCAACCATTTTCTTCAAAATAGAATCAGTTACATTAAACTTGGGTCGAATTTCTGAAAATAGGTGTTGAAGATGAACTAGTATCTCCTAAACCATAGCTCTTGTTACAAAACTGAAAGAAATTTTGTATATAAGGTCATTTTTGAGAAAAACCTCTCTCAAATTTGGGAAATTCGTTTCCAGTTGCTCGCAATCTGTTCCACAAAATCATCTCTAAAACAGAAAATCATTAAAAATTTAAATTTGTGAAAATGAGCTGTAAAGATCTAGTCACATATCCCAATTCGTGAAACCTTTGAATAAAATGAAAGAGGTTTTTGTTATATCACTTGTGGTTAGCAAAAACCTCCTTTGGTTTTGTAAAATTACTTTCCATCTGTTTTAAAATGGCCCTGCACTAAAATGACTAAAACAATAAAAAATATGAAAAATTTGCTTTGTTTTAATGTAGGCTCCAAATATCACTGTATATCTCCCACATAGTAGCATTTGTGCATAAACTGAAGGAGATTTTTGTTATTTGTTATGTGATGAACAAAAACCTCTTTCACTTTTGAAAAATTCCTTACCATTATTTCACAAACTGATTTTGTACTAAACTTGTCATTGTGTGCAACAACTGACCTCAAAACATGCATAACCAAGAATCACTCATTCATTTCGATCATATCTTCTAATCCGGGAGCCGGTTATGGGAGTGTGATATACCGTTGGAAATATTTTTCTGAGCTTCTTCTGATGGACACACTTGTGACATGTTTTGTGCTGATCATAATGTGCAAAAAATCTAACAAAACTAGACATAGTAAGAGCTCATGTTGATCTCTGGTGACAGGCTGCGAAGACTGGAACTAACAGGTACAAAGAAGAAAGGTTTGTGACCCGTGGGCTGCTATAGTGCACAAATCCTCCCCGTGTGCTCTACCTCCAATTCCTCTTGGCTATATTTTCTCAGCTATGGAACAAAAGTATATCGAAAGAATGAAATGACACTTCCTCCTAGTGGCCCGGTTATAACACTACCCGATAACCTACTAGTGGTTAAGTGTGACTACATCAACTATTAACTAGGGTTACAATATAGAATATTCTAGAGACTTTTATATCGAAAACACGTGGCTAGCCCCTTTTCCATTAATAATAGGGGTTGACACAACATCCTCCCAAACTGTAGGTTTGAAAATAAGAAGGTCAACTTCTCAGTGGCATAAATTTTGCATACAAACTCTGATTGATGTGATTCTTGCGTTGTTGGAAATATATATGTGTGTATAAAAACATTGAAATGTGTTGAACATAAAAGGAAACCCCCCCCACTCCCCCCCCCCCAAAAAAAAAAAAACGTTGTTTGATGCCTCAAAATTCTCCTGGAAGGTTTCACACCCAGTTTTGCCAAAATGGGTCCTGCCGGTAAAACCGATCTCGTGAGATGATTCCTCCAGTTTTTCCACTCTGAATGCATTGACGTGGATGAAAAAATACAACGAACTAATTCAGATCAAAGATTGTCTCAATATATTCTACAAAGGTAGAATATGCAGAAACTACTATAACATCATGCCATGAATTATGGATAAGAATACCTTTGAAATACCTTGCACATGTGTAGAAAGAACCAAATTTTATCTTTTGTGACCACATTTCAACAATTTCATTGTCAAAGAACCATGTGTTTCACAAGAAAATCAAGCACACACTCACAATGAATTCATGTGTGATATTTTCAACAATGGTGATATATTTCTTTAATTTTGTGGATATAGTGATTAGCTAGCAGATATCTTCACCAAATCATTGTGAAGAATTGTTTTTGAGTTTCAGAGATAAGACTTAGGCATTCTCAATGCTAATGAATGTAACAATTTATTTTAAGGGAAGTGTAAAAATAATCTCTCTTAGCTGTAACTTAGACCTTAATTAAAATTCTAACCCTCTACAAACCTTAGTTTATAGGATTAATTGGTTACAAGCCTTATCTATGGGTTATAATAAATTAACCTATTCTAAACTTATTATATTTAAATAACTTTACCAACATCTTTATTATAAGCTACATAGGGCCTTTTAACTTAAAATTAGTATAAGGAAAACACTAAACTTTAAATATCAATGCTTTATAGCATTAAACAAAAAAATTAATCTAATTTAAAGATAAAATTGGATAAAAAACTTAGGACTTTATAACAAAGATAAATAATTAGTATTAAAAGAGTAGACATTGTAATCTACATAGGACCTTATAAAATTAATATAATTAAATCTTTAAATCTTTATTTTAAATCTACATAGAGTCTTATTACATAAAATTAGGATTAAGAAAATACTACACCTTAATATCTTTTAAATAAGGCTTTATAACATTTTATATAATAATTATAAACAAAATAAAATAATTAACCTAAATTAAAATAAATTTGGATAGAAACTTAGGACTTTATAACTAGGATAAATAATTAATAATAAAAGATATTAAATAGTATTAACATTAACTCAGAACGTTATAACAAATAATATGATATATTTTAATAAACAAAACAATTAAACTCAACCAAATATGAATAAAATAAATTGAAAATATTTAAATTAATTAAGTTAATAACTGGTCGGCTCTCTTTCCTGTCATATTCTCCTCTATTTATTTAACACAAATTGTCTCTCTTATTTGCAGATTTGTCCTGAAGATGGGTCTTGTTTTAGACCTGAAACATAGACTGAAAAATGAGGACTGTGGAGATTCCGAGTTTTGAATCCAATAATATCTCTTGTTAACTAAGGTAGTCAGATAGTTAGTTTCCAGTTTGATTTAATTTTACAAATATATTTTCAGACACTATTAGTCTAGATATATTTAGAAATTTATTGATATATCTATAAGTGGTTAATCTTAGCCAAATCTAGAAAACTCCCCATCTATTGTAAAATATATTTAATGATGAAAAGGGTATGCAATGCCTAATTTGTTTCCAATTGGTTTCATTCATGTCTTCACATGTCTATTCAATATCCTAATTTGTTTGTTAAATTAACTTGGTTCACACTAGTCCTCATGGTTAGATTTTAAGTGTCTCTTGCTAATATATCCAAGTTTTGAATTTGATTCACTTTATGATAAGAAACCTTTCCAAACCTAACATTACAATAGTTTTTGATCATTTTTAATTTAATTACATCGATATCCTTATTTTAGAATAGGGGTTGCATACTTTTAGTTTTTAGAATAAAATATATTAAATGTATTGGTAAGATCAAGTGAGGAGGGAATACTCTTCATTATCGACAAATATTCAAGATTGAGATTAATGCTTAAAACCTCAAAAATATGATTGAAAACTTTATAATGTCCAAAATATAATCAATAATATTCCTGTAGGAAAATGTCATTAGGTGTTTTTATTTTATGAGGTTCATTTTCATTTCGATAATTCATTTCCACTTCTTCACCAATGCCAATTTTAATAATTTATTTTACTGTTCATATTCAATTATTAAAGCTGCACCTATTACCAAATGTGTGAATTACATGCAGGTTTACAATTTTATTAGGTGCACTATACTGTTGGCTGGTCGATGATTGATGGAGTATTGTCTACCAAAAAGCAGGATTGAAAAGGTTGTGTAATGTTGAAGCAACCACTTTTATCTTCCTGGGAATGTTCTTGGTGCCAATTTTTGGTTTCGAAAATTGTGCCAATAGCTGGATGATGTGATGCTCTGAATAATTTTATAGTACATTAAGAATAAAAAATGTTGTTGATTTTAGAAAGTGAGACATCACTATGTTGTTCTTTTCTTTCATGTTAGACTGCAACGGTTGCAACCCTTCTTCGTGATGGTTTCTCTTTTATTTTTTATTCTTCCAAACCAGATACATGCCAATTACAAAATTCGATTTTTTCATACTATAAATTAATTTCATTCATTCACAAATAGATTGGTAAATAATACAACAATTTAGTTAGGAATATATCATGTTATTTAATCAAAAAATAATGTTGTACAATGCATTCTTTTTGTTGGAAATGTAATTAGTTTTGGTCTTCATAATTTTTATTGTACTCATTTCAATATGTATCTTATGTAACAAACAAAAGAAGAAAATAAAAAGTTATTATTTTAACGCATAATTTAATTCTCTTTATTGATGGTATTCTAGATAAAAGAATTTTCTTCATGCTTCTAGGGTTTTTTAGGTCATAAAATATATTGTCATGAGTCAAGAGAGTCAACGTCATTATTATAAGATGCTTTCAGGCAAGATGTAACTTGTAAAAGAATTTATTTTGAGTTTAGAATGTCCTAGAAACCTCCAAAGTATAATTTGGCCTTGACAACTTCAAGTCAACCCAAAGGAGGGAATTCAACCCCTTAGAGAGGCTATAAATATAGGTAGCTTCGACCTCATTTGAAACATTGACTCACATAGTCAATATATCAAGAAGGCGTTTGTTCTGAAGTTTGGAGAAGCAAGAAAATAAGAGCGAAGGTCTAGAAGGCAAGAAGAATCCAAGAATAAGAAGAAAAGTTTGTTGTTGGGCTTTATCTCTCTCACATGCACGAAAAGTAGGGTTTCTACAGCTTCAAGGAAGGCTAATATTGCAGTTTCGAATTACAGGAGATCAAGTTGCAGTATCAAGTTGTTGGAAAATAATAATCTATGTTTTTACCTTTTTGACCTTGGAAGGATCTATCTCGCTCAAATGAGGATTTATTTAAGAGTTGAATTATGATTTTTGTAATAGCTATAGGGAAAAATTTCTAGGTTGGAGTTGCAGGGTTGAAGCTAGGGACGAAGTTAAATTTAGGAGTTGGTTGAAGCAAGATTGAACCTTGTTGATATGATCTATCTGGAAGGAATTATTGAAGGGCTAAATTGGTACTTGGAGGAGGACTTGGCATAGGGTTTTGGTCTTTATTATCTCATTTGAATAAAATTCTATAAGAAGAGGAGACATTTTCTTAGTTTCCCCCCTCGAGGGGATTTCCCTGTCTTGGAGGATAAATTTTGTGTCCTCTGTATTTACTACTTTTATTTTGATAGTTGTTTGATGAAGAAGAAGAAAAAAAGAAAAAAAAAAGATAAATAAAGTTCACAATGAATTACTAAGGTTAAGGAAAATCAGAATTAATAGATGCTAAACTATATTTTCAACATGGTATTAGAGCTAAGGTGAATCCAAGATAAGAATAGTCCTAAAGGACATACCTAGTGAACATATAGATGGGGTCTGTGCCTTGTGGAGATAATGTGGAATCACACGTAAATCCTCCCAGCATAATTCTCTTGAATGAATATGAGCTTGTCTAATTAGGCCTCAAAGACAATGCTGGTCATAACGTTGATGCTTACAGTTCGATTATCAATCCAAATCTTCTTATGAGACCTCTTTAGTTTTATAATGGTGTTGTAATGGTTGTACACTTATGAATACCTCCCTAATTAAGAGGGACCGTTGGAAATGTAACTAGTTCCAGTCTTTCTATTTTACTTATTTCAATATGTATCTTATGTAACAAACAAAAGAAGACAATAAAAATTTATTATTTTAAGGCATGAATTTTGTTGTCCTTTGTAGACAGTTATAGGCTAAGGAATTGTGTCAAAGAATCTAAAATGTGGTTTGGTTTTGGTTTGGATGGGCAAGTTTTTAAATTGTTAAACATATTAAAGTCTTAATTACTTCTGATTTAATAAAGGGTTTATTCCTTGCCTTTAACAAAGTTAAGCTTTAAGTTGTCTTTGAAATATATAATTTAAGATGATATATATGCTTCATTAAACATTCAAAAAAATAATTTAACTTGTCATATACAGATGATGCGTATAAAATTATTTTACAACCAAACAAAACATATTTAAAACAACAGGAAGCAAAAAACAATTCATGTAGAGGAATTAACTAAGGCCGAAAGTTTCAATCAATTAATCTCTGTAATTGATTATAAATTTGCAAGGGGATTTTAGAAATATTAATACTTAATATTATCGTACCCATATTTCCTATCAAGTTTAAACATGTGAAGAAATAAAGAAAAATGGAACATATAAGAAACTAGAGAAATTGATAAGAAAACACAATCTGCTTATCACAGAAATAGTTCAGGGAATTACAATCATATGTTGGGAAAAATACTGAGAGGGGGGGGGTGAATCAGTATTTAGGGCAAACTAAAACTTTTACTTTTTCATGCTCTAAAACCCATACGCTACTTTGCTGAAGCCAACTAGCGTATACACGTGGATATCCTTCATAAAACTCGCGTATACACAGAGATATGATTATGCCATTAGTTCTTCAATTATATCATTCCATCATTCATTCATTAGATGTTCTATAAACAGTAAACATGTGCAGTAAGAACAGAGTAAACCATCACACATAAGCATCACACATGAACACCAGGATTTTAGGTGGAAACCCAAGTCGGGAGAAAACCACCGCCGCAGCTGCTCAGCCTTCATGACATTATAGAGAAAACATCTTACAACATATGTGCTAGTCCTGATTTACCAAGACGTTGAGTATGCAAGACAAGCCAAGCACAAATGCCTCTCTCCGGGAAGGGAGCTCCAACCTCGACTCGCTTTCACTGCCTCTCCCCGAAGGGAGCCACGACCCTCTGCCACTGAAATTTCACCGGGAAGGGAGCTACGACCCCCTCGATCTCGCTTACCACTTCACCTCGGAAGGGAGCTACCACCGCCTGGATCAAGGCTACAACCTCAAGACCTCTATGGACCACGTTTCATCAATTTTCACACTGGATCCAAAGCTTCCTTTAGAACACAACTTGCAGGCCACGTTTCATCATATTTTCAGACTGGACCCTTTCCATACTTTTAAGCACAGTCAACCATGAAACATATACATATAACTCACTGTCAGATATCAGTAAACCAGCAGAACAGATCAGCCA
Source organism: Pinus albicaulis (assembly GCA_034641835.2). Classification (NCBI taxonomy): domain Eukaryota; kingdom Viridiplantae; phylum Streptophyta; class Pinopsida; order Pinales; family Pinaceae; genus Pinus; species Pinus albicaulis. Next base: position 514,106,702 of record CM076573.1, on the reverse strand, counting down.
TTTCTTACCACAGACTTCAGCAAACCCTAGTTTGCATACGCACTTTCCTTTCACTGATGTCGCGTATATACGCGCTTCCGTTGACATAAACCAACGTATACCTCTGTACATATTTCATTGCGCATACGCGCTTTTTCTTCAGCGAAGCCACGTATATACGCGCTTCTTCTGCGGCGAACTAGTGTATAGATCTTCAATTATTATAGAGAAGCATACTTCTTCAGATCAGATATTCAGTTCAGATTTACCCTTTTACTTCAGACAGATGTTCACCTCATCTCAGATCTAAGCCTTCCATAAACAGATCTAGCAGATACAAATACATTCCAGATCTAGATTCCCTTCTTCATCATTTCTTCATTGGGGCATCATAGATTCAGATCTATCATCAAACCTTTACCCTTTCCATACAGATATACTTCACAGAGAAGTATTCATTCAAGCTCAGACATCATGCTCCCCCACTCATGATTTGCACAATGAATTTCTTCTCCTTATATAGGTTTACCCTTTTTCAATACCATGAGCCAAAACCACAATACATCCGATGGTATTCCTGGACGGGGTCATTTAGGCAAATCATTACCCAATACAATGGGTCAATACCATGGTGGTTACCCCTAGTTTTTCACTTTTTGAGCGCTTTTTCCCATATGCGACTTGGCACGTTCTTTTCCGCGTGCATACGCGACTTCCCCTAGACAAATACGCATATGCTTAGAGACATACTCTTCTCACCATAGATTTAGCACATGCTGAATTCCTTTCTTCATTTCCTTCTGTACTCACTGTAGATACATCAGATTTAGTTCATCAAGACATATTCTACCAAGCACAACTTCATCAAGTAAGTTGCCATCATCTTCATCATATTGCTAACAAACATCTTTTCATATCATATTTACATCATTTACCAAGTCCATCAGGTCACGAATAACTTCATCAGGTGGATTTCCATCAAGGACAACACAAGTCAACAATCTCATGTCTTCATCTTTATTCAATGGGTTGCCATCAAGGACAACACTCTGCATCATATTGCCAACAATCTCCCCCTTTGGACTTGATGGCAACCACGATGGTGTTTGGTTACCACAACAGATAGGTACATTAAGAATACAATGACACCATGTCACATTCTCTTCATTCAAACACCATGTCACTCTCCCCCTTTGACATCAAGGGCAAAGGGCGGATCAAAACCAACATACTCTTCCCCTTTTTCTCCTCATGTGGAAGAAGCGTTATGCAGATCTGATGTATACTGAAGTGACCAAGCTCCCCCTGAGTTCATGCTGAATCTTCAAACAAATTTTTCAATGAAGTACATGACTCTATAAACGTCCTATCACCAAAGACTCATACTTACATCAAATATCCAACCAAGTGGATTTACATATGAGAATCAACTACCCAACCAAGTGGGTTTACAAATTTGACTCAGCTACTCAACCAAGTGAGTTTACAAAATTTGACTCATCTACCCAACCAAGTGGGTTTACAAATTTTGACAAGTCCTTACATGACTGAATATTACAATTTTACATCATAGGTCTCAACATGACCTTTTCATCAAATTACAAATATGACTTTTCATGATCAATACCAGAAAAACATCAAAAAAATATCATATATCAGAACCACCATAATGCCAACAATGCATTATACTCAGCAATGCTAATGCTCCCCCTGAATCTGTGCATCCAGGCATCCTTTCCATATGACTAAGGCTCCCCCTTAGTTTGTGCATCCTGAACACTTCCACCAACAAATCATCAAGGCATCTTTATCAAAACATTAGAAATAGAATTATGAGAACTGGAACACCACTAGAGGTACCAAACAGTATCAGAGATACCAAACAGCATTGCAGCTGTGCTGAAGAAAGCTGACCCCAAACAGAAAATTGTCAGCAATTAGACATACGCGGTTTTCTGTGCATGAACTCGCGTATATACGCGACTGTGTTTCAGGAAACCCGCGTATCCAATACCATCTTCTATATTTTAACCAGATCTGATCCTCTTGTGAGAAAAAGACAGTGTTCAGCTTCTTTCTGGGATATTTGAATGCTTCCCTGGACTACAGATAGATAGAACAATGTAGTTGTGTCTTCAAGCGTCATCCAACGGTTGTAGCATAAGCACATTAGTAACCAAGCCTTCAGATTCTTTGCAACATCAATACAATCTTTCCAAGAGAGATTATCATACTAGAACAACATCTTCAAATATGTGTCAAGCAATCATCCATGTGGTCCAATATCATCAAGATCTTCAAGATTTAACATGCAGTAACATATGTAGGCAAAAGATCTCAACCATAGTAACAAACTCTGCATGATCTATTCTTATTTCTGAATCAAACGACATCCAACTCATCCACGTGTGAGCACAAAAGATACTTATCAGCAACCAGGGCTCAAAATCTCATCATAATAAACCATGTACCAAGTCATCATCATTTGAGCATGAGTATCACAAAAACCAAAGAATAAGCAATCATATTGCCAACAATGCAATCATTAGTATTCAACCTGCTGCTCCCCCTGAACCAGTGCTCCTTCTTAACTTGTGCAACCTGAATACGTTCATCAGTAAGTCATCAGCAACAATCTCTGCATGAACTGCCCTTATCTCTGAATTATAAGACTTTCATCTCAACAATGAATACTCTTCATCAAAAAGCAAACAAGACTCATCCACAATCTTCAACATAAGAAACCATGTATCATATCATCATTATTTAGAATTGAGAAACTAAGCTGATATTGAGTCAATAATACAGTTATTAACAGTCAGACTGATGCTCCCCCTGAACCTCTGCTCCAGATCTTCAGCTATCATATAAATTCTCTTATCATCAATGCATACGCGACTGTGTCTTCTGGAACTCGCGTGTATACGTGACTTTTGTTCATAGAACCCGCGTATGGAAAGTGAATCATAGAAATTTTTCATCTTCCTTCATCTCCTCCTAAACTTGTACCTCCTGTACCTGTCTTTTCCACATCAGATGCGCTGTCAGAAGTAAACATAACCAGAGTAATCAAATCAACCATGAGAGTCATCATACATTGCTCCCCCTGTGACGATACATTACTAAATCTCATAATGTATCCCACATCATTCCTGCAGTCAATAAGAGAAGTAAGCTTCAGAAGCGGATGACTGCAGTAGGGTCAATATTCCCTACGTTTCTGATCGGTCCTCCATCTTTTTCCAAATTTGTTTGAACTTTCTATTTGTGTGCTGGAAGTTATCCAATTTCTCATATCTGTTCAACCTGCATTCCTTTTCTACATGTCCATACTTGTTACAAGAATAACATCTCATGTGTCCAGAGAAATAAGCATAAGAATCATAATGTGCTTTTCTATTCTTTCTTCTATTGCAATCAACAACTTTGTGACCATACTTGTTGCATGAAAAACAATATCCCTTGAAGAAACCAGAGTACCTTTCTATGTAGGATCTGTTTGTTTGTGGCTGAAACGATCTGCTTCTGCAATTGGCTGCAACATGTCCATGATTATGACATTTAAAGCATTCAACATTATTGAATGATTTCCTTTGAGAGTTCATGATTGTCGGTTGATCTTTTGTTTCTTTCAACACTTCAGGATTTGCATTGATGTCCTTTGATTCTTTAGCACTTCCTTGTGAACTAGATTCTCCTTTAACAGTTTCATGAAAACCAAGACCAAGTTTGATAGCAGGAGACCTTTGATTACTCAGAATATTGTCCAAAATATTAGTACTATCTTGAAACCTCAAAAGTTTAACCTTTTCTTCTAATTTACCTTTGAGAATGTTTACCTCAATCTCCAAGGCTTGACATTGCTTTGTCATGCTTTCTTCTTTCCTTCTTCCATCTTCTACTTGATCCTTCAGATTTAGAATCTCTTCTTTCAACCAATTTTCGTTTTCTTCACATGTTTGTTGCAGCTCTTCATTCATCTTATTTGATTTTTCCAGATCTTCTTTGAGAGAGATGATTTCTGCTTCACAGCCTTCCTTTTCAAATGACAGAGGTTCTTCATTCTTCTTATTTGATGCTTCAAGATATGTTTGTAGAAAGATGATTGCAGCTTCAAGTCCTTCATTCTTCTTGCTTGATTTTTCGAGATCTGCATTTAGATCGTTGATTTCTGCTTCTAGTTCTTTAATTCGATTGGATGCATAAGTATGAAACTTTTGATACTTGTCCACCTGTCCATTCAGCATTTCTATTTGATCTTTCATTTGAGAGATCATCTCTTTGTAGATAGAATCTTTCTTATCAATTTCCTTTTGTTGTTCTTCAACTTTGATCTTGAAAGCTTGTTCTAGATCCACAACTTTACTTTCACTTTCTACACCATTGCTTGCACAAAGAAGATTACAAGGGCCCAAATCACTATCAGATTCATCTTCTTCAATTTTCTGAGATATCTCCTTGCTTCGAGTAGCCTTCTTATTTTTCCTCTTTTCCATGATCACTTGTAGAGCTTCTTCAGAATCTGTTTCATCTTCTTCAATTTTTGCTATACATGATTTCTGAGGTATCTGCTTGCTTTGAGTAGCCTTCTTCTTTTGCTTCTTTGCCATGAGCACTTTCAGATCATGGTCAGAATCTTCTTCATCTTCACTGGATACTTCATCATCATCTTCATTTGCATAAAAACTCTTCCTCTTTTCAAATTGTTTCCCTTTACCATGTTTTTCTTTATAAGGGCATTTAGCAGCATAGTGACCAACTTTTCCACACTCAAAACATTTGAAGGGAAGCTTACCTTTGAATCTTCCAGTTCCTAGTTGCAGTTTTCTCACGAAATTCACTTCTTCTTCATCGGATATATAGCTGGATTCTTTGACAACTTCCTTTTATTTTCCTCTTGTAGATACCTTAAGAAGCTTCTTTGATTTGAGAAGGACCTCCTTGTCTCATTTCAAAAGTAGTCAAAATACCATGTAATTGAACAATAGTAAGAGTTTGCAGATCTTGCCTTTCTTCAATAGCTGAAACTTTAGAGTCAAATTTTGAAGTCAAAGATCTTAAGACTTTTTCCAGCAGAGTAGTATCGGTTATAGTTTCACCCAAATTTCTCATTCGATTTACAATATCATCTAGACGAAGAAAGAAACTGGCAATACTTTCATCACTATGCATCCTTAAATTTTCATATTCAATTCTGAGAGTTTGGAGTTTTGCACTTTTTACCTTTGTATCTCCTTCATAGCTCAGAATGATTTTGTCCCATATTTCTTTTTCTGAATGTAGCTGCATCACTTTAGCAAATTCTGATTTAGACATGCTTCCCAATAAGACATTCACTGCTTTGGCATTGATTTCATACTTCTTTCTTTCAGCTGCATCAGTAGGAATACTTGCCGGGTATTGATAACCTTCTTCCACGATTGCCCATACATATGCACCAAGACTTTGCAGATATGCTTTTGTACGTACCTTCCAGAATATCAGATTGCTTCCATTGAATAGAGGTGGCTTTATAGACATTACTCCTTCTTGACTTCCCATTGCGACGGATCTCCTTTAAGCGATCAAGCTTCTCCACAAGGACCCGCTCCGATACCAATTGTTGGGAAAAATACTGAGAGGGGGGGGTGAATCAGTATTTACTGCATATTCAAAACTTTTTACTTTTTCATTCCTTAAAACCCATATGCTACTTTGCTGAAGCCAAGTAGCGTATACACGCGAATATCCTTCATAAAACTCGCGTATACACAGAGATCTAATTATGCCATTAGTTCTTCACTCATATCATTCCATCATTCATTCATTAGATGTTCTATAAAAAGTAAACATGTGTAGTAAGAACAAAATAAACCATCACACAAAGCATCACACATGAACACCAGGATTTTTAGGTGGAAACCCAAGTCGGGAGAAAACCACCGCTGCAGTTGCTCAGCCTTCAATATTTTATTATAGAGAAAACATCTTACAACATATGTGCTGGTGCAGACTCCTACCATCACGCAGGCACCCACCTGCGCTTGTTTACCAGCCTCTCCTGGAAGGGAGCTCCAACCCCACGACTCGTTTACCAGCCTCTCCTGGAAGGGAGCTACGACCCCCTACTCTCGTTTACCAGCCTCACCTAGAAGGGAGCTACAACCCCACGATCTCGTTTATGACCTCACTGGAAGGGAGAGATACCACCCCTGTTGCAGAGAGCTACAACCCTCGGCACCTCTATGGACCACGTTTCATCCAATTTTCACCTTGGATCCAAAGCTTCCCAATAGAACACAACTTACGGGCCACGTTTCCTCATATTTTCAGAACTGGACCCTTTCCACGCTTTTAAGCACAGTCAACCATGAAACAGATACATATAACTCACTGACAGATATCAGTAAACCAGCAGAACAGATCAGACATTTCTTACCACAGACTTCGGCAAACCCTAGTTTGCATACGCGCTTTCCTTTCACTGATGTCGCGTATATACGCACTTCCGTTCACATAAACCAGCGTATACTTCTGTACATATTATAAAGCTCATTTCATTGCGCATACACGCTTTCTCTTCAGCGAAGCCGCGTATATACGCGCTTCCTCCACGGCGAACTAGCGTATATATCTTCAACCATTATAGAGCGACATACTTCTTGGATGAGATATATTCGGTTGATTTACCTTTTAGCAGACGGATATTTCCTCATCTCGGATCTAAGCCTTCCATAAACGGATCTCAGATACAACTACATTCAGATCTAGATACCCCTTCTTCATCATTTCTTCATTGGGGCATCATAGATTGAATCTATCATCAAACCTTTACCCTTTCCATACGGATATACTTCATACTTCACGGAAAGTATTCATTCAAGCTTTCAGACATCATGCTCCCCCGCTCATGATTTGCCTGTTAATTCTTCTCCTTATATGGGTTTACCCTTTTTCAATACCATGAGCCAAAACCACGATACTTCGATGGTATTCACTGGACGAGAGGTCATTTAGGCGAATCATTGCACCCAGCCACAATGGGTCGATACCATGGTGGTTACCCCTGGTTTTGCACTTTTTGGTAACTTTCATACGCGACTTGGCACGTTCTTTTCCGCGTGCATACGCGACTTCCCCTAGACAAATACGCGTATGCTTAGAGACATACTCTTCTCACCATAGATTTAGCACATGCTGAATTCATTTCTTCATTGCCTTCTGTACTCACTGTATATACATTAGATTTAGTTCATCAAGACATATTCTACCAAGCACAACTTCATCAAGTAAGTTGCCATCATCTTCATCATATTGCTAACAAACATCTTTTCATATCAGATTTACATCATTTACCAAGTCCATCAGGTCATGAATAACTTCATCAGGTGGATTTCCATCAAGGACAACACAAGTCAACAATCTCATGTCTTCATCTTTATTCAATGGGTTGCCATCAAGGACAACACTCTGCATCATATTGCCAACATCATATTCAAAATATTATCACAAGGGTTCAAACCTCCATACTTCAACTTACATATTACTTATAGTTTTTCTTAAAAATATATGGACTTAAAGTCAAAATTTATTACAAAATATCCAATCCAACTGATTTAGATTTTTTACAAAAATAGAACTAGAAGATAGGAAATGTGAACTAATTTGACATCTTCCACATAATTCGAGGAAAATTGCTGATGACTGGAGCTCAAAAGTTACCGTTATGTTTTTTTTTTTTAGGAATTTTTCATGTTGTTGCTGAAACATCTGCTGCCCTGTCAGTCGATTAGTCACACAGTTTGTCCCACATTTCCTCATTAGGAATAGAAATCTTTAACAGTTTTATGTATGCTTCATCTAATTTAGTATAATTTTCAAAAGTTGGTCTATTTATGAATACATGTTTTACCTCATGCTGAATTAGTAAATCATAACTTAAACCATCCATGAAAGCTTTTTTACCAGTGATGTTCCCTTTGATTTTTGCAAATTTTTCCTTATCCAATGCTATGTCATGTATTGTATGGCGCTGATACTCTTCTAAAGGAATTAGCTTATCACCAATGCCTTGCAGACCTGGAAGTCATTTCTGGTGTGAAATGTTAAATTTTCCGTGAAAATTCTTAATTTGTACTTCCATATTATGACACTTATTCTCTAGCTGTAGCATTAGGTTTATTTTGTTAAGAACATTTCTCACATCCAAGATAGTTTTAGTTTTGTCCTCCATAGCACATTATTCGAGCTATTCCTTTGATTTTAGTTTAGGACTCTGATTATTATGGTAGCATATCTTGGTTTGTGATCCAGGACTTTCTTCACCTCTTCCATTGCTTCCTTTGACTTCTGCAACAATTCTTCCTGTTCAAAAATTATTTCTATAGAAGGACACAACTTAGTCATAGAATCATTTATATCTAACCATATGCTTTCCTTTCATTGAGAAATGGTTTGAGACATTATTGATTCACTTTCATATGTAGCTATTTGTTTTGTTAACTTAATTTTTTTCTTTATTTCAGCTACATATGGATTATCAGTCTTCAGTTTTTGTTCCTGTAATTTTTGCAATTGTAAACTGAGTTTTTCAATTTCTTGAATTTTGAGTGTCAAGTCTCCCATGGATTTATATAAATCTGCTACCACATCACCTGAATGTGTGTCTACTTGAACAGTTGCTGCTCTGGATGTTCTTTTGTTGAAGTAGTTGCAATAAAAGTTTTTGCTACGGGAATAACTACGGAAAGAATGAGTTGTTGTTCTTTTTCTTGTAATAATGTTTCCATTTCAACTTCCATTTTCTATATTTTGAAGTTTTTTTCAATTATCATTTTGAATATGTTTTCTTTTTCTACCTCTATTTTTCCAAATTATTTGGCCTGTGGGTGTTCTGTAGTTGGAAGCTTCAGCTGCTTCCTTAGTGCCTAGATATCGACATTATTAATCTTTATCATTTCCTTTGCTACTTTGACATCACCAGGATTATATCTGAACCTTATTACAAGATCCTTCAACGATTTGATCCTGGTATCTTTGGCCAGAGAAGACATTTTGTCCATTTTTAACTATGAATGGATATAGGCCTGTAGTTTTGATGTTGCCATGGCTGAACTGGTTAAGGTTGAATACATCATTTCCCATGCCTGTTTTTGCAAATCAATTTGGTTAATTGCATGGATCTATTTAGTGTCAAGGGAAAAAATAAATGTATTTTAATCTTCTGCAGTTTTAGGGACTGGAACTTTGGATTCCAAGAATGTGTTGAATCTCTAATTAAACTGAGAGGGGGGGGGGGTGAATCAGTTTAATACATTCCTGATCTTTTAAACTTTTCAATAAACTTATTTACAACTTAATTTCAAACTCTATTTAATGTGAGAGTAATCTTAGAATGTAATCTGAAAGTATTAGTTTAATAGAGCAGTAGACTTAATTTGAGAGCAGCAGGTATTAAGCAAATGATACATATCAGATCAATACATAAATATCATGCACAAAGACACCAGATATAAGTGGAAACCCATAAAGGGAGAAAACCACATCTTATTATTGTTGTGATGCAAAGGCAAGCTCTAACTCCCTCTCACCACTGTTTTTCTGCAGGCACCAACCTACAGGAGGCTCATACCTCAATTCTGCAAGCTACAACTTGCAAGGAAGCACCAACTCCCTTCAGTTTTCTGCAGGCACCAACCTACAGGAGGCTCCAACCTCAGTCAGCTACAACTGACGACTATCAAGCTGCAACTTGATAGGGAAGCTCCAACTTCCTCAATTTATCAAACTGAAAGTTTGCTGAGTTACCTCAGATATCAGCTCTGTTCTATAGCTTCTCCTTCTGTTCTGCTTTTATTAATCTTCTCTGTCTTATTCTTCTATATTCTGCCTTCTCTCGATTTACTCTCTCCCCTTCTTTTTTTTGAATATCAAGATGATATTATTTGTAGATTTCTTCACATGACTATTTGTATTCTGCTTGGAATTTGAAATGGAAAGTCATGTCTCTTTGCCTTCTGCCTTCTCACTCCTTTTATCAGCTTACTCAGAAATTATAACTGTAGGTGTCAATTTTAACATTACAGTGGGAGTTTTTTTTCTCTCGGAGACTTGCCAATGCATCACAAACAATAAAAATTTAAATAAAACATTTACATTCAAATTTAAATGAGAACTCCAGCTCAACTCATTTAGTCTTTTGAATTGGTACGCATTTGTCTTTTCTTTGGCTATCTTTGTCTTTTCTATGACTGTGTTTTATCTTCTTTTGGATCTGTTTGCTCTTCTGTCCTCTGCTGTGGTGTAACTGCTGCATATGTGTAAATGTGCCTTTTATATCCGCTGACTGTAAATCTGGAGGAATTCCAATCCCTATTATGCCATTAGTGTCTTGTTGATGTGGCAGGTTCCGCAGGCCGGAACATACATATATCACAAGCGTTAATAATCGCCCTCCCATAAAGCTAAGGTCCGTGGGTCTAGAGACCACGCGGCTTATCACAACCGTGTTATATATATAACTCAATAACCATTATATATCATATGTGTTATGCCCCCGGATCATATTCAAACGTTATTCAACATATATAATATATACAATTTATTTGCAAATAACCCGACGTCCATAAGGATTGGCTGCCAATACGATTAGACCTGGAACTCAAGTTGTATATGAGTCGTAGTTTATATACCAATCGGGTCCGGATTTCCAATCGCAATCGCAACTCTTATATTCTCCGATGCGATTGACCATTGCCGATCTGATTAGAACCTGAATCTGAAATCTTTGTTATTCATAATTTATAAGTCCATCGGGTCCGAACTCTTAATCGCAATCGCAAGTTCTTTAATATGTGTTGCGATGGTTTGTTTCTTTCCGATGCGATTGGAACTGGACTTCAAACACTTTGTTAAACATGGTTTATAGACCCATCGGGTCCGGTCTTCCAATCGCAATCGCAAGTCTTTAACATATGTTCCGATTGACCAGTGCCGATGCGATTTGACCGTAACTCAAATATGTATTAACCCCTGCTTATAACAGGATCGGGTTTGCCATTTCAATCGCAGCGTTTTACAAAAGACATGCGATTGGGAACTCGAATGCGATTAGCATCTATCAACTCCTGCTTATAACACGATCGGGTCCGCCATTTCAATCGCAATCACAACTTTCTGTTGCGATGTTCCGCTGCCCTTGCGATCTCCGATTGCGATTGGGGAGGGGTCCCACCTTATCAAACTTTGTTTTATGCGCTCCATAATATAAATTCCTTGGACCTTTGTTTATGTGATGCACTGCACATATATGTTTATATATATTTTTGCTGTTGGAGTGAAGCGATTCCCGGAATAAGTTTGTGTTATATTATATGTATAACGCCGGTTGGAGTGTGCGATTCCCGGAATATGGTTCTGTATTATATGCATTGTATTGCCGCTGGAGTTAAGCGATTCCCGGAATAAGTTTGTATTTGTTATATGTGCTCCACCTGTTGGAGAGTGCGATTCCCAGAATATGGTTCTGTATTATATGTGTAACGCCCGGCTGGAGTCTGCGATTCCTGGAATAAGATTCGTGTTGTATAATGCCGGTTGGAGTGTGCGATTCCCGGAATATGGTTCTGTATTATATGCGGCTGGAGTGAAGCGATTCTCGGAATTTTGTAACTGCTCTCTGCCTCTGTCTTTGCCTCTGCTCCGCTGGTTGGAGAGTGCGATTCCCGAAATTTTGTAACTGCTCTCTGCCTCTGTCTCTGCTTCTGTCACTCTGCCTCTGTCTCTATCTTCCGATAATGGTTCTTCACTGTGCTTCTATGACTGTTACATTTTGACTTTCTTCTTGCTGCCTCTATTGCTTTCGTTGTGCCTCTTTTGCCTTCCTTTGCTACAGCGCTGCCTCTTTTGCCTGAGTGCTGCCGCCTTTGCCTGAGTGCTGCCTCCTTTTCCATCAATGACAATATTTCCAACAGTCTCCCCCTTTGGCATTGATGGCAATCCACTTTCTCTGTTTTCTTTCTCTTTCTCTTGTTTCTTGCTCTTCCTGTTTGCTATTTGTTCTTCCTCCCCCTTTGACATCAATGGCAAAGGATGACTCCTCATCCCTCTGTATGGGTTCTGTCATTGTATTTCCTTTCTCTGAGTTACGTTTAGGTCCTCTTCTGCCGAAATTGGACTATGCTGTGTTTCATTTGTAGTGCCTGTAATATGTGCTAGATTGCAGACAGAGATGATGCATTTTACGATTGAAAAGTTCTTGTTGATTCTGAATGCTGATAATATTGATAATGCTGATCCTGTGGACTTGTTTTATGCTTATCTTGCTGGCTGTTCTCCCCCTGGAATGATATCTTCGTTTTGTTCTCCCCCTGAGACTGTACTTTATCTTCATATTAGAGAATAGTATCTACAGATACTACCCCTAGTTTGTCTCTCAAGTATTCGAATGGTTCTCTGGCAAGTGGTTTGGTAAATATATCTGCTATCTGTTCTTTCGTTGATACATAGTCCAGTTTAACTATCTTCTGAGTCACTTGTTCTCGGAGAAAATGATACTTGATTGGTATATGTTTAGTTTTTGAATGAAGCACGGGATTTTTAGATATACTTATAGCACTTGTATTATCACATTTGATTGAGATAGGTTCATTAATGCTTACCTTCATGTCTTGAAGTGTCTGCTTCATCCACATGACTTGTGTGCAACATGCTGCTGCTGCTATATATTCTGCTTCAGCTGTAGACAGAGAGATGGATGTTTGTTTCTTGCTTAGCCATGCCACCAAACTTTCTCCTAGATAGAATGCACCTCCACTTGTACTCTTCCTATCATCCACACAGCTGGCCCAATCTGCATCTGTGTATGTTGTCAAGGTGAAGCTTTTGCCTTTAGGATACCAAAGCCCATATTGTGCAGTTCCTTGTAGATATATGAGTATTCTTTTTACTGCCAGAAGATGGTTTTGTTTAGGTGCTGCTTGATATCTTGCCACTAGTCCTACTGCTAGCATGATGTCTGGTCTTGAAGCTGTCAAGTACAGCAGGCTTCCTATCATGGATCTGTAGAGTTTTTGATCTACATCTGCAGACCTATCATCAGCACAAAGCTTGCATCCCGTGATCATGGGGGTTGTCATTGGTTTGCAGTCCTCCATTTTGAATTTTTTCAGCATTTCTTTTAATTATTTTTCTTGAGAAATGAATGTGCCTGTGTTCTTTTGCTGAATTTGCAGTCCCAAGTAGAAACTGAGTTCTCCAATCATAGACATTTCAAACTCTATTTTCATCTCATCAGCAAACCTTTTTGCTAGTTCATCTTTGTTGCTTCCAAACATAATGTCATCAACATATACAACAACAATTAGGAGTTCATTTTCGTGCACTTTTATGTATAGATTGATGTCTACTCCACCTCTCTTAAAACCCTGTTTTTGCAAATATTTGTCCAGTCTTGAGTACCAAGCACGAGGAGCCTGTTTCATTCCATATAGGGCCTTCTTCAATCTGCACACATAGTCTTCTTTTTCTGTCAATGAGAAGCCTTCTGGTTGTTCCATGTACACTTCTTCTTCTAGATCTCCATTAAGAAAATCAGACTTTACATCCATTTGATATACCTTGAAGTCTTGATAGCATGCAAATGCCAGGAACATTCTGATAGCTTCCATTCTAGCTACAGGGGCAAATGTTTCATCATAATCAAGTCCTTCTATTTGTGAGTATCCTTTGCAGACCAGCCTTGCTTTATTCCTGATTACTTGTCCTTGCTCATTCATTTTGTTTTTTGAATACCAATTTTGAACCAATGATATTTTTCTCAATAGGTCTAGGAACTAGTTCCCAGGTATTGTTCTTCTCAATTTGGTCCAATTCTTCATTCATTGCTTTTATCCAATACTTGTCCTTGCTGGCTTCTTCAAATTTCTTTGGCTCTATTTGTGATAACATGGCTATGTATACTTCTTTTGTTTGTTCTGTTAGCTGCCTTCTTGTTTGGACTCCTGCTTTCTTGTCTCCTATAAGCTGATCTTCAGGATGATTCTTCTGAGTGTATCTTGAGGGGGTTTTTGAGCTCAGCTCTGCATCTTCTATTGTCTTGCTAGTTTCTTCATCATTCCGGTCTTCTTCTTCATGATTAACTGATGGACTGCAGCAATCTGTATTTCTTGTATTGTTTGGAAATTATTCATCAAATCTCACATCAATACTTTCAACTATTTTCCGAAGAGTCTTGTTGTAGCATCTGTATCCTTTACTTTTGGAAGCATATCCTAGAAAAATCCCTTCATCTGCTCTTGCATCGAATTTCCCAAGGTTTTCATCATTATTCTTTATGTAACACTTGCTACCAAAGACTCTGAAATGTTTTATTGAAGCTGGCTTTCCATGCCATAGTTCATATGGAGTCTTGTCACTGCTTGGCCTTAAGTGAGCTTTATTAAGGATATGTACTGCTGTGTGTACTACTTCTGCCCAGAAGGTTTGAGCAATATTATTCTCTTGCATCATAGCTCTGGCTATTTGTTGTACAGACCTGTTTTGTCTCTCTGCTACTCCATTCTGCTGAGGTGTCCCTGCAATAGTAAATTGTTGTTTTATTCCATGTTCATTACATAGGTCTGCAAAGTCATAATCTGTGAATTCTCCTCCTCTGTCTGATCTGATACATTTCAGCTTGCATCCAGTTTGATTTTCTGCTAATGCTCTAAATATCTTAAAATTTTCCAATGCTTCTGATTTATTTTTGAGAAAGGCAACCCATGTCATTCTGGAGAAGTCATCTATTATCAACATGAAATAGGATTCTCCACTTGGTGTTCTAGTTCTAGCAGGTCCACACAGGTCCATGTGCACAAGATGGAGTGGTCTTCTTGTTGACAACTCCTCTTTAGATTTAAAGGATGTGCGAGTCTGTTTCCCCAATTGACAAGATTTGCATATAGTACTTGAAGGCCTTTTTATTTCTGGCATATCTCTGACAGCTTTCTTCTTGCTCAGTCTGATGATATGGTCAAAGCTGAGATGTCCCAATCTCTTATGCCACAACCATGACTCCTCAAGTTTTCTAAGATGATAGGCTTCATCTTCCTCTTTCACTATGTATACATTGTTCTCTGTTCGAACACCTTTGAGCAGAGTCTTTCCTGTTGTGCTTGACCTGACTACACAATCTTGTGCTCTAAAAAGAACTTCACAGCCTTTGTCACACATCTGACTGACACTCAGTAAATTTGCTTTCATTCCATCCACAAATAGTACCTCTTGGGCTTTTCTTCTGCCATTGTCTATGCTGACTGAGCCTTTTCCTTTGATCTTTCCTGATTTATCATTACCAAAAATAACATTGCCAGATTTCTTTTCATCAAGAGTTATAAACTTTCTTCTGTCTCCAGTCATGTGTTTGGAGCAGCCACTATCCAAGTACCACTGGCTTTTCAGATCTTGAGCAGTTAGAGCCAGGTCACAATTATTCACCTTCTTTATCCACTGGAGGCCCCCTTTTGAACATTTGATTATAGTTTTTGTAGAATTGTGAGCATGAACAAAATTTCTTTGACTCATAAACCTCCTTGAGGTATTGAACATCAGTCTTTGTCTATACTTTCTACATTCAATAATTTTATGGCCAAATTCCTTACAATAAAAACAATAACCATAGAAATTATTTGCATACTTGATGTAAGGTTGTTTTCTCCATTTGTTTGTTTGAGATAGCCTCTTCACTGTTTGCATCTTTTGCAGGTCTGAATTACTCTTCCTTGCATAACAATATTCAGCAATGTGTCCTGGCTTGTGGCAGACATAGCAGGTGGCATTCTTCATAGGAGGGAAGAATTTCCTCTGATGACTTCCAAATTTGATATACTTAGGGGCATATGATTCTTTTTCTGCCATCTTAGTATTCATTATATTCTTTGTTACTAGAGGTTTCTTCTGCTCTTTGTCTCTCTTATTGCAGATTTCTTCTTTTGTTGGAACTACTTGAGCTACTTCCTCATCCTTCTTTGCTTTTACAAAAATAATCTCTCTGTCAACCTTTTCTTTTCCTTTACTTGATTCTCCTTCGTAGCCTATTCCAGTCTTTATCATGGGGGATCTTAGAGCAACCAAAATTTAATTCAACTTAATAGAGCTTGTTGTTTGAGAAGGGTATATAGAAACTTTCTGTTGAGCATTTTCTAATTTCTTTCTCAGACACAGAATTTCTTCTTCCAGCTTCTCTTGTTCTCGAGATTTATCTTTGATTTGCTGAAGTAACATATCTTCTATCTTCTTGGCTTCTTCAATCTTTACCTTCAGCTGCATGAGGACTTCTGAATTTTGTTCTTCTTTCACACATTTTAGGATAATCTCTTTTTGTTTTCTGCATTTTAGTTTGAGTCTGTTAATCTCCTCCAGAGCACTTCTTAGCTCCCCCTCAAGGTCTACTTCCCCTTCTTCTTCTTCATCTTCTAGTAGGAGTCCCTCAAGATCTTCTATGGCCATCAATAAAAATTATGAGGTTCCTTCTTCACTTGAGGGTTCATCTGATTCTTCAGATGCACTGCTGTCTTGCTGAGCATAGAAGGATTTTCTGCTGAATTTCTTTCCTTTCTGCGAGAACTTTGATGTGTCTTTCTCTGATTCTTGAGCTTGATTTCTTACTTTCTTGTGAGGACATTTAGCAGCATAATGTCCAACTCTTCCATAGTTAAAGCATTTGAAGGGAAGTTTACCTTTGTATCTACCTGAGCCTCTATCCAATTTCTTGACAAATTTAGCCTCTTCTTCATCAGAGCAAGAGCATATTTCTTCCTTTTCTTCTTTCCTTTTTTTTTGTTTTGAATGTTGCTTCCCTTGTACTTGGCTTCTTCTGTGGGAGCCTCATTTCATAGGCTGTTAGATTTCCAAGTATCCGGTTCATGGTCAAAGTCTCCCAATCCACTGTCTCTTCTATTGCAGATACCTTGGGATTAAATCTGGGTGGGAGTGATCTTAGAATATTTTGCACAACTATACTTTCTAGTATGGTTTCTCCAAGAGCTTTCATATTGTTAACAATTTCTGCAACTTTTAAGAAGAAGCTGCCAACATCTTCATCATCATTCATTTTTAAGTTTTCAAATTGGGCTCTATATACTTGAAGTTTGGCAGTTTTTACTTTCTGGTCTCCCTCATGTATGCCTTCAAGAGTATCCCATATTTTCTTGGCAGTGTCTTTGTGCATTACTTTAATAAAATCTGCTTCACATAATCCATTGAGGATGGCATTCATGGCTTTTGCATTAGCTACAAAGCTTTCTTTAGCTTCTTTTTCTGTATCAGTTGACTTCGGGGCATATCCTAATTCCACAGCAGCCCAGACTTCTATTCCTAGAGACATTATGTATGTCTTCATTCTGATTTTCGAGAAAGCATAATTTTCACCAGTGAAGAAAGGGGCTTTATTGGTTGAGCATCCTTCTTTACTAGCCATCTTGGGAACCTAGGATCTCCTTTCAGTTGTTAGACTTGTACAAAGGAACCTGCTCTGATACCAATTGTTGAATCTCTAATTAAACTGAGAGGGGGGGGGGGGGTGAATCAGTTTAATACATTCTTGATATTTTAAACTTTTCAATAAACTTATTTACACCTTCATTTCAAACTCTATTTAATGTGAGAGTAATCTTAGAATGTAATCTGAAAGTATTAGTTTAATAGAGCAGTAGACTTAATTTGAGAGCAGCAGGTATTAAGCAAATGATACATATCAGATCAATACATAAATATCATGCACGGAGACACCAGATATAAGTGGAAACCCATAAAGGGAGAAAACCACATCTTATTATTGTTGTGATGCAAAGGCAAGCTCCAACTCCCTCTCACCACTGTTTTTCTGCAGGCACCAACCTACGGGAGGCTCCTACCTCAATTTTGCAAGCTACAACTTGCAAGGAAGCACCAACTCCCTTTAGTTTTCTGCAGGCACCAACCTACAGGAGGCTCCAACCTCAGTCAGCTACAACTGACGACTATCAAGCTGCAACTTGATAGGGAAGCTCCAACTTCCTCAATTTATCAAACTGAAAGTTTGCTGATTTACCTCAGATATCAGCTCTATTCTGTAGCTTCTCCTTCTATTCTGCTTTTCTTAATCTTCTCTGTCTTACTCTTCTATATTCTGCCTTCTCTCGATTTACTCTCTCTTAAAAAAAAAAACTCTCTCTGCATATCAAGATGATATTATTTATAGATTTCCTCACATGACTGTTTGTATTCTGCTTGGAATTCGAAATGGAAAGTCATGTCTCTTTGCCTTCTGCCTTCTCACTCCTTTTATCAGCTTACTCAGAAATTATAACTGTAGGTGTCAATTTTAACATTACAGTGGGAGTTTGTTTTCTCTCGGAGACTTGACAATGCATCACAAACAATAAAAATTTAAATAAAACATTTACATTCAAATTTAAATGAGAACTCCAGCTCAACTCATTTAGTCTTTTGAATTGGTATGCATTTGTCTTTTCTTTGGCTGTCTTTGTCTTTTCTGTGACTGTGTTTTATCTTCTTTCGGATCTGTTTGCTCTTCTGTCCTCTGCTGTGGTGTAACTGCTGCATATGTGTAAATGTGCTTTTTATATCCGCTGACTGTAAATCTGAAGGAATTCCAATCCCTTTTATGCCATTAGTGTCTTGTTGATGTGGCAGGTTCCGCAGGCCGGAACATACATATATCACAAGCGTTAATAATCGCCCTCTTGTAAAGCTAAGGTCCGTGGGTCTAGAGACCACGCGGCTTATCGCAACCGTGTTATATATATAACTCAATAACCATTATATATCATATGTGTTATGCCCCCGGATCATATTCAAACGTTATTCAACATATATAATATATACAATTTATTTACAAATAACCTGACGTCCATAAGGATTGGCTGCCAATACGATTAGACCTGGAACTCAAGTTGTATATGAGTCGTAGTTTATATACCAATCGGGTCCGGATTTCCAATCGCAATCGCAACTCTTATATTCTCCGATGCGATTGACCATTGCCGATGCGATTAGAACCTGGAGCTGAAATCTTTGTTAATCATAATTTATAAGTCCATAGGGTCCGAACTCTTAATCGTAATCGCAAGTTCTTTAATATGTGTTGCGATGGTTTGTTTCTTTCCGATGCGATTGGAACTGGACTTCAAACACTTTGTTAAACATGGTTTATAGACCCATCGAGTCCGGTCTTCCAATCGCAATCGCAAGTCTTTAACATATGTTCCGATTGACCAGTGCCGATGCGATTTGACCGTAACTCAAATATGTATTAACCCCTGCTTATAACAGGATCGGGTCCGCCATTTCAATCGCAACGTTTTACAAAAGACATGCGATTGGGAACTCGGATGCGATTAGCATCTATCAACTCCTGCTTATAACACGATCGGGTCCGCCATTTCAATCGCAATCGCAACTTTCTATTGCGATGTTCCGCTGCCCTTGCGATCTCCGATTGCGATTGGGGAGGGGTCCCACCTTATCAAACTTTGTTTTATGCGCTCCATAATATAAATGCCTTGGACCTTTGTTTATGTGATGCACTGCACATATATGTTTATATATATTTTTTCCGCTGGAGTGAAGCGATTCCCGGAATAAGTTTGTGCTATATTATATGTATAACGCCGGTTGGAGTGTGCGATTCCCGGAATATGGTTCTGTATTATATGCATTGTATTACCGCTGGAGTTAAGCGATTCCCGGAATAAGTTTGTATTTGTTATATGTGCTCCGCCGGTTGGAGAGTGTGATTCCTGGAATATGGTTCTGTATTATATGTGTAACGCCCGGCTGGAGTCTGCGATTCCCGGAATAAGATTCGTGTTGTATAACGCCGGTTGGAGTGTGTGATTCCCGGAATATGGTTCTGTATTATATGCCGCTGGAGTGAAGCGATTCTCGGAATTTTGTAACTGCTCTCTGCCTCTGTCTCTGCCTCTGCTCCATTGGTTGGAGAGTGCGATTCCCAGAATTTTGTAACTGCTCTCTGCCTCTGTCTCTGCTTCTGTCACTCTGCCTCTGTCTCTATCTTCCGATAACGGTTCTTCACTGTGCTTCTATGACTGTTACATTTTGACTTTCTTCTTGCTGCCTCTATTACTTTCGCTGTGCTTCTTTTGCCTTCCTTTGATACAACGCTGCCTCTTTTGCCTGAGTGCTGCCGCCTTTGCCTGAGTGATGCCTCCTTTTCCATCAATGACAATATTTCCAACAGAATGCTAACTGAAACTATCCCCTCTTTGTGTCCAGTGTAGAAAGATGTTTGTGCTGAGTGGAAGCAGTTTGTTTCCATAACTCAGAGTATGTAGTGGCCTTGAGTTCCTCATTATTCCTTTTGATTTCCTTATACCCGACAAAAATATTCAACTGTCCTACATTACTGATGACATTGCGACGTCAGAACTCGGTTGTAACTTCTATTAGTTTATCACTTTAATAGATGACTATGATTATGGTTCCACTCCTTTTGCAATCATGTTAATGCGAGTAATATCTTTTCTGACCGATATTTAGTTACGTATGCTGGTTCCTATGCATGTATATGTTCGTCTCTTCTGTGTGCAGGTGTTCGTCCACGGAGATCGTGGAAGGATTGTGATCTGCCAGGGCTGAAGGACGGGGGCATCTTCTTCTTCAGATCTAGCGTTGGAATCCAGGTAGGCTCTTATCCCAAGTCTTTCATTTCGTAACTAGGAGCTTGCGTCATAGCATTGTTTGTTTGTTGCTAGACCCCTGCTGGGCTAGTAGGGATCGCCTCTGTCCGCAGAGGGGATTTACCTCCTCAACAGGAGCTTTGGGATGGTTGACCTCACGGGAATTCCTGGTTACCGGGTGCAAGCCCCGAAAGTGATGATTGACGCTATGAGATTCATTTCACTAGTTTCAATCTGACTTCTTCACCCCTGTGAGCATCACTCGATGCAATGAGTGTTAAGAGGACTATTCAAAATCATGAGAAATTAGTGACTTACAACTACCTCTCATGGAAATGGTCATAGATGAATGACTAACTTAACACATTTGAATCCCAAAAATTATATCTAATATAATGCACTGCAGAAACCCCTCATAATTATATGATTTACATGTGTACATTGTTTATTTTTGCACAAAATTTAGCTTGTCAAATGAATTTCTTCCACATAGTAATTGGCTTCACACATTCTTGTGCGCCATTATGCTTTCACTTTGCTACACATAATCACTATTGCATATCCACACACATTTTCCTCTTTGTATGCTTTTTTGGAGCACCTATATCCATCGAAATCCAATCTAATATGAAGCATTACGTTATGTAGTTACAATGCATAATAGTACTTCAATGGACATTGCTTCAGATTAAACCAATTGCCTTTTTATTTTTTAATATTGGAATTAGTTTGCAAAAATACAAATTAATTTTTATTATTTTCATTTTAATGGTGCAAAATACATGTTGTTACACCATTTTTTGGTCATCTAACCTATTATCATTAGATGGACCCAAGTACACCATGTAAGACCAATTTTACCCTAAGTAAAATTGCTTTCACTATGTTAAAACAGGAAACCCCAAAAAGAAATATTAAACAAACCTATATTTGTTTGATTTTCCTCATAGAATAATTAATTAAACCATAATTTAATTATTATTCCCAGTCATGTTTAACCCAAAATCAAAGAAATTAATTAGATAAACCTTTATTTATCTTATTATTTTCTAGGAATAATTATTTAAACCTTATTTAGATAATATTCCTTGTTAAATATGACCAAATCACCCACAAATAATTAAATAATCATTATTTATTTAATTATCTTTCAACCACTTCCTTAAATAATTAAATAAATCATTATTTATTTGATTATCTTCTAACCGCTTCCTTAAAAAGATAAATAAATCATTTATTTAGTTATTTTTGACAAATTAAGGGATTTGACCCAAGTCAAATACCTTTTCCCTCCAACAAATATAATAAAATATTCCATAAAAAGTGGATCTAGATCTGGTTAACCCATGCACCAATATCTAGAATGACCCAATATTTTGTTATAAATAGGAGGGTTTTTCCTACCATTCTTCACCTTTTGTTGCCTATTAGATCACTCTGGATCTATACACTTGGTCACATATCTCCATCATTTTGCTCCCATTGAGCTCTACTCTTTGCATTGGGTTTTCTACATCAACTAGAGAGAGAAATCTTAGATCTGAAGTGTTGAGGACTTCCAAGAACCCATCCCACTGAGGGGAATTGGATACTCCTTCTAGTTTTCCTCCCAGGTGCCCCATTAATACAAAAATTCTTTCAAAAATTGTTCTTGTCTTGTCTATTGGTATATGGAGCAAACCCTTGTTTTTACTGCTTAATGTCTTTCCACGCATAGATCTGGTGTTTTGCAGCTCTTTTCTTGTCTAACTAACCGCAGATCTGAAGATATTGGCAGCCACTTTTGTTGTTAGGACTATTAGTTATGTGTAGCTAAAGTGGTCCTTTTTCGTACACTTCGACAAAGGATTCATACTAACAAATGGCGACTCCACACGGGTTTTAAATTACGACCGCTGTCATTTTTCATATTCCTACATATCTAGCTACTTCAGACCCTAGGGTTTCTGTTCAGCTGTTTCTTTGTCCTATTTTTATGTTGTTTTTCTCACATAAAACCCTAAAACATCAAAATTTCTAACTTCCGTGCATTTCTGGCCCTATTGCGCAGGTAAGCGACACCAGCCGCAACTAAGACGACAACTTTCTGAAAATCTGCCGCCGAGACAACCGGAACGGGGGGTCGCACTTTTTGGCCCATAAACTGCGACCTGGACCTCCAAGTCGCACTTTTCTGCCCCTTTTCTGCGACCTGCACTGAAAACAGGTCAGAATCTGCGACCTGCCATTTTTTCAGTGATTTTTCTGCAATTTTTCTAGGTTTTACTGCAGCTTCTGCCAGGGTCTTCCAGCCTCTGTCTCAGCCCGCTTTGACCAAGTTCTGATCTGTTTTTACTCATCTAAGTGGGAACCTAGCCCCCTAGGGCTTTAGTACCCTCCACTTTTTGTGGAAGAGTTTTAAGTTGTTTCAGCCGTCTATTTTTCAGAGCTTCAGCCTCATTTTTTCCAGATCTGTTACCTCCCTTTCAGATCCATTGAAATCAGCCTTTCTTCCTTTCAAATCACCTCTTGTCGTTTTGTTTGGACCTACTTTCTGGGCCTCCTCCTTGCCCCCTCCTTTTTTTTTGCTGATTTCCTTCCTTTTTCCAGCCACCTTGCCTCTGTCTCTTGGTTGTGATCTGCACCTCTTTTCAGCAGCTCTATCCTCTAGATCCTTGTCCCTTTTGACCCTAGATCTATTGGCCTCTTTTTACGTGTGTTTTGAATAGATTTTTGCCCTCTTTTAGAGTAGTTTTGAGAGACCCGCCTTCTTGGGTTCAATTGATGCATGGTTAGCTGTTAAATGTTCTGTTATTTCAGCAATCTATATTGTTCTCTGCAGATTTCTTTTCAGTTATGCAGCACACTTTTTCTTGCTCTCAAAACGAAAAGGGTTTAAAAATTAAAATTAACGCACACCACACACTGACCCTAAGTGAAGAAGCGCCTGGTTAACACCGCCTAGCAAAGACTCTAAAATCAATTGTCACTGCACCTTATCTGCCCTTGAGGTTGCTTGATTCTGTCCCTTTCTGCCCTTGTCAGTTTCCTTCTTCCTGTCATCATTGTGCCCCCAAGGCGCCTTTCCCGGAGACTTCCTGGCCTTCACCCTCAGTTTCCGGTTGATCGACCTGCTCCGCCCCACCATCGTCGAACCAGTCCACCTTCGAGTCTGCACTCTGACTCCTCTCCTGATTCCTCGGGTCCTCCTTCTCCTCCTGGTTTTCCCCCTGTCACCTTTACTATGTCTGGTCCAGGGCCTAATGCTAGCAGTTCTCCCGGCCCTAATGCCGGCCCTACTACTAGCAGAACCGCCACAGGAACTACCCCGGCCACCCCTGTGCTGCCGTACAATGCAGGCCTCAGCCTCCCCGATTTCCATCAGTTGATCAATGACCCCATTCACCACAATGCTAATTGGCCTGCTATGCCAACCAAGCTCCCCTCCGACATCCCTAAGTTCGAGGGCCTTAATGTAGAAGATCCAACCAATCATGTCCGATCTTTCCACATGTGGTGTTCCTCCAATTCCATTACCTATGACTCCATCCGTCTTCGTTTGTTCCAACGCACGCTTACCGGCGAAGCTTCCAAATGGTATGTCGAACAAGCCACCTCTACCCATACCACCTTTGAGACTCTTGCCCAAGCCTTTTTGTCGTATTTCCAGCTCCCTCTCCGATACGATACTGGCACGGAGCTCTTGACTTCCTTCAAGCAATCCTCTTCAACACGCCTTTCCGCCCATGTTCAAGAATGGCGAAGAAGACGGAGCTTATGTCGAGCCCCTCCCTTCGAAGATCGGGTTTACATGGACTGGTTCCTTCGCACCCTTCCCGCCCCCATCGGCAAAGATGTCGCCTCTCATTTTACTCAAACTGAAGAAGCCGCCCTCCAAATAGCCTTGAAATATGACCTGATCTACGCTCAATCTGGTTATGTTTATACCGTTCTTCCTGACATCCCCAGGCCCGGTGGCGCTAACGCCCCGGGGGCATCTCATTCCGCCGACAGTATCGTTGGAGCCCTTTCCCATCCATACGCTCAACCTCCTATGGGCTATGGTCTCCCTCAAGGAGGGGCCAACACCTCTAGCACTCTTCCCCCTCCCGGTAGCATGTATCCAGGATACAGCATGCCTCCTCCTTTTGCCTCTTGCTTCAACCTCCACAACACCTCAATGTTTAACTAACCTTACCGAAGACCCTTTCTGAGTGCTTGACTCTGACCTGTCGCTTCCATCTCCCTGCCCTCCTCCACCCACATGGCAAGCCCTTCTGACCCCCTCCCGGAGCAAGTATTTGCAGTCGGAGCCTGACTAATCCCCTTCTTCTCAAAGAGAAGGCGGAGAGACAATCAAAACCAATCCTTTTTAGTACCGTGGACCCAATTACGGGTGTGGACCCTAGCACGCCAGCCGACAATAGGGCACTCAGCCCAAGCCGGAACGGCCGCTTCGCACAAGCCCTGTTCGTGTTGCGGTGTTTATGGCCATTACACGCACGATTGTCCTCTTTTACCCCAGATGCGGCGGATGTGGGAGTCTCAAGCCACATTGCACGGACAACACACCTCACCTCATGCTCCTCCTAATGTGGCCACTACTCAACCAGCTGTGTTTACCGATCCCTTCCCTCAGCAAGGATTCGTGGCTACCCAACCGCCTGATAACTCGGTCGCCACTCCCCCTTCCCTTTTTGGTTCATCCGATTACCAGATCCTCATGATGCACTCCGATCCTAATCCGCCCGTCGATCTTCACCTTCAAACTCGGTCTCGTCAGTACCCCAAGCCTCCTGCTCCGTCTGCACCCGAGCCTCCCTCTTCAGGTTCTACAAAGCCTCTTTCGACATCCCCTGGCCCCTTACATATCCCTCAACCCAAAGTTGAGGTCCATACCAAGATTCCAAAGGGACCATTACGTCGAAATGCTGCTCCTAGTCGAGCTGCTCATTCGTATAGTATAGTAGATGATTTGGCGCAATCCCCTGCTACCATTTCCACACTGGAACTCCACCCGATCGTGCCCTTCCTAAGAAGGCTCTATTATATCTGCAGTGGGCGCTATAGATCCTGGCAGTAGCCAAATGATTGTTTTCGACGCCCTCAATCGGACCATCCTCCTTCATCCTTAGTCGCCTTCAAATCCAGTCAAAAATCCGAATGCCAAGTGTCAGGGTATAATTGATGAGGGGGCATCCACCTGCGTGATGTCCGCTTCGGTTTGGAAGCAACTCGGATCCCCTAAGCTGGCCCCTTCCACGATCACCCTTCAAGCGTGGGACGGTCATGCCTCCCAACCCATTGGCCTGTTTCGTAATTGTCCCATCACCCTCGCCGGTAAGACCGTTTGCGTTGATGTCGAAGTCATTGATGCCCCTCTAGACTACAACATTCTATTGGGGCGAAGCTACACCTACGCCATGTCTGCTGTCCCATCCGCGGTTTTCCGCAAGATGTCTTTCCCACACAATGGGAAGATAGTCACTATTGACCAGCTATCTTATCATGAGCCACCGTCTCAGACCTCCTCCGAGACGACCATCTCTTCTGTAGCCAACAAGCAAACCGTCGATTCTCTGACCAGTGTCTCCCCCAGCGTCTACAAAGATTCCTCCCACACGATTGAACTTTTCTCAATGCTTCCTCCTCCTCTTGTCTAGATCCCGCTTATCGAATGTTTGCATGATCACCAATGCGGTCCAGGAATCCGCCCCGTCGCGACTGCCTGGGGAGAGCTCAGTCGGCAACCTCCCCCTCGCCCTCGCAACCGCTCCTAGCCATTCATCTCAGCTGACGGGACCTCCTCCTTCGGCCTCCCCCTCCAGTGGTATCCCAGACCCTTTATCCTCTGTGGAATGGTCCCCCACAGCCTTAACCATCTCGGAGCCGTCCCTCACGGTCATTACCCTGCTGGCGAGATCCATTTCTCGCACCCCCTCCCGGAGTATATTCTGTCCCTGTCATGGCCACCCTCTCTCTCCCTAACTTGACCTTGGGCATACCGGTCTGGTACCTTGATCCCCCAGCCGCCACCCCTCCTGGTCACCCCAAACCCTACATGGCTTTGACACCCGTTCAACCGGTCCCCCTCGCTTCCTCCATTGCCACTGTGCCCTCAGCACTGCCACAGGACCCTTCTCCTGTCGTGATGGCTCCCAGGAAAAAAGGCAAAGCCCGCAAGGGGGCACCCAAAGACAAGACCACCACAACTGACCCGGCCCCTCCTCCGCCCACAAAGCCTTGTGCCTTGTGTGATGTCGTCAGTCACGCCACCCATGCTTGTCCCGAGTTGCCTCGTATTCAACCCATGGTTAAAGTCGCGTTCCCCGAGTCTACGGTCCTTGAAGCCTCCATTCCTTCTTCGTCCGTAACCAAGAACCCCAAGACTCTCCGCACCAACAAACCCTGTGATTTGTGCGGCATTCATGGCCATTACTCCCACCATTGTCCTCACCTGACACATTACCGCACCTCTTTAGAGGTGGTCCGCGAGTATGAGGTTGAACAAAATCAATCCGCCTCTCCCATCCTCGTGCAGTATGCGTCAAGACAGCCTGAGGATCCCCCCGCTCCCATCGACATTCCCCCCCCTGATGTTCAGATGACGGAGTCTACTGTCACCATTCTTTACATATCCTCCTCTGCGAGACACTTGGAGCCTAGCCCCCCTGCATCCTCCCCTGTTGTGTCACTTGACCACCCCTTTTCCACCCATACACGAGATCACTCCACCCTTGTCTCTGTTGACCTACGCAGCCCGAGTCCTCTCCATAATTCCGATAGCCCTCATATACCACCCTCCAGTTTGTATATGAGTCACTGTCATCATGCTCCTTGCACTCCCTCCCGCAGTTGCCGCCTGATGTCTTCTGTGCACTCACGCTGCCGTCATTGCCTCTCCTCCCCTCATTTGTTGTCTTGTAACACCATTCCGCAGGACCCCGTCTATACCCTTTATCGGTTACGCCGATGGTGCAAGTCGTTACTCACGGAATCTAGCCTCGGAAGGTTGGGCCATCTTCACCCCCTTGCATGCCCTTGTTCTCTCTAACGAGGTCTGCATTGGTTCTGCCACCAACAATCAGGCCGAATATGATGCAGTGCGTGGTCTCTTAGCCGATGCCCTCTTTCATCGTATCCTCCATCTGCACGTTTGTTTGGATTCCTTACTTCTTGTAATGCAATTAGATGGTGTTTATCGTGTGCATAACCCTGTGCTATTTAGACGCTATTTACGAGTGAAACTCTTGATACGTGCATTTGAAACCATAACTTTCAACCATGTACCTCGAGACCAGAATCACTACGTAGATAGTATTGCAAACCATGTTCTAGATTGGAATTTATCACACGCATTTCATTCAAGACAATAACATTCATAATCAATAAAAATGAAGCATATCCATAATATGTGTCGTAAAAACATGTGTTTAGAGTCCATCTACTCTGATACATATGACATGCCCATAGCATGTTACAAAAAACTCAAAACTGGGGGCACCACCTGCCCCTACATACACACTAGGGGGCACCACATGCCCCACACCTAATCACTATCTGGCGGATCTCGAGCCAATGGCTCTGCCCCTACAGCCTGTAGATCACGTATCCCCTGACCGGCCATCGCCATGCGCCGAATGACCCCTCGCCATTCCTAGGGTAGACCAATACATGGCTCTATGTACTGGTCGTCTAAGTCCTGCCACCCGTGCTCTGATACTCTGGTTAGCAACCTTTCGCATCTACGGCGGATGTCCTCTAGAAGGGCGGCAACATCCTCATTATGTGCTGCTCTCGAACCACTCGGACCTGTAGCTCCAGATGCTGCCGGTCGTCCCATGTATCCGGCCGGTTTTACCGGTGCTATATCTGCATACCAAAAGTACCTGAATCAACACCCTAGCTACTATTCACAAAACTTTAACATGCTCATACAAGAATAGCAATCTGACACTTACCATCGGGCCCCCAAACTCGACCAGGCGGAAGTGGCAGGTCCAGATCTCCACAATAACTCATCCCACTATAGGGATAGTCGTCTATGTACAATGGCATCTGATCCCAATGGGAAAAAACTCAGGTCGAAACACTCGCCCGACCGCCCCTCCTCCTCCTCTGCACAGTAGCCGTCCCCAACGGCGCATCTTGGGCTCTCTCGGGCCCCCATCTGGAAGCTGTACACGAGGCCTCAAGGTGGGGATCTTCTCAAAGAAGAAGGCGCACAATAAAGTCCCATATGAGCAATCATGGTTCACCTGCCGCCTGCATAGCGACAACTGTCGCTTTAGCAACACCAACATCATTTGGGCCCACCCATAGTAGGTCCCACCCAACACACTCTCCACTATCATCATCTGCCCCCCAGTGATGTGATGGAGCGCCTGGTTTCCCAGGATCCGTAGCACAGCTGCGGCCACTGCACGGGTTTCTAGCCTCTCTAGATCCTCGATCGGTATTCGAGTCCCCTTGACTTGGAGACCCGGTTGACAATGGCGCTCCACAAACTCCATGATATGCCGCCCCCGCGGCAGTACTGGCTGTGTGTTTCCCACCATCCCCAGTGGCGGGAGACGGTCGGAACGAGCACTTTGTACCGTCAGGTTTGATCTATTTGGCACTACAAAGACCTCCTGATCTGGATCCCAGTAACTGATAATCCAGGCCAATAATGGTTCTCCTGCTCTCATCAAAGGGTTCTCCAAGAACTTGAGAACCCTAAACCTGGCCAATATACGACGGATGCCTTGGTCCGCCTAGATCTCTGCCCGTAGTGTCCCCAGGTCTCTTTCTCTCCAATTAACCCATAAATCCGCCATACCTGCACAAACACATCATTTTTGTCAGCTTACAGATCGGGAAAGCCATAACCAAACACCAAAACCCAACTTCCAGCCATAAAATAGCACCAAAACCCCCTCATCTCCCAGGTCACAGTTTTCTGCCTATTTCTGGGACAGGTCGCACTTTTTTGCCTGAAACCTGCTTCCCAGGTCGCACTTTTTGGCCCAAAAAGTGCGACCCGGCCGTAGAGGTGAAGGAGGGGTTGTTCCTAGATTTCTGGGCCCTAAACGGATCTCGATTCCAACGGTCGGTTTGTCCTCTATGTTCGCCGCAAGATTTAGGGCCTTCTCTCCTCTCTACATTCACCACAGCAACAATAGCACATGAGTGATTTTGGAGGGAAAACTGCCTTATTAAAAGAGAACCCCTGTTTCTTCTTTCGCCTGCTGTGACCACACCGTAGCCCCGTTTGACGAACCGTCTACACCGTTGGAAAGCTCTCACCGAGCCCTAAAATGGGTATCTATTAGTTTTTTGTGATCTGATACTTCACCACGACACATTTTGTCCAAGAAGGGTTACTTCACCTCTCCTTAAAATCGACTTTCCTCACTTACGACACTTGTACTTGGGGCACCACCTTGCCTCCTTACTTGTCTTTGTTCGTGTCGATTTTCGTCATGAGTTCCCATCTTGTACTCATGTTTCCACGGTCCCCCATTGGGGCCTTTACTATGTGGCAGCACCATCGAGTCGCCCTTGTTTAGAGCATCCAAGTTGAGTCATCATTCCCTCCATGGAGTCTATACCGAGTCCCTTTGTACCCCACTATATCCCTCCATCCTTCATTGCTTGGTCTCTCTCTTGTGTCGCACATTATGACCTTCAGTTCCACTGTCCCCCATCCCTGATGATGTTGTGTCAGTCGCTGCCATGTCATTCATGCCCTTTATGCTCTAGCAAGGGAAGTCATCCATTAGCTACTCAGTCCTTTCCACTTCACTATCATCATTAGTGTCAGTCTTTCCATCGCTCTACTCTTTTCTATCGTGCCTTAGTTGAGGGCCTCTCATTACCTCACCTATGGCGGACCTCCTTCTGTCGACATCAGCTCATTCATTCCAGAAGCCAGGTCTAGAGGGCGGTGTACCTTGGTTCCAGCTTCCACTATCGTTCGGTGCCTCAGATCAGGCAAAGGGATCTCTTCTTCCCCTTTGACTTGATTGTTTCTCCAGCTCCTTTCAGCATGATCGAGATCCGTATACTCGATGGTTCAGTGATCCCGCAGCAGCTCTTGATGATTCCCGGGTGTGTGTGAGATGTCTCAGCCCTCATGAGGGGGTGGCCCTGCAGGTAGCCCCCCACATGCCCGGATGACCTCTTCTTTGCAGCCTTCGATGCAGCTCCAGATATTTGATGATGTTGGCCATAGCCACTTGCAGCGCCTCTTCGATCTGCATGTATCAGTCAGATTTTGTGAGCCCTTCCCCATTTGCAGGGGGCATTTGGGTTGTATTTGTATCTCATGTACTCAGATATTATTGTACAAGTCCTGGCTGTTATCCCAGGCACAGCATGTATGTGAGATTCCTCATTGTATTTTTATCTGGCTCATGATTATGCCAGCTGTACTTTATGGTTCGGTCCCTTGTTTACTGGACACACTATTCTTTTGTACTTTGTCTTGGCGGGCATAGGTATGCCTCCCCCGCCGCCTTCAGCACAGGTACCCTCTCATAAAAATAGAAGTGTTGCACCTGCGAGTGTCGTATCCTCAGGGTCTGGTCCTTCAGCACACTATCTACCTCACATTTCTCTCTCTGACATCCCTTTTGTTGTCTAGTGATTGTGTTCTTACAACGTACTTCGGTCATACGATTTGCTCCTGATACTCACACGCTGGGGGGCAATCTGTTACACCATTTTTTGGTCATCTAACCTATTATCATTAGATGGACCCAAGTACACCCTGTAAGACCAATTTTACCCTAAGTAAAATTGCTTTCACTATGTTAAAACAGGAAACCCCAAAAGGAAATATTAAACAAACCTATATTTGTTTGATTTTCCTCATGGAATAATTAATTAAATCATAATTTAATTATTATTCCCAGTCATGTTTAACCCAAAAACAAAGAAATTAATTAGATAAACCTTTATTTATCTTATTATTTTCTAGGAATAATTATTTAAATCCTATTTAGATAATATTCCTTGTTAAATATGACCAAATCACCCACAAATAATTAAATAAATCATTATTTATTTAATTATCTTTCAACCACTTCCTTAAATAATAAAATAAATCATTATTTATTTGATTATCTTCTAACCGCTTCCTTAAAAAGATAAATAAATCATTTATTTA